>RPOG01000256.1:0-515439 GCA_008086565.1 Thalassoma bifasciatum | reverse complement strand
TCAGTCAGCAGCAAGCAGAGCTCTCTGCTTATACAGCTCTCAAGCTGTTTGGGGAAATTTGATGGCTCTTTGTGCTGTTTTGAAAATGATGCTTACTGTCATTTAAACTGTTGAAGAGCAGGCTGAGCTGGAACTAAGACACTGAGCGTATGGGTTTTAGCCACTCCAGTGGCATCACTTCAGGAATAGCAATGACAGCCAGTGAGACAGTGCATCACTTATGTCCTGACAGAAATCTCTCATCAACTGTTGAATGGACTGCAATAAAATTCTGAGCACCCATTCTTGTTCCCAAGAGGATATCGCTCCCAGACTGTGGTGATGCTGTAGCATTTCTTGGAGCTGGAACACTAGGTTAGAAGACGAGGGATTTTTGACAGTATCTCAAAAACTATGTAATGTTTTGCACAACTTTGTCAGCACACATTCCTGCTCCCTAGAGGATAAAGCCTGTAGATTTTTGGTGATCCCAAACACTTTTTGCATTTAGCCAGACGGACAGACAGACAGAACACCACTTTAGTTCTAGTTAAAAACAAACAAACAAACAAACAAAAAAGAAATAGCACTTCTCAACTGTTGGGCAGCTCATGGTGAAATTCTGCAGACTAAGTCATGCTTCCAAGAGGATACTGCTGAAACTGCACTGAGCACAAATATTTATTTCAGTGTAACCATCAGATTAATGTTGATTTGATTTTGTGGGTTCTCCTGAGAATAAACAACTAGCAGCTAGGTTACAACACTGTTTTGCACAGACTTTTCTTACTAAGCATTTATTTTAACCAGTTAAATACATGACGATACAGAGACATTCATTCATTCTCAGAAAGATTAATGACTGTGAGTTTAAAAAAAATCTAAATTTCTCTGAAATTTAATGTTCATCATTTTAAGTGTAATGATATCAATAATTCTCATTTATAGCTCATTTTTCCTTTCACAGAACTAGGGATAAAGTTAATTATTCGGTTACTAAATTAAAACCTTAGATCCTGCTGTAGGAATACATACAGTCCGTTTAAAGTTTCTTAGTTCCTTAACAAGCTCTCCCCCCAATCATCTTTAAATCAAATATGTATTCATTAAATGATGAAAATCTATTGCAGCAAAAACCTCTTTCCGTAGCTCAGTGGAAGTGGCCAAAACTGACAGCCTAAGTTAACCATTTTTTCGGCAACATGCGTGAGTACAATGTTGCTTCTGGACCAAAAGTTCACACTTTTAACATCACAGCTGGAGTACATCCTTTTTTCACCTTAAAGTACAGCGCCCCCTAATGTAAAGAGAAACCCATGTTTTATTTCGTGATTAAAAAACTCCTCGATTACATGGCTTTTCCTGAGGGAATGCACAAAGGTGAGGCCTGCTTATCATCACTTCAATTGTTCATGTTTACCCTTCTGAATATCTGCCAACTAGATAAGCAGTTGAGAGTATCATGTTTGTGTTTTGTGATCTTACACAAAGTACTTAAGTCACACAGTCCCTCGCAAGGCTGGAGAACTTTAGTTGGATTTCAAGTAATGTTTATATCAACACATTAAAAAGTGTCTGAACTTTAATAAAGAGGAAGCATTTCATTTAAAAGGAAAGAGGAATTTATCATTCCTCTCGAGTCTGTGAAGCCACCTGTTGAAAACCTTAAACAACCCGGGGTTTAGCTCTGTGCTGGAGAGTCCCTCAGCAGTCATAACGGAGAACACACTAATTACATCTAGACACAAGCTATTAATCAGCCTTTTTACCTCCGAGCAACCCTGCAATCTGAGAGTGTCAATCTAAGGAAGCAGCATCAATCCAACTGAGATGAAAGCCTGCTGAAAAAGCTAATTAGTAATCGTAATGGCGTAAAAACCGTGTGTTTGAGCCGCCTTGCACCAGATTTCGTCAGTGAACAGATATCATGGTCTATTCCAAAAGGGACAATCATATCAGGTCTCTGCCCGCCTTCTGCTCTGGCTGGTCTGTGCTGGCTGCACCTTCACGCCGCTGGAGGCTGATCAAACAGGTGGTCTGGGACTGTGTGTGTAGCGCCAGAGAATACGAAGTGAAGGAATCCCATTAAAGAGGTGGAGACGAAAAACCTCCAGACACTTCTGGGTATGCAGTGTGCATTAATGTGTTGTTTTTCTACTGCAAAGTCACCACAATAATAACCACTAAAAAAATAAATAAACATTAAATCAGAGTGATGTTTGACGTTATGAATAATGTAAGAAAATTTTCCTTAAGATGTTTTCTTTAGATGTTGTTGGATGAATATCAAATAACAGAGCAATGCATTGAGAACTACAGAGCTTTAAGCAGTCAAAGCAAAGTTGCAAATTCACCTGCAAAGTGTTTCTATGAGATTTACTGAAACATCTGATATAGATTTTTTTTTCATTTGGTCTGTATGGAGTATAAACAGATTCCAAAAGTTTCTACCAAAAGAAAAACAAAACTTTTTTTTTTTTTTTTTTTTTTTTTTTAAAACAATACAGTTCTTTTTCAAGCTTCTTATGCCAGGACACTGCAGTGGATAGAGCAGGAAACAGAGTGAGAGTGGGGAATGACATACATGAAAAGAGCCAGGTCAATGACATAACGCATACTTTTCTGTCCGACTGAATTTTGTTGATGAAAAAAAACCCTCAAGATACATAAAAACACAATTTACACATAACCACTCTACACTTCCCTAGGCATTTCAGTAATAGGTCATTTTTCTGCTTACTTTGAATCAATTTTAACATTGCCATTGCCCTATTTGGCATAAATTCTAACACGTTTTGATTTCACTTACAAAATTTTGAGGCTTTTGCACTTATATTTCCAACATAATGTACAAATGACTGTTGTCTGAAAATGTTTATTACATGTAATATCGTCTGGGGCGACCATCAGGAAAATACAATTTTGAGACTTTTATTTTGAAATCCCCTCAAGGACAGAGTATTTCATCAACCAGACACTGGAAAGTTATTAAGTCTCTCTTTAATATTTGCAAGTGAACCTGTTTTTAACTACTGTAATGTACTAGCCTCTTTTGGGTATCATGTGGGGCGACCACTCCAACAGTTTATTTAATTACTAATACTTGGGGAACTATTAGCACTGTTTCAGCAATATATTAGTTTTGAGAAAAATTATGCTCACCCCAAATGATTTTTTTCAAAGGCTGTCTTGTTAATTCAACTTCAAAAACACTTTACACTCTCAACTATTTTGTCTGCACAAGTGTAAGTGTACACTACATTCCAAATGTTTGAATGATGGCAAAATATATCCTTATTATTTTCACAATGGCCAATTCAAAAGTCTTTTCTGTCAGTTGCCCGGCCACATGTTGGATTTGAACCATCTGCTCAAGGGCTCATCTCATCGAGTGTGCGACCAAACTGCCAGGTCAACTGTGTACATGATTCACAAACCCAATCCACATATCCTACCATGTTTTTCCAATAATGAATATTGCATTTCCCATTAGCACTCTAATCTCCTATTGAAAAGATGTGGCTCTTCCCAAAACATCAATTCTACAGAGTAATGAGGTAAAGTACTTATTTACAGCTACATAAATATGTTGACTGTAACATTTGTGAGAGGCTGATTTGTGGGCAGACCTTGATGTTTGAGACCTGCCCTTTCAACATGTAATGAACTAGTTTGGAGTTTCTAATGCAGTGTTTTCAGTAAGTCTCATGAATGGACCATTTGAGCAGTTTACAAACAGATTGAGGGATTTCTACAGCATATGAACATGTAGCAGTTTGTAAATATACTCAAGTTTTGTATGATCATGAAGCAATATTGTTCTATATCCATTAAACCAACTAAACCTGTCTTATGGAACTAAATTTATCAGCCTGAGACATCTTTATCAGCAACACCTCCTGTCTGAACTCTATTACGCTGCCTCTCAGGGCAGAAACCTTTCGTTCACCCCACAGTTCAACCACCAAACAGACTCTGGCAATTACTCAATATCACTCAATCTTTGTAAATTAAATATCATCCTTACCTCATTAACTTGTCTCTCACGTTCAAAACAACACTTGCAGGAAGGATCTGCAGGATTTCCCTAAAAGATAAAGCGTCATATTTTACAGGAATAATCCCACTCAAACATCATCCATGGGTCGCTATACATGTGTGTCAGTGTCTGTCTGCCAGTATGTTTTGGTTGACTTGGGACGTTTCTAGGCAGAGAGTAGGCGTGGTGGCCTCAGCCAATCACAATGAGTCCTGTGCGCAAGGGACTTTGCGTGTTGATGTTAACAAGTGGGAGACGCTACCTTGAGCAGCTACGTTAGCAGCCGTAACACGAAGAAAGAATGATACAATACTTTCAGGATACCTTATTTGTCTGCAAAGAGTCAGGTGTACGGTTCTTGAGTTTCTCCCACATAGAAATATGATGCTGAAGGTGCTCGCTGGGCTGGTGAGTTTGTTCACAAGGCTACGGATATTAGCTACCATCGGAGACAGTGGGTGTGTTTGTGCTGCTAGCCATGTAGAAGGAGCCCAGTTTGGATGTTGTGTTTACAAACAGTAACAAAGAAACTCCTGCAGATCCCACCTTCAAGCAGAAAATACACATATTTTTTTTAATCCTACTTCAGTATCTACCAAAAATCTCATCCTGCCCCAAAACTAACTTCATACTGCCAGACTTCACTTTTGACTAGACATATGTGTGCACATAAGGGTAAGTGTTGAACATCAGCTCTGGTTTGTTTGTTTGTTTGTTTGTTTTTCTTGGAAATCCAACACAAACATAAACATGAGAATTCAGCGTAAAAAAATAACTGATAACGTTGATAATAATCTTATTTTACATAGTAGAGCATACAAAGTTTAAGAGGGAGACTATTTCAAAGCTCCTTGCAGTGCCTTTAAGACACAAAATTAACATAGTTATCAGCAGTACTTGCTTTTATGCCAGTACACTGTGGCTTTCATGTACTTTGAGAGAGAAAGAGGGAGAGAAAATTGGGTAGTGGATGGTTTTTAAAGACAAAAAGGGACATTGGTCACAGGTTTAAACTAAACCTTTAGGGGTAAGATAAAATAAACAGAACATACTGTATAAGGTCAACACTGCTAATTGGCATGCAGCATGACAGGAACTCCGTTCTTTGTGGCTCTGTGTGCAAAAGTGATTATCCTCATTCAGGGCTACAAAGTGAAGAATGCCCTACTCTTTTGTACTTGCAAAAATTATGTGATCCAGCAGATGAGAATACTGACTCTCACACAAATTCTCTGTCCCTGCCTCACACAGTGTTTCCTCTCAAAAACCATCCCAAGCACATAAGTGAGCCAAAACTGGGCGACATGTCCCTTCACGACAACAAACATGGGCACTAAAGTTTGTTTTTGAGTCAAGCCCTCACACACTTCCCTGCAGGAAATACTCAGAAGTGTTTGAATCTGCTGCTTAAAATAGTCTTTGACTAGGATGGTACTGACTGAGTAATGTCTGGAAACATTACCAGAGCCCAGCCTTTTTTAAAAATTAAAGAATACATCAGAATTCATATTTAAAAACCCCTTCCAGCACAAAAAATGTCTTTCTCTTGTAGCTACTTTACCCTTGATGACTGAACTTCTCCGTGCAGAATGATGCCCAATCGGCACTGAAGGGCTGTTTCTCAGAAATGTATTTCACTTGTGTTTTCTCGGCTCTTAGTTACCACATGGTTATGTTAAATACTGCTTTCTAAAAATGTTGAAACTAAGACATTTTTGTGTTTAATTATAGAATATGCTGATTTTCACTCTGATACTAGTAACGTAGAAAAAACATAAAGACTAAAAGTGAGCACAAGGACAAAAAAAGGAAAAAGTATAATGCTATAAAAACAGCAGAATGGACATCACCCATTTAATTACATTAATTTGCAACAGGTTAGTTACATGTTACACTGTCAGAGACTACATGAGCAAAATGCTTAGTAATTAAGAATAAAGTAGGGCGCACATAGCCAAGTGGTCTGGGTTGCACCCTATGAGGTTTGCCCTCAAGTGGGCAACCCGGGTTCAAGTCAAATGTTTCTTGCACTTCATCTCCTACTCTTGGTCTGTTTCCTATTCCATCTACTGCCATATTCCCTCCAATTAAAGGCATTAAAGCCTCAAAAATATAAATTAAAAAAGAAAAAAAGAATCCTCTGTATAAAATGTCCAGTATATGAATTTTTAGGTGCATAGTCCACAAAGTGATCATAATATTTACAAACAATAAAACTCAGAACATGAAAAAGATTTATAAAATGAGATGATCAGTACATATTTCCTTTGTTCAAACTGAAGTTTTTGGTGAATAAGGCAAAGTAGAAGAGAATATATTCAGCTCCCTTCCTGAAGTGTCTATGTTTAGAACTGTGCTGGCAAAGTTTGGCACTGAGAAGTAAGTCAGAAAGAATGGGATTTTTTTTTTTTTTTTTTTTCCCATAGTGTGTTGCACTCATAGCAGGAACAGGAGCAGGTTTAGTATTTAAAAAAGTACACTTTCCATTGCAGGAATGCTTCAGAATCACCTGTATAAGAAACTCTGCTCCTCCTCAACTCTTTAAAAAACAACGCTGACACATAAGCCTGAAAAATATGCAAAGAGATNTCAGCTCCCGTCCTGAAGTGTCTATGTTTAGAACTGTGCTGGCAAAGTTTGGCACTGAGAAGTAAGACAGAAAGAATGGGATTTTTTTTTTTTTTTTCCCATAGTGTGTTGCACTCATAGTAGGAACTGGAGCAGGTTTAGTATTTAAAAAAGTACACTTTCCATTGCAGGAATGCTTCAGAATCACCTGTATAAGAAACTCTGCTCCTCCTCAACTCTTTAAAAAACAACGCTGACACATAAGCCTGAAAAATATGCAAAGAGATATTGTTGGCGTAATAGCATAATTGCCCAAGGTATATATAGTCAACATTTAAATTATAATTTTCTGAGTATTAAAGCATGATTCCAAAATAAAATAAATAAATAATATTCAAATATGAGGAATAAGTTAGCAAAAATGACATGGGTACAATAAACATACTAAATAGTGAAATGAATGAATAGTGGTAAAAAAAAATACATATACATAAAAAGAAGATGTTTCTTCTTTCCTTTTCTGAAAACTGTGAAGTATGACTCAGGCAATTATGCTAGTAGGCTAACGGGGTGGGGGACTAAAATCAACATAAGATAAAAGACACCTTCAGAAGCCTAAAAGGGGTTTTGGTGTGTGTTTCCAACCAAAACTAGTGTATTAATTAAGTAAATTCTTAAAGAGGGGGTATTACACCTCACCATGTTTCAAATAAAGAAATGAAGTAACAATACTAGATGTCCATGCTAAAAGTATGCACCTATACAAACTGCCATACATGTTGACTTGTTCATCACATGTCAGAGGGGCGAGCCTTAAACACCAAGGTCTTATGAAGCCTGGCCAATCAGTGGTAAGAGGGTGTGTAGAATGGGAAATCTTAAAGAGGCAGTGGTTAAAACAAAGGGCGAAATAAGGGTTCACCAATACACCAGTGTGGGACAAGTTTTTTCCAAAGCTGTAAATCATAATAAGCCAGTAAAGGGGTTTATCAAAAGGACAGTTTAAAGCCTTAAGATAGCACCATACCCCAACTTTAAGAAGACAGTTCTGTTGTAAACAAGAAGTCAAAATCAGCGACCTTTTCAATTCCAAACGCCCGCATACCAAAATAACTCCAGTCCTCCACCTTTTTCATCCATCGTCTGCTCACTTGCCCTCAGCCCAGTCCCACCCCCTTCCATGCATGCTGATCCAGGACCAGGTAATGAGGCACGAGCAGATGATGGGTCACTACACAGATGGAGGTTGGAGAGGGGCAAAAAAGCTCTGAGGTTTGTAACAACTTGTCACCCAGAGCGACCTGTGCCCGTTGTGTTATAATCTCTGAAAGCTTGAGCTCACCTCACGGCTCACCTGGCAGAGCAATACTCTTTCTCTTTCACTCTGCCCTATCACTAATCCCTCTCTCCCCCTATCCTCCCTCCCTTCTAATCTCACTCCCTTCCAAACTCCCCCTTCCCTTTCCTCACTCTCATCCTATACAGCGTTCATTTCATCCCCACAATTCAATTTCATTTGCCATAGAAGTACAGAGCAGGAAATGCTTATCTTGCAAGAGCATGTATATAGGAAATAAATGGGAAAACATAAAACAACAAGGCGTAAATATGAGCCAGGATTAAAGTTGGTAAGCCATCACATTTATTTGCAGTCAATAAGTACGCTTTGCAACAAAGGATTCGCATTCCTTCAGTACATACCAAGAAAGCTCCATGTGAGTCCATCGGCTCAAGGTAAATAATGTTCCTTTTTGCATCCTTCTTTATCAGACGCACAATCAATATGTAAATGATGTTTTTAAAGCAGCTAATTCTGCCCAAAAAAGAAAAAAAAAACTCAACATGCTGATCTAAGTCTGGTTTTATCTTAGAGCAGGCCTCCCCGTCTCTCCACAGAGTGCCAGGCAGCCTTTTTAATGCACTTCACCGCCCACACGCTCTCTCTCACTCACAATATGCTTCAAAGCCCCCTGTAGCCGGCTTCCAAATGCCAAATGGCTTCTTAATAAATACAAACACAAATGCATTTACGCACACACACACACAGATAATTACATGCAGCCCACTTCCTTGAATATTTCAGTGGAATCCTCCCACGTTTACGCATCCATTGACTACAAACAAGGCTGAGATACTTGTGTCAGACCGCACTCCCCGGCAAATCTGGATCATCATTAACCTGCTGTGCTGTACGAAGACACACTATTCACTTTGTGTGTCCCTGTGCTCCTCTCTCTCTTATCATCCTTCATCTGCTTTGTGGTGGACAAAGGCAAACACTGTTGAGAACAAAGGCAGAACAAACACTCTGCCCTCCAGACAGAAACCATCTTTTCACAGTTCATAACTTCTCCTGGAGGTGTGAGTTAATTTAACTTCATTCTTGTGAAACTCTGTTTGGGATAATCACACTGCTGCTTCGAATTACTTGCAAATGTAGAGTGCCCGCTTGGTTTTTATGTTGGCTGGGTCAAGCTCAGTGGAGACTTTCGCTGGTAGAAACTAACTACCATCCATTTCAGCTGTGAAATGCCCAATTATCCATCCTCTGTGAGTTTCACTTTAACAGCAATTAGTAAGTCCCATAGAGGCTGAAATCTGGCTCCCTACAGCAGCGCGAACCTAATCAATAACCTGATTTTCATTTGGTCGAGCTGTAATGATCGGTTAAAAAGTTGGTCGAAATAAAAACACCATAATGCAAACTTTTTAAAAAGCAGAATTCACAGTTTGTAAGGTTTTTTAAAGACAAGAAAGCAGTTAAGAAATTAGCTTTACTAATGTAAGTCAGTTTTTAGCTTTCCCACTTCCATTTAAGGCCCATTAATGCTCGGTATCAAATACAGGTACGGACTCGGGCTCGGATTCAGGTTCGGATTCAGACAGAGGCTTCATTTCGTCAGTATTTCTGCATGTGTCCCTTGGGCTAACAGATCCAGACTAAATAGAGCACTGCAAAAACTGAAATTACAGTTTTAGTTAGTCATTACATCTTATTTTTAGTAACATTTATCTTATTTTTCTTGATTTGAGCCACATACACCAGACCAGGTCATAAAAATGTCTTATTTTAAGTTTTTTAAAGACAAAAATTAGGTTTAAATTGCTTGTAACAAGTCAAAAAAAAAATCTGCCGATGGGATAAGAAAAGTTTCTTGTATCAAGACATCTTTCTAATTTCAAGAAACTTTATGACAAAAATTTGTCTTATCCCATTGGCAGACTTTTTTTTTTACTTGTTACAAGCAATTCAGACCTCATTTCTGTCTTTTAAAAACTTGAAATAAGACATTTTTATGACCTGATCTGGTGAATTTGGCTTAAATCAAGAAAAATAAGACAATTTTTACGACAAATAAGACATAATGTCTTGCTTAGATTTCAGTTTTACAGTGAGCAGTACCACCAGAACACGTGGTGTGCATTGAAAATCGAAGAACAATGCAGAAAATAAGGTGATTTTCAACCAGTTATTGACTCTTCCAGGAAATAAATGCTTTCTTAGGCCCAATATCGTGAGGCCTGAAGTCCTGTGAAAATAATACAAACCTAGCCAGTGGCATTAAACACCAAACCAGGAGAAGGCAGAGAGAAAACAATGCAGGCCATTAAGTTCAGGTGAAACAACAGACAGGTCTGCGTCATATATGCCAGACCGTCATCAACTGGAAAATGTAAGGCAGGAAAGAGAAAAGACAGTCCAGGTATGAGCTTTGAAGTGATAAGAAGCTCTGTTTATAGTACGGCACAGATCAAAGCAAGCCATGCACAAGACTGAGGGGGAGGCATGGGGAAGAAGGAGGACATGAACATGGAAGGGGGGGGGGATTGGAGGATGAGACAATAGAGCTGACTTGTTTTGGCTGCCAACACATCACCTTCACTTCTGCCATGGTTACCTGAAAGGATTTACTCCCTTTATCTGTCTGATGCCTTCCTCTTATCTCTTGTTCTCCATCACTCCTTTGATTAAGGATAAGAAAATAAGAGAGCGGTTCATGTAGAGGTGAAAATAAAAGGTAGAACAAGCTCGGACATCCAAGCAGGAATCTGGATTCTACATTCTGAATGTTTTATACTCTTATTATGCAGATTTGTGTGCCCATTATGTGTCTGAAGCGCAGGATGCAGACTTCTTTACTCATGCTGCATTGCTACATTTTGCTGCCTAATCTCCCCATGGGGATGATTAAAGTTTCATCTTTCTGTGCCCTATTAGGTATCCTCAATCACATTACTTTATAATGATGTTTGGCTTTATGTATTGATTTTTAAAGAGAAAAAAGTAGGACTTATTACATTAAAGATTCATTTGTCTCACACTTCACGAATTCTAGTTGTGTATGTACGTCAGGCATTGGCCATGGAGAATATTCAAGTTCAAGTGATTTAAAGTACTTAGAACTGTTATTAGGAAACTCAGAATAAATCCCAGCTCACCTGGTTGAGACAGCTGGGCCGGGCTGCACCATTACATCAAAGCGCCGCTCACAGAAAACACAGAAGGGAAGCTGTGGAGAAAATAAAAGCTTAACATGAGGGGGGGAGTAAAAAAAAAAAAAAGCTTTAAAGTGAGAAGAAGCAAGTCGTGTGTGGAGAAAGCATGAATAATTGATCGGAAGTACAAAAATCATGCAGATGAGAACAAATAGCAGACACCCAATAAAGACTGAATTAAAACAGACAGTACGCCTCACATAGGAGAGTTTTTGAGGTTGCGCTCGCACGTGCACAACAACGTCAATGCCCGCCAAAGTGAGGAAGCGTCTCCTGATGTGTCTGACAGTAATGAGGCAGAGGCAGAGTGCTGGATTTGAGATGCTGCAATGCCTACGAGGGAAAGACAGGCAAGCAGAGCATGTCAAATCAGCCTTATGTGGGACAAAATCATTATGTCACCACACACTAATCTGGCAGACACAAACCACTCTTGGTCTTTTGGCATAACGTGGGTCAGTGGCAGATGGATAAAGGCTGGAACTGTGGGAGAAGCTGCTGGCCACACAGAGTATCTGAAGCGCTAACCTCATTTAAAACCAGTTTCTGTTCAGCTCCCCGAGGGCCCCACCAAAGTTCTGAGCGCGGGTAAATTCAGGCCAGGCCAGAGGAGACCACGGCTTCTGTGCCTGTGGTCACTGGAGGGGTGTTTGCAGCTGTCGCAGTGTGCGCATCAAGCGTTAAAAATGCACATTTGCTGCAGAAGTCGAGAGTATCGAAAGAACGTAAAAGCACAACAAAATAAAAGCACAGCCTTCAGCTCTCAGGCAGCTCTTTGGTGCAGAGACCAAAACGGAGGCAAAGAAAACATCCTGAAGGCTAAATCCTGCACAACAAGGAGGCTCGCTCTCGCTTTGTGCTCCTACTGAAGTTGTCATAATCTTTTTAATGTTTCGCCCAATGAACTTTAAAATTCTTCAAACGCTTTAACACTTTTTTCTCATTTTTCTGTAGGATTACTTTGACAGAAAAAAAACAGTAGCTGTCGAGCTATGGTGAGTCACAATAAATGTTACACTTCAGAACAAGACAACTGTTGGCTATAAACAGACTTCAAGACAAAGCTGATTTCTCAGGTTTGTAAAGTGTGATGAAAGTATCTAACGTAGCTTTTGTTTGGTTGGACATCAACATCTGTGATATAAAAACAATGGAGCACAGAAAACATACATATTTGTGGTTTGTTTAAGTTCATATGAAATACGTTTCTGTGCAATTTAGGGTTTGATAAAGAACTCATTCAGCTGAAAATAAATGGAAAACTGAAATCAATGGATGTGTTAAGACTTGGGTCTGGATGGCTGGGCCCCAATTTTCACTCCTTTCAAGCATGAAAAAAAAGCAAAACTGATACTGGGGTGTAAACATGTTTCTAAGGAAAAAAAAAAAATCACATTTCCCTTTTTTTTCAGAGAAAGTGTATTAGTATTCATGCTTTAATGCTTGAAAGTAGTGCAGACTTTTTGAAGGGAAGAGGCAAAAAGCACAAAAAAGGACAAACAGTGTGCATTTTTGCCACCCAAGGGGACGGTTTAACATGTTTTAATCAGCCAAGGGGGCAGTTCAGGGTGTTTTGCCAACCAGGAAGGCACTTCAGCACATGTTTTGACTTCCAAGAGGGCACTTTTGAGGACATTTCGTTCCTTACATAACATTGTGTCACCTGTTTTAGCTCCCAAGAGAGTGCTTTAGCACGCTCATTGGCTCTGAGGAAAGCACTACAGCACAAGTTTTGGTTTCCAACAAGACGCTAAGTGCACATTTTGCTCCCAAAAGCACTTCAGTGTGCATTTTGGTTCCCAAAATGAGTCAGTGTGTGTGTTTTTGCTTCCAAGAAGGCACTCTACCACACATTTTGGCTCCCAAGATGGCACTTTCAACAAATGTGCACCCCTCTGTACACACCACTGCTTACAAGAGAGACACATTGGTACTTAGTATTCCTCAGGAGTGCCCTTCTTGATTTTTGTTAATGCTCAAGAAGATGCAGGCACTTGAGAGTTTCATGAACTTGGTTTCCCACTGTTGTATGCAGAAGTGACAAATGAAAAAATGTTTAATTACTTTTTGTTATTTCAAAGCACAGCCATAATGACTTTCACTTAATTTTGATGTTTAAGTTTTTAACTTCAAATTCTCCATTTATCGAAGGAGTAGCAAATATCCTTCTAAAGTCACACTCATTGTGCTTCTGATCTTCTGCACAAAACATAAAAAGTTTATGCAACATATGAATGAAAAGAAAATTTATAATGGGCTTCAAGCACAAAACAATTTGTGAAGTATTTACAGTAAACTGGCATCATCCTGAAGACTACATGACAAGCATTTATATTTAATTGTTGCACTGCAATTTTTCTTCAGGAACAGATAATTTTAGCCTTCCACATGCAGCTTCAACAGAATGAGAAACACCTTGACATACAATGACATCCTCTCTTCATCTGAAAAGACCAAGTAGTTTAAAAAGAGTCCCTTAATCACACATTCAGTAGCTACAAAAATAGCCTTCTGACTCAGGCATATTTACATGGATGCTACACTGAAATGCTTATTGATATGCATTGTCATTTTAAATGAATAATTACTTAATGAATGAAAGAAACAGCACAAATTTGTGTGGAGTCATGTTTCTGCCCAATCAGATTCATTTTCTGTTTTTGCTCAGTTTTTTGCTCACAGCCAGCTCCTTGAATGTCATGTTCCCACAAAACCCATAAAATAATTTGATGATGATGATCAAATGATTGAATGTTAAATGTCCAATATGAAGGATTGAATAGAAGCCAGTTCTTGTGGTGCTACATGGAGTGAGCAGTGTGAACATACAAGTGTCTCGAATTCCCGACCCACTGATGCTTTTCATACTTCATTCACTACTTATTCACCTAATATGTAAAACTGAACCAGATCATTTCATGTAAAAACAAATGAGACAAAGTGATTGCATCTTTGTGCCGCTACCCTGATCTCTGTGGTTTTAACTTTTTTTATCATATGAACAGGAATAAAAGGAGTCTGTTGGAGGTAACTTGAGTCCAGCTATCACTTGCACTGGAAATTAGCCCTGCCCCTATCAGCAGCATAAGTTTCACTTCCTGATGCAGTGTTTAGCAGCACTCTTGTTGTAAGACAACACACTGAAGTGTTGTTTAAAAGGATCCCCTCCTCCTTTGCAAAATTTAGTCATTGGTAAGCAAGTTTCAAGTGCGAAAGCGTACATGCAAGCAGAACTTTTGCGGCCGTTCACATCTAGTATGAATGCAACATAAAGCAGCTAAATGCTCCGTTATGCTCGCCAGCTGGCGTCTTAATGATGTCTGTGATTTGGTGATGAGCAGCCATTACATGTAGTTAAAACAATACTTTAAGAGCAGATGGAGTGAACTCTACCAGAGGGTTGAAACTACTAAGCGATGAGTTTTTAATTTATATGAAGCCTTTTAGGGCATAAGGGAGCAACAGATCGGGGTAGTGATTTTGAGTTGGTCCATCATCATGAGTGACCAATTTCAGAGTTTAACATTCATTATAGAGCTGAAGAAATTTGAGATTCTTTTAAATATAAATGGGGCAGTGGTAAAAGTAACCACTTGTTAAGGGATTTTGTGAAGCACATATGAAGTATACTTCCCTTTTTTGTGAATTTTACTCATTTCCACTCTGTTCTAGTACAGCCATTCTCAACCTTTTTGAGTCACGACCCTAAATTTAAAACCCATAGATATCTTGCGCCCCTTAGTTACAAAAATCAACACAAACTAATCAAAATCTGAACAAAAAAGTGGGGAAAAAAAGCAGCCCAGGGTTCATTTTGAACGTTTATTATTCTGAACTTCAAAAAGAACAAGTCAAGATTTTTGTCTTCCCATTTTTGTGTAAGGAGATTTTTGGAGTCTACATTAATCTTATCAGGCAGAAATACACTATGTTCTTTTCACAATTAAAAAAAATCTGCCAGTGGAGTAAGAAACATCTCGTGAAGTTGCTTGAAATGCAAATAATGTCTTGATACCAGACGCTTTTTTTTACTCCATTTTTAAAAATTGTTACTAGCAATTCAAACCTCAGTTTTGTTTCTTAAGAACTTGAACATTTTTTTTCTGGACTGGTCAGCTGAATGTGGCTCATATTAAGAATAAAAAGCCAATTTCAGTTTGTGTAGTGCAAAATCAAGTTCATGAAAAATTGTTCATTAAACCCATTCACGAAAAAAAACCCACTACAGTTCAGATTAAAGAAACTTCGCTGATACAACAAATTTTTGGGGAAAAAAATGAAGCAGAAAACAACTCAAACAACCCTGCCTGAAATTTTGTTGTTTAATATCCGTCAGAATTTTCCCTAAATGACTTGCCGACCCCACGCAAATCATCTTGTGACCCCACATTGGGTCCCGACCCCAAGGTTGAGGAACACTGTTCTAGGATACCATTGCATTATATCATACTTGTATAACTTACAATGCGGTTTATTTTCTTTAAGTCTCCGACTTTTATGATGATGTCATTAGCATTCTCCCCCCCCCCCCCCCCCATTTCCTCCGGCCTTTTTCCTTGTGATTCTCTAAAAGACATTCTTTTCTTGCTTAACTGTAAATTAAAATTCTTCCACTTTTGGTGATCATGGGGTGTTTTGCACAGTCAAGACACTGTTATATCAAGCTGTCGGTCAAATTCTTGTGATGGTTGTACAGCACCAGTTATTTTGTTGTGTCCAGTTGTCAGCAATCACAACACAAATCTAATCTAAAGGTGTGAACAAATTGCTGTGCCAAAACAAAAAGTGGCAGCTTTGTTCTCTCATAAGGTACAAAGAATCACTGGCTAAAATCACGGTAAGCTTTGGGCTTCATTTTCACACCCACTTACTCTCTTTTTGTGGTTACATAAAGCCTGGCCCCAAGATTATGTGTTTAAAAGGAGCACTGATGATGTAATCCTAATACAGCTGAAGTGATTGTGGAACTGATGTGTAACAAATTTTTTGGCTCACTTTACTGTGCCACTCTTTTTGTGAAGCACAGCAAAAAAAAAAAAAAAAAAAAAAAAAAAAAGATGTTTGAAATGATGCACACATCTACTATCAAGGGAGTAGGTTTGATTTTCACATTGGTGGGGACATAGCTACCCACCCCCAATTACTGATGATATAATAACAGACTTTATAATAAAGATGGAAAATTAGACTGGTTTTGTGCACACATTTTTTGTGTTCCCTGAATCTTGTATGGGGTTTTTTTAACAGTGGATGAAACATGCACTTGTACTTAATTTATTATTATTAAAGGTATTTCACAACCTCCCATCAATATTTGTTGAGATCCTAGAGGGTTCTCAACCCTTTCTTTGGGAACCAGTGTTAAAGTTACCAAAGCCGATACCTGCTGACCCTGTAGACTCCAAATCAAAGAGCACCTGTGGAAGGATTTTGTCATCACTGTTGTACAGGGAGAGGATGAGGAGACATGTGGTCCATACACAGACAATGGTAGAAACCAGATAAAAGGTCTCCAAAAGGATTCTCCTCTGTGTAATGTGGCAAATGTATCTGTTTTTAAAGTGTTATATTTGTGAAACATAAAGTTGGACTAGCTTACCAAAGTAAACTATGTTGTATGGTTTATTTGCAGCTTGCTTTTGCTGAATTTTCTGGAAGAGGCAGACACCTTCAATTCAAGAGGTTTCCCAGCCACTTAAAATTCTTCATGAGTCACTCAGGTAGCTACCACAGACTATATGATGAAAGCACACATTGCACAGTCAACTTCCCCTCCACTGCAGCCAGAAGACAATCTTTCCCACACCCCGCAAACATTGAGGAAAAAAAAAAATCATTACATAACCCAAAAGCTAAGATCTAACAGGGGAGCAAAGGGGTTGAATCCTCAATTTTTAACACCTCTCATCTGACATTCAGTTTGAGTCAGAGCGAAAAATAACCTTCTGATCTTTCCCATCAAAGCTCCCCCAGATGGTCACCCCATATCTCTCTCTATCACCCGCATCTAATCGCCGCTGATTGGCTTATGAAAACCCTAATCATTGAGAATTACTTTTAACGTGATGAAGGTATGCGTGGATCCTGAATAACTTTAAAATGACAAGAGAGTGCAGGAGGGTTTTTCTGTGCCTACTTGATTTCAAGGAGCTGAGCACAGTCACTTCGTATAGATGTGGTTTTGAAAACTAATGAGAGTGAGCAGACTCCTCTTCTCTGAGAGAGGGAGAAGAACAGCTGAATGCCATTGAAAATTCCTTCAATATTCCGATTAGAAGTCTTTAGGGACTCAGCTAGCCTACAGACTGTGTATGGTGCTTCAGCTGTGAGTCCTGGGGATTTGATTTATGTCTTATATGTAATCATGTAATACGTAACAGTCCTATACTGATTCTGCCTATGAATGCTATTGACCAGATGACCTTTTCCTTACGTGTCACAGTTCTGCAATAAGATAACAGCGCCGTGTCTAATGGAAATAGATTCCATGTCTCGTATTTATCTTCATTTGTAGTTTGTTTATTGAAAAAAATTCAAACATGGCAGACAGTACACTGCAAAAAAGGGAGTCTGAATATAAGATAGAAATACTAAATTTCATGGAAAAATATCTTAAAACTAGTGAAATTATCTGTCCATGCAGCAAGATAATTTCACTTGACTAGAAATCTTGAAATAAGACTGATAAATCTAAAAACAAGATGGCCTTGATAAGTATTCTCAGATCTTAAAACAAGAAGAAAAAGCTCATTTTTAGATTACAATGCTTGAAAACAAACTTCCTGAAGAAGAATTTTAAGGGAAATATACTGAATATGAGCATTAGAATCTAATTTCATGCTTCTTATATTCTTTATTTTAGCAAATGGAATGAAAACATCACACTTTTTGAAGTCAAAACTACTTAGAATTAGAGAAGTATGATAAAGATAATTCTTGGTTTTTGAGCATGGGTTTGTAAAATTCTTAGCTGTTTGCTAAATAAACTGTGTCTTAAAAAGATGGTTTTTTTTGTGTTATTCTTAAATCAAGCAACTTGAGGTAGAGCTAAATCTTGAAACAAGTTTTAATGTTATGAAATTACATGTGAGATAACCAAAGTAACTTGTTTTAACAGTTTTTCTCTCATTTTAGGATTCTCAGACTAATTTGGACAAAATTGAAACATTCATGCTTTTTTGAGATCTAACATAGTTTTAAATGCTGAAAAGAAGTTAAAAAACATTAAAACAAGATATTTTATTAAACATGTCTTAAAGTAAGATTTTAAATCTTGGCAAGTGCAAGATTTTTTGCAGTGTAAGACTTAAATGATCTCCGGATGTTTCATCCAGCACAACAACAACTTCAATATGCAGGATTTTTGGGTAAAATGCTTCCTTTCATTCTAGGTACAGTTTCCTGATAATTGGATGTAGACAATCATGACTCCTAGAGGATGTATCTTGGATTCTTAAAAAAATCCAGATAAAATGGATCTTACTGGTACAGGTTTATGTTTGCAGCAATGAATCTTACTGACTCTCTGGCTTTCATGCGAGCACCAGGGTTTGCCTTAATGTTTGGGGATGTGATAAACTACGGAAGCCCTTAAAGGCCATAATTTTCTAGAATTTATTTGCCCCTATCTTGAGATAACGAGCCAATTCCGTTTGTTTTCTCGAGATAACGACTTAATTCTCTCATTATCTTGAGAAAACAAAGCTCGTTTTCTCAAGATAATGGGATTACTCTTATGCCACCCATCCTTCTTTTCAATTGGCTTCACGCCATTCGTGCTTTGGATAAACGCAGTCATGCCAACCAATTTATATTCTGTTGTGTAGACCAAAAGCTATGGAACAAACTGATCAAATCTTTTATGTCTTGACAATCCCTGTTAATTTTTTTATTCTTTAAGTATGTCAAAATGCATCTGAAACTTAGTGTTCAACTGAATTTCAGACAACTTGATCGTAACATTATGGATTGATTTTGCACTCCGAAATCAGGCTTCTGAAGCCCGATCAGTAAAATAGCAGAAAGCAGTTTCATTTTCTTGTAAGAAAAAGAAAAATTTGTTTTATAACCCCCCAGAAAGTTAGTAAATTAATTTAAATGAACACCTTGGCCAAAAAGAAATTTTTCCTAATGATAAATTTAAATCAATAAATAATTATTCTACTTTACATACACCAGCATCATCAAGACCGAATTTCAACTGTGCCAATACTTTTCACATCCAAACAGTACCCCTAATCTGTTGACAATACAATCAACACAAGCTTACTCTTTCATAACTCCAGGATTTTATTGTAAAAGTCTGAAAAACTTGGTATGTTAGAGCATTATAAGCTCTCTAAAATGTTCATGCATTACATAAAAATGCCAAATAGGGAGGTTTTAGCTACATTACGCACACATCAACTAGTGCCAACAAGCAAAAGTCATAAATTAAGATGCTGAACATGGTTTGTTTTATATCTGTCAAAGTAAAATGTTAGCATAAAGCCTCACCTCCAAAAGGAAGATCTGTTGTTATAACCAGAGACTTCCAGCCTTGTCACTTTCACAATGTCTTTGATATTCCTGCTTTATGATGCAACCATCATTATCAGTTCATTCTTTCTTTTGTCATGAGCTTCAACAATGCATTCTTTTACTTTTTCTTGCTCTTTATTCATGATATTATGTGACTCACTAGATGTGACAGTGCTACACTTTTAATGATATCTTCTTTTTTGACCTTGAGGCGTTGCTTCTGCTATGTAACGTGGTATATGGTTTCCTATGATGTGAAAATAATAATCACATACTGTGAGTTGTTTTGCTCCGTTACTAATCCTTAGCCACAATGTATTCTGTGAAAGACTTGCTCTGTTCAAACAGACCCCCTCCCACATGCAAATGAAAAAGGGGAAGGTTGATACAAATGGTTGTTCACTCTATAGGAGCAAATTGACCAAACATTCAATCCCTTTGCTTAACATATCTCTGATTGTGTAAGAGGCCATTACACAAAAAAAAAAGTATCCTCCCACAACATCATGTAGCTCACACGCAGCAGAGGCACAATTTTGGCACAGTCACATTGAATTAAGTGAATTTTTCTTTACCACATCACAGGCAATGAAGCTAATGCCAATGGTTCCTGTGTAAGCATGGCAATCATGAGCTCATGAGTATAGTAGCTTATACATTGTAAAAAAAAAAAGGTCAGTAAAAATACAGTAAATGACTGTCAAAAAGCATCAATTAATGACTATGAAATCAAACATCTTCTTTCACTATATCAAGTACATTGAATAAGAATTAATTACTGGATTCACAGGAGCTTTTCCGTAAAAATTAGGTTGTTGTTTTTTAAAGTGTACTGTTGATGGCTTTACAGTGGATCATTTATTAACTTTTTGCTCCTGAACATTCAGTTTTTATTGCATAATCAACATGTTTTCACTGTAAATTACAATGTGTACAACCTCAATGACTGCAGTTTTGCCCAAAAATACGGCAAAATGTAAGGTTTTCAGACATTTTTAATATTACTGTATTTCATTTGAAAATGTGGGCCTTTTTATTTGTTTTCACTGTGGTTCATTGTCATTGTAGCATTTTTTTACAGTGCAAGTCAAAGTTTTTTATTCAGTGTTTGATAGAGTAAAAGTTATTTTGTTTGTTTTGGTGTTGCAGTCCCTAATTGTTGCTTTTCTATGGTGTTTTGCTGTATTTTGACGGACTTTTTTTTTACAGTGCACAAACATGAAAAAGAGGAATGTGATACAGATGATTGTTGACTCTATATGAGTGAATTAACCAAAAATCCCTTTCCCTCTTGTGTAAGAGGCCATTACACAAAAAAGAAAATATCCTCCCACGTTCATCATGTAGCTCACACGCAGCAGAGGCACAGTTTTTGGCACAGTCACATTGAATTAAGTGAATTTTTCTTTATCACATCACAGGCAATGAAGCTAATGCCACATGATTTCTGTGTAAGTATGGCAGTCATTAGCTCATGCCTATTGTAGCTTATAGGACACTGGAGGCTATTGGTTTCCTTGTTGTCAGTGCAACATATTGGGATTGAATAGTGATTGATAGAGCGAGGGGGGCAGAGAGAGAGAGAGAGAGAGAGAGAGAGAGAGAGAGAGAGAGAGAGAGAGAGAGAGAGAGAGAGCTGGTCGGGCTTATCCGGAGGAAGAAGCAAAGCAAAGAAGCCTTAGCAGTTGCACAAGCGACTCCTCGCAGTCAGCAGGCGAGACTCTTGAAGATTTATCTCTGACATCACCACATTTCAAATTTAATTTTCAGCCGTTGACGCTGGGGATTCTTTGTACGTAACTTGACGGTTAACGGCGACAGCAGCAGCAGTTGTTGTTAAACCGGCGTTTTTCGTCGCCTCCTCGCAGCGGATGTACAAAGCCTCCCCCCCTGGAGCCTGCGATGATATTCAACACCCTGGACAGAAACTAAGCGTTTCCCGGAGTTCACACAGAGACATTTCAGCACCTTGGACAGCGGGGAAACCGTTTCAGGACCCCGGAAAGAGCCGGTCACTGGAGGTAAGCCAGCAGAGTTGAGCACCAGCTTTTTTTTTTTCTTTTTTTTTTTTTTTTTTTTACATGGTTACAGTCGGAAAAGCGAGGAAAAAAAATCCCATTCCCCACCGTTTCCACTATTTGTTGACTGATGTGACCTCCATTATACAGCGGAAATGTAACGTGAATTTACATCAGCATTCAAAGCAGTTCAGTCGACTTCCTTTGCGTTTGAGTTTCTGGTATGAATCCACTCTGCCACTTTCTATACTCGAGTTAGCGACTCTTCTCGTCACTCTTCTTCGTGTTTAACCAACAAATTGCAGCTTTTAACTGCCGAAAATAGTAACCTGATATTGTCAGTGGTAGTAAATGAAGCTTAAAGAAGTGAATATCTCATTTTTGTTTGTGAAATGCTTAGAAAAGGGCTAGCCACCACGTTCACTCTCTGTCACTTTAATTTAAGGCAGCTGTTTATTTTGAAGAGTCAGCGCGTGCCCAGGCAGCGCCGGCTCGTGCCTACATTCTGCATGGAAAAGACAACCCAATACACACAAAACCTCACACACACACACACTCGCACACTCACACACACACACAAACCAGACGCCCACTCCACCCCACAGCCTGCAGTCTCCAAAAGACATATATCCCTCGAGACCCCCCTCGTGCTGTCTTGGTTCATACATCCTTGTCTGGATATCTGATAATGAGCACGAGGCAAACGCCCCTCCCTTTTGACCTATGCATATTTAACTTATAATACAACTTATATAACATTATTTTTGCTGCTGCTCAGGCAAAATGTACAGGTAGAATGGGGGCCTCTTAACGCTTTATGGCGCTTAATACAGGAAACATGGCTGCTACCTTGACCCTGTTAATGGTTTTTGGCACGTGCCATATGTTAAAGGAAAATTAATCTCAACTATCATCATTCAAAAAGTATGACTAAGAGGATTATTCTCAAAATCTTACCAGTCAAGTAAAAATTACATTGGCATTTATCATTTATGGTAAGACATTACATGATTAGTTTATTGATTGAAAGAAAACTAATAACTAACAGCTGAGTTTTGTGCATTTCAACCTTATTATTCATGCGAATTCGGTCCTGAACTTTGTGTATGTAACTATAGGTACATGAATTTTGATTTTGCTTTTTCCCCCCTGACATTTCATTCACCCTGTGCTAATGGTTTAATCAAGAGTCAAATCAGCATCAAATGGTTAATGACAATTGAGTGGAGCCAAAGTCATAACCCCAACGTCTCAAGTGTTGGTAAATACTGTCAAATTCAAGGACTCATTTATTTTACATCCTTGTAATCCGGGCAGCACATTAGCTGTTGCTGGGATTAAACGTGTGACCTTTTGGCTAGCAGAGGGGGAACTTGAAATTGATGTGGCCACCCAGCCTCTGTGTTCCCACTCGCTCGCTCAGCCCCATGCATCACTTGATCTGTCTGCGGCAGCTCTTTCTGCACGAAGGAATTAACTCTCCGACTGTAAAGGAAGAAAAATGCTCATGTCAGAGCTGCTTTGAATAAGAGGTGACCCCCCCTGTGCATTTATGGCGCCGTAAGCTCAGAACACACACGTGCACACATTTACACACCCTGACTGTGCAAATCTACAGTGGTGAAGGCTTTCTTCCCCTTCTATTTTTAATAATCATCATTAGGATTTTCATTAAAGCGAATGTGTGATAACTTTTTGCCTTGGTGCTAAGTGTGCCTGATATGCCGGCTCTGACTGTGAGTGACAAGAATAAAGCGAGGGAAGCCAGAAGTGTGAATCACAGCGGCAGCCCTGGCACATGCAGCTCCACTCCAGTGCCCTTATAAGAAAGGAAACACATTTTCATAAGCCAGTTCTGCCTCTGGGTTATTAAGCTCTGGACCCTACTGTAAAGAAATTGCAGCTCTATATCATGGGGATGATGAAATAAATGCAAATTAATCTTTCATGCTCAATTTATTATCCAATAAACAGACTGTGGATTTGAATTTGAATAGTGGCCCTGCAGAGGGCAGGCCACACAATTGCCGGTAACCTCTTTTCCCAAACTGCTTTTGTCTTGTTAGAAATGAAATCCCAGGGTTCCAGCGAGTGTAAGACGCTGAATTCAGTGCTTTTATTGTGAGGCAGTGCTCGTACTATAAAAGCAAAGCCGGTTTAACAGTCGTTTTCCACCCTGGGGGTATGGCTTAACTGGTCCCTCTTTCTAAACTGTGCCTCATCGAGAAACAAGGCACAGCACCGCACCTCAGGGTCAGCAGTTACGAGCCCTCATTGGCATCCGAGACACAGCCACTCCATAGATTCAACCTCAGATTTTCTTTGCATTTCAGTTTGAAAACTGGATTGCTTTTCATGAGTGTGCACTTCATGTGCTGGCTGCGGTTTATCATGTATCTGCATGCTTAGGACTCCATTTATGGGTCTCTTAAAATTCAGAGCCCCCCTGCAAGAAATGCAATTAAATTCAATGCTGCTTTAACTTCCTGTGTGAGCCATAGAGAACACCAGCTCACACTTTTCATTCCACCCCCAACCATCCTCTTTCCCAATAAGCCTCTGAACCCCCCCCTTCTCTCAATCCATCCTGCTGCAGAGTGAATTGTGGTCAATTCGAATGATCAACTGAAGACGATCTGGGAGGCATTAGCTGTCATTGAGGATATCAGGCTGCAATGAGCTGCACCAATAAAAAAACCTGGGATAGTCAATGTGATTTTTTGCTCCTTGTGGCATCAGAAGTCACAAAAATTAAAGTGCTATGTCTTTACCATTCTAGGCTCCATACTGAGACAGGTTGCACCCTGCTAAGCAAAGCTAAACGCTCCTGTTCTACGCCGTGCTGTGCTGTGCTGTGCTTGGCTCTGTGTCATTAGCTGCTGTTGCTTCTGATGCAGTATAAGCACTGGGCTCATCTCATCGGTTCTCAGCCACTGGTTTTCCACTTTAGAATGCTTCCGAGGGGCTATAATCTCGCTGACATAATGGCGTCCACTGGAATCAATATCCAAATGGCCTTGCAGATCGATACCCACCATACTGTAAAATAACCTGGTCTGAAAGCTGGCGTGGCGGGAGGGGGAAAGCCTGCAGCAACCGCATATGTGACATTCAAGACACTTTGATAGTATACTCCTTAATTATGGATCAAAAATACCAACCTTGTTAACGAGCCATGTATTATAGATCGCTGCATGATCTATGCTAATGTAAGCACAGCAGCTGGTGAAAAAACTGGCAACACTTTTACTTGCTTGCATTCCTCGCCTTTTAACTATCTCGCATGCAAATGCAGATTCTGAGTAAAAGTAAAAGGAAGAACTGGTTTATAAAAAATTAGCATAAATAAAAATGCACATGACTGGTCAAAGAACAGTTTCTCTCTTTCTAAATTGGAGATACATCAAATTTACAAGATATTTATTCCCTAAATGTTTCCTATCCTTGATACACAAACCCGTTTTTATAAAATAAAGGAAGAAAAAAGTGCTCACACATCTAACCTATTTAATTACCAGTCTGTTTGCTTTCCCTTAGGAGCCAGAAAATTCATTAATCAAGCTTTTATCCAAGCCTGGGCCGGAGAAGTCTGAGATAAAACGCTCGTTCTATATGTAGCAAGGCAGCAGAGGAGACTTTTCTGCAGTGTTATCAGGTAGAAAACCAGCAGAGCTCTTTACTTTCTACATAAAAGGCTCCTGAAATTATCCACCTGTTTGAAATGTTTTCTCTGCAGCACCCTCAGAGATGATATTATGCACCGCAAACGGCATAATGGTTTTTGGCAAAGAAAAACAAATAGGAGGGGGAACTAGGTGAGGGTCGCAGCTAGAGCTCAGTAACTGCTGCTGTTCCAACTGAGAAGCAAATTACCCAAAATGGAAGACAAGAAGTTTATCTATCTGTCAGTGTGACACAGGCAGAGCTGATGCATGATTAGATCCAGCTTTAAAAGAATCACTGCCACCCTCAGTGACGGTTCCTCTGTCGGAGGGTAATTTGGCATACTGCTCGGCATCTCATAAAGCAGAGCTGCAATAGCTTTGCCGGACGTCTATAAATCAAAAGCTTCAAATCAGAGAGTGTTGCTGGAAGAGAAAACAGATTTGCAGATGTGGATTTTGACCAATCACTGCCACTGTTGATCAAGACTGCGAGGTGTTATGGTGTCATAAGATTCTTCTGGTGTGGTTGTTAGAGATGTTCGCTTATCACTGTTTTCACTCAGGCTGTTTTTTTAGCTGTTAGCTCAGCCAATTTGATACCGTGAAGGAGAATGTGAGAAAAAAAGCGAGCTGTAGACATAGCAGAATGCAAAGTTTCTTCTTGTTTTGTATGCATGGAGTGTTTACATACAGCCTGTAGAACCACATACAGTCACCTACACAGCTAAAGGCACCTATACACGCTTCCCCACACATTGAACACCATGCTTTTAAAACAGTGCGACTGGACGGGTATATGGCGGTGAAATATTGGAGTCATTGCAGCCCTGCAGGCATGCAGTTATCAGGGATACAGAGCTGATGGGAAATCAATCAGCTCAAGTGGAGGGGCCTGGCCTGTGGTGAGGAGATGATTCTTGTCTTCTCAAGATGCTGCTTTGATGTCAGCGGCTCCTTGATCAAACCACTAGACTGAAACTTACATACACGTGTACTTCTCCATATGTCCGTCATCCATCTGCTAAGCTGATTTTTTCTGACAAGAAACATCTCTGTTCAGAGTGATGATCTCTTCATTTGATAATGTAGGAGAATGCCAAGGATCTAGGAAGACATTGCAGCTCGCCTACCATTTTCTACAGAAAGTCAATAAATGTAATGAACCATCAATCTTACTTAAACCTTTACAAAGAACCTTATTGACCTGAATATGGGGTTTCTTTTCTCCCCCCCATCTACTGCGAAAGGGATGGGACCAAAGTAATCTAGATCTGAAATGTAAACTTATAACATTAACGACTGAACTGACGAGTAAAGTGAGTGCTCTCATGACAAATGTCAACTTGCTCTTATAACCTCAGTGGCACAGGGATGAAAGATGGAGAGAAACTATGATAAACAAAAAGTCATTTTTCACAAAGTTCTTCATCAACTTAAGCAGAGTTTTACCGCAGGAAAGATGACTTCCCAGAAAAGCAGGTGTTTTTAAGAGATAAAGACTCCACTTCCCATGAGCATTAGCACCCACTGCCATGAGGACATGATTTCTTACCAAGGAGTGAAGGAGTGTGTTAGTTTCGAAGCAAATGAACGTGAAGCAGATTTTCTTTAACATTTTGTTGTTCGAGACAGCTTTTTACCAGATTCGGCGCAACACAACAAGGTAATAAATTTATAAGCAGTTATGAAGCACTATTCTTTGAAGTGTGAAAAGAATCAAAATGTTTAAATTTGTACCATAGTTCAGTAGCAGGCTACCTTTGGTGCCAATAGCAGCGTGTTGCTCTGAGACGTGTCCATAATTTACAGTGTGAATGAATCCTGGTTTTGTCCTACCAGTGGTCATCTACCAACTCAAACCTCACCAAGTAGAGCAAACATAAATTGGCTCTTCATTTCACTGACAGACATCACTGCAGTGTAACTGCTGCATGTGGGTTGGAATATGACATTATCATAAACAGCTTAATCTCTGTTTTAGGTTGTGCCCTATCACTCTCCTGTTTAGCTTTCTTCTGCTCTGACATCCTTTTATTCTCAGTGGTTTTCAGCATAGAAAAACACAGAGCTCTCTTCGCACTGCTGAACTCTGTCAACCAGCATGATGTTGTCAGGGTCACTTATATGTGCCATAAATCAAACCGGCCCTGGACAGCTCGACCACAGATACTGACAAGACACATTTAGAAATCAACTATTTTGGTCCTGACAATCTCATTTAAGTTGTGGATCACAAACAACCATACATCTAGGAATGGGAAGAGTCTTCACAGGGACTTTAGAGGTAGGGTCTGCAGGATTTTCCTGCAAAGTAAAATAGCAACTTTTACAGAAATAATCCTGCTCAAGCTTCATCTATGGGCCTATCTACATGTGTGTCAGTGTCTGTGTCCGCTTTACCCCCCTCCTCAGCTTGTATGTTGATGTTTAGGTTGTCTAGGGACATTTCTGGGCGGAGAGTAGGGGTGGTGACCCTAGCCAATTGTGCCCATTGTGCAAGTGACTTTGTTTGTTGATGATAGCAAATGGAGCAACCTCGAGCACAGAGAAAATGATACAATTTTCACAGGAAGTCAGTTGTACGGCTTGGGTCTCATGTAGAAACATGATGCTGCAGGTGCTATCTGGGCTGATGAGTTTGGTCACAATGAGGCCAAGGGTGTAGGCAGTGGGCAAGTGCTGCCACTGGCACTGAGCCACAGAAAAAAAGGAACCCATTTTAGGTATTGTGTTTAAAAACAGTAATGCAAACTCCGGCAGACCCGGCCTTTAAACATCTGTTTCTGAAGTACGGTGTCGGGGAGTGTACTAACTGAGGATAGAGAACGTCCAAAAAGACCATCTCAAAAAACTGCCAACAGTTAGAAAAAATCTTGCCATGGTACTCAAAGCAGCAGCTTGAAAGAGTCTGACAGATGAGTTTGTGTGTGTGTTACTGACAAACACAACAAGAGCTGTCATCCAGATGAAAGCCTTGAATATCTGTCAATGAGGCTTTATATTGAAATTTTTTTTTCTTTACAGCTAAGACTGCTGACTTAGTAACCCAGAGAGTAAAGGTAATTTCTCTCTTTTGTGCTATTACACAGTAATCTTAGTGCTTTTACATCACGTTACGCTTACCTCATCATTCATATTATGATGACAGAGCATGTTTTGTATAATATACCAATAGTATCCACATGCATCCACACTATGGTACTCCCCCTATGTTATTAATGTGTTTTATTTTTCATCAATTGCAAAACTTAAGGTGAGAAAATTGGTCTTAAAAAAAAAAAAAAAACTTGTATTCATTTATGTTTTTTTTCTTTTTAAAGAGTAATCCTAAAAGGGAGGGGTTGGTATAATTTCCCAAAGCAGAGTATTTTAAAAAAATGTGGTACAAGATCCTGTTCAAGAGGATGTGAAGAATTCACAACAAAAAGGATAATGATCCACTCAAAGTTTTGCTTATCTGTCAAAATAAAAGCTTTCCCTGAATCGTGAAGTTTTTCATAAATCCATTTATCCCAACACCCTGTTTCAGTGCCGAGAGACACAAAGTGCTCTTTTCAATGAAAGTAGTCGATGCTTGATTATTTTCTGAACTTAAGTGCACAAAAAGTTGAACCAGTAAGATTTTTTTCCTGCTGCAGCTGGTGGTAGTGAGTGTGAAATCATGTTCCGATATTCATTCTTTAATGATATTGCATAGAATTTGGAGTATTTAGAGATTCCAGATAAATAGAAACTTTCCCATGCCCATCCATCCTGCGAGTAAAGCAACCTGAAAGTTACTTGGAGAAAAGTAAAGGAAACAAAATGATGATGAAGCAATTACACACTAATTTAAACATACTTATGAAAACTATATTCCTGTTTCGGGAAATGCCGTTTATTACTGTGCATTGCTCCTTTAATTAGATGTTACTATAAAGTGGTAGAGTGTGAAGTGCTTACTTTGCAATCCATTTATAGGGGAGCACTACTTTTTGTGAAATCTCCTGTATATGAGTAGTTTTCAAACTTACCAATATTAAGACCTTACTTCCCTCTATACCTTCCTTCCTAACTACCTTTCCTCCTACCTGTGTATTAAGTTTAGTGTTTGCTCAGCACACTGTGAAGTCTGCGATGCACCGTGAACACAAACAGTAAACAGATCCGTCACATCACCGTGTAAACCTCATATCTAATTCATACACATTACTGTTGCTCACCAGCTGTGTGTGTGTGCCATGAGGTGCTTTGGTAGCAGCTTTGGCCAGCGCTGAATCACACACGCGGACAAAAACACAAAACGGTAAAGGTAATGTAGTGTAGCCGGAGGCTGTGGAGGATTTAAGTGTCCATAAACATTACTGTGCCGCATTATCCCACGGAGACGCTTTCCTTTATAATGATTCTAAGTAGGGATGTAAACCCATTTTCATGCAGAGCTCTCAATGGCTTCATCCTGACAGGAGCCAGTGACAAGGAGTGTGTACGTGTGTGTGTTAATGTGTGTGTGAGAGTTCCATTTACATTTTCACATTTTACAGAAGCTGTTGCAGCAAA
The DNA here is from genome assembly GCA_008086565.1 of Thalassoma bifasciatum. NCBI lineage: Eukaryota > Metazoa > Chordata > Actinopteri > Labriformes > Labridae > Thalassoma > Thalassoma bifasciatum. Next base: position 485,614 of record RPOG01000256.1, on the reverse strand, counting down.
CAGCTTATACAACAAGCGTCGCCATACAGGCTTAAACGAGCAGGCTGTTGGCGTCACAAGCTTTCACATCGATCTACCAGTGTGTGTGTGTGTGTGTGTGTGTGTGTGTGTGTTAACTCGTATGTGCACATACATGCAGCCATGCGTACTGGGGTTGTCACCGTCATACTCCTCCTCCTCCTATACAAGACCGTTTGACAGGAGATAAACAGTTTGGCATGTTTTTACCCGTGTAACGGGATTTTTCTTGTCGTTCTCATCCTCTGCGTTCACAGCAGCACCTGTCCAAATGGTCGTGTTTGTGTTTTTGTGCGTGGGTGCATCTGTATGAGTGTATGTCTTCTTGTTTGTGAAAATACAGTATATGAGAGTGCATGTGTGAGAGAGCGAAGGGAGAAAATCTGTGATCTCTGCGCTTATATTAGTTCCTCTTTTAAAGGGAACGAGAGCATATTTCTTCCCAAATGTGCATGTTTGTGTGTGTGTGTGTGTGTGTGTGTGTGTGTGTGTGTGTGTGTGTGTTCTGCATTTGTGCATTAGACGTCCTTATTTAAAGATGAAAAGTATGTGTTTGTGCATTTGGAGTGCGTGGGAAGCATCCCTCCTCTAAAAGCTGCAGTAAATAACTTCTAATTTAACATCGACATGGCAAGCAAAATCATTGGAGCATTTCAGTGTGAAAACTTTCATGATATTTTCCACGTCTCTGCCTCTGAAGTTCTGTAAGTCCACAACCGAAAGCTGCAGATGGTGATGACAAATTAAGAGGGAAAAAAAGCAAATGCAAAAACAACAACGCAGATGCTACTGCAAAGTGCGTTGGAGGTCACTGTGTGGTATTTAGGTTTGAAAAGTTTGAGAAAAGGCTCATTTTCAGTTGTGTGATGCTGCATTTGTACTGTCATAAAGCAGTTTTTGGAATGGTTTGATTAAATAAGGCAGTGGGAAACTTCTCCAACCCACTTAATCCTACAGTTCTGGAAATGTCAAAATAACCAAATTGGAGGAACGTGAAGCAAAACCAGCGAGAGAGTGAGTGAGTGAAGGCAGTCGGCTCACATCTAATGCTTCATTCACACGGCTCACTCCTCTCTCTGAAATACGTATCCAAATGCAGCCGCTCAACCATGGCCCTGAACTTAAGCTGACAGAGCTCTGCCACAGCGCTCACCTGAAAACTACACTGTCACTCGCTGTCACCACTTCTGCTCGGAGAGTATTTCAAAAATGTCTCCACGCAACCGAGCAGCCACCTGTAGGTTAAAACCATCTCCGGAGTGAGGGGGCTGTTGGTGTGATATTATTCACTCTTATGATTTTGGGGCAGGAGAGTGACAACTTTAAAGTCAAGGCTCCAAACATGTTCCCCTATGAATAAATCATTCGTGTTGGGGAGCTACTTTAAAGCGTTGCTTTGGAAACTTCAAATTGCTTCACACCAACAACACTTGAAAAGTGCCGTGATAAAAATGTCATCAATCACCCAAAGCTACTCACAGTCCAACTTAGCATACAAAGTTTGCAGCTAGCAAGGTCACTTTTGAATAAAACATGCAAAATCTGATCTCTTGTTAACAAATTACTGTCATTATTACCAATGACTAGGTGGTACTCAAGGGGCGACATCTGGTTTAGCTGTTAATTTTGTTTATTTAATTTGGATCCTCATTAGCTGTACCCTGGGGCGAAGTTAGTCTCTTGAATTTACAAGAAAGCAACACAGACTGTGCAAACCATCACATACTATGTTGACAGAGGCAAAGAGATGGAGAGAAAAGACTGAAGCCAGAGATATTAAGATCACAAGTTAGTCCAATCAGACGCACAGCTCATGTGACTGACAGGTCTGGCACCGTAAAGCTGTTAGTAAGGAGGCTCAAAGCCCACCTCTTGAGTCAGCAATTCCATCATGATCCTTGCCGACAATTGGCTCCATTATTCTGTTCAGGAACAGATGGAGAATTGTTCAAAGAAATCCCAACGAGGCAACCAGACTTTTTAGAATTCTTCAATTCAAGACAAGTTGGTGGAGGAAAGTGGATGGCTCCCGTCTGGATAAATTGATATCTTGGTCCGTTTATCTCATACATTAACATCTGGAGTATCTTTTAGAGAAGCTAATTTTCCACCAAGTAATTTTCCAACTTGAGCCTTGTTAAAAAATATTTCGGTGTTCTTTTCCAGTCAAATCTGCTGAAAAAATTAAACATACAGGCACAACTTATATTTTTAAATTGATGGTAATCAGAGAGGACATGACAACTGAGCAGACAGAGGAACAGCATTACACCGTTCCTTATTAACATTGCTGTTGTTTCATGACCCTATGGGAGTAAATGAATACTACTAAAGGCTTCCTCTACAAAATTACTTGATTTTGTTGATACCTTCATAGGAAACCAATTGAAAAACACTGATATTAACTCCCAAGTCAGATTTACGTTTATTTGATTCACTGTCCACACCATGTAGTTTTGATCACAGCCATTATAGCCCACCTGTCTTAGCATGAGACCAGAGGAAAATGGGCAGCTTTTGACTTTGTGGAATTTAAGACTTCTTTTGAAGGATGAGGGACATCAAAATTTAATAAATGACATGAGTTATGACATTTTCTGCTTTGCCTTTTTTCCCTCTGCTGCTCTGTTAAATCGTAACTGACAGCTCGGCTCGACTCAAGATTCCCTGGTCACGAGTGGCTCTTGGCCTTTTGGTAGCCCTGCCTGTGCCCTGCCAGCTAGAATTGGAAGCAAGATAAACGAGGGAGACCCGGTTTTAAAGTGTTCATCAACAGACCTGTTTGTTTTTCCCTGCACTGAGAAAATACTGAGTATAGAGATGTCCTTAGAAGAGGGGAATCCATGCAGCTGCTTGTCCATGTGTGTGGAAGAAACGTCTCTCCATATGTCCGTCTACACAGCTGCACTCAGCTCAAACTGATTATGGCATGGACCAGTAAATTGAAAAACAATCTACAGATGTGCACATGTGACTAATTTTACCCATCTGGAGAACATAAAAACATTATCATAATAGCCAGAACATATTGTGCCAACTGTACCCTGCTGTACTGTTTATCTTTCACTAATGGACAGAAAGCAGCAACGGTGAAGGTTACAGGAGCTCGAGCACAGTCCGAGCTGAATGCATGCAGTGGATAATAAGGGGACGTCATTGGACTTGTCCTCCAAACATGCCGATTAGAGCAGGTTGAGACCGTTTCTGTGAAAAAAAAAATAGTGTTTGGACAACCTTTGTGATGAGCTTTCAGTGTTGTGCAGGTGTGTCGGTGTGTAATTACAGTATACGTGTTTGCTTGTAATTAAGTCAGGCCCACAGTGGCAGCACCCGAGCTCATCTAGGCTACATGTGTGGGGCTCCAAAACACAGGCTCTCATGATTTAATTACCGTACAAACACACACACACACACTAAACACACCAAGCAGTGAGCCAACAGAGCATGTCTCACACACTCTTGTACCGCTTTCTGTATTCCCCCCTGGTTTGTCACTTGCCGGCCTTTGCCAGCCCTCCTCAGATTTGCTGGCTTTGTGAGGGGCAGGAAGAAGGAGGCCACCATGGCAGGGAATTAACCTTGTTGTATGGGGCCAGCTGACCCATCTACAGGACATTATTGCCCGGGTGTTGTACGTTACAGCCCACTGAGTGCAGTAACTATTGCATCAGCATCGATACAGATCAAGTCTGACATGGAGGTGGAGGGGGGAGTCGGACTCCCTCAGCCAGGACTGGTGGACTGGTAGTTGTTGCTGGAGGCGGTTAGCATCGACTTGTGTGACTGTAACTGTGGCTGTGATGGACAGGATCAGATGCTCTGCAGATTAAGGGACCTGTTTCCAACCATGTATTATTATTATTTTCTCAGTCCTTTATTTTAAAGTGATTAGGTATATGGAGATACAAATCTGATACAGATCTTTTTACACAGGAAGTCCTCGCTCTGACAGCAGCGTCCAGTTTTGGCAGATGGCTGTAAACAAATTAGACTGCTTCTGTTGGGGTTTCTGACTACTAAAAGGAAGTTTTGGCTTATCAGTGTTGCCAGGAGCTTGTTTACATTGGAATAAGGTATGGTCACAAAATATTCACAAAATTTAGTTAGATACACCTCCAACTGACCCATGGCTAAGCCGCACCCCCCCCCACTACTCACTTGGACAAACATTGAACATTCAGTTATTGGTAATGGCAGGTGTCACAGTAGGAAACATTTCTCAGAAAGATCAAATATCATCTAGAAGTCGCCAAAAGACTCTTAACTACACATTGGGGGGACAAATTTATCATTTTATTGTTGAGAAAGCTGTTAAAAGGTTCAGTCAAAGCCAAAGTATTGATAAATGGCATCTGGTTAGCATCACCATAGTAGTTCAGGTTTTTGTCTCAGAATATGAGAAAAATTTAACAGTATTTACCGTCTTAACCAAGAGTATCTCTATTAGCTTGGTGCTTCAGTATTTACATTGGATAACTCAGAGTAATATTTGCCAACCTTTGTTATCGCAGCTATATCGGCAGACAGTTCATCAGGAAATGTTTTCTAATGTATATCTTTATCAGAAGCTTCAGACTTCCTTCTGATGTGAGGATCTATTTGGCCTGTTGTGTGCAATTACTGTGAACAGGAATAAATGAAAGGACCTCTCTGTATGCATCATCATATGCACTGTTGTTTTATTGTGCTCAGCCAGCTGTCATTATGCCCCAACCACTGTCTGCAAAGTATGACATCACAGCATCTCATCTCTGCTTCATGCGGATATGTGGCAGCATTATCAACAGGTGAAATAGGAAGAATGTAAAGAAGGTGGAGCAGAGAAGGAGAAACTTGGAATAGGGTAGGACTTTCAAGGGAGGCCACCAAACGCAACAAAAACAACATATTCACCAACGAGGGACTGACTTGGTCTACCTCTCTGTAGGTAGCCCGTAACAGTTTGACAAAACAGCCCGTAGGCTGAACAGTGAACCTCTCTGTGGATGAATTAAATCAGAGCAGTAATGAGTTCAGCAGAGCGATCATGTAACACTGAAGGCAGTGTGTTTCAACCAGTCAATGGCAAACACTAATGAAAGTGCATACATATTGGAGAACCAGGGACTGGGTTAGCCTGCACGGTTGGCTGTTGACACAGTGGCCTGAGATGATTTTAAACTCCTAGCCTGAATTATTACTGATTTTCTGTCATGTATTTCGTTAGGTCAGTAAACATCAACAGGGTAGTGCTGAGGGAGAATATGTTAGTCAGAGCTGCTCTCAGAATTGGGTGTTTTTCTGACACTTCCACAAAGACACACTCCCTTTCTCTTAAAAGCCTTAAATAAAGCAGCTCACATGAAAAAGCCCAAGGTCTTGTCAAAACTCTTAGGCACACATATCTGAATGATGATTCGATCTTCTCTTCTTTTGTTTCTTCAGAACAAAACTTTGAATCAAAATGACATCAAAAGCCAGCTGTAAAGTCTAAAATTGAACAAATGTTCTGTGATTAAGTCTTGTGTTGGTACTTAACTCCTTGATGCCTGAATTTATTTAGGTAGATTAAATAAGTACATTATTTGTGTTTTTGCTTTCGAGCTAGTCCTAAAATAAGTAGAGATTGTTTCTTAGTCTATGGCACAAAACACATCACATAACACATGATGATGATGACATACATTACATAGCATAGACAGCAAAACTTAGAAACCACTGCTTTCAAAAGGTTCCTAGGTCTATGTGGAATGAGCACAAACTGGCATTGGGGGAACACTACCTCAGCTGCAGTCTTCATCATAACAGTATGATGCAAATTTTCTACAATCAGCACTGAAGAATGAATTCATTCTCAACACTAGGATTTGTAAATCCAGGTATAAGTGATTCACAAGCTACATTTTTTATCTTACATCCAGAAAAGGAAATCTAGTGTAAGGTGACTTTGTGTCTCAAACAGAGAAGGTTTATAAGAAAACACACATAAAGCACCAGCATGACCTGCTGGAAGTTGTAACAGAAAGAAGGTGGAAGAAATAAGAAGGCAGTTCATGTAGTTCAGTCTCTGAAAGAAAGATGCTCCCTTCTCTCAAGCCGCACTTACTTGTCAGCTTTCCCTCTCTCTCGTGTCTCTCTGTCTCTCTGAGAAGCACTTAAACACAAGCACCAACAGGCAAAAGATAATGCAAGGACACACACTCAGCCGACAGTGATGTACTCGCACGTGTTCTGCTTTTGTGATATGTGTGTGTGTGTGTGTGTGTGTGGGCTTGGATACAAAAGGCTTGTCCTTCTTATCTTTGCCTGTTGTCTTTTTTGCCTCTGTGCGCGCGTGTGTGAACAAGAAAGTAGAAGAGAATTCTCAGACGATCAAATGCATATAAACGCTTGTGGGTTTTTTCTTGTTTTCAGGGAAGAGCAGTCTTTCTTTTTATTTACTTATTTATTTATTTTCAACTGGCCTGTCTCTCAACTCAGCACGGCACTAATAGGCATTCCGCACAGCCACTCTGCTCTGCAATTAGCTGAAAACCGCAGCAAAAACATTGATAAACAAAGATGAAACAATTCACACCTTGCCCTCAGACAAAGTCGAATGCTATTATCATCCCGAGATGCGTTCTGTGGGGCAGGTGGAGGCCCGCGCTGCCAAACAGACACGACCATGCCCTTGAAACGCATCAAACAAAAGCAGATGCAAGTGCTTGTTTGTTCAAACACTTATTAAAAGCCTATATAGGCCGTTTATGTGGGTGTTGTATCTGGGACCAGAGCTAAAAGCGGTGGTGGGTGCTTCATCGTCGTCCACACAGCGTTCTGGCAGCATGGGCCCAGGACTGCTGCCCACAGTTTCATGTTTGAGCCAGAGGAACGGACTGCAGCCACCGTCACCACCACCACCACCATCAGGGCTAAAAAGCTTCATCATCCAGCAAACACACTCCTAGCCTGAGCTGGCTGTACAGTTAAAGAGGTGGCTCCAAGAATCAGAGCAAAAGCAGAACACATGAATTCGTCCCTCCATCTTTCAAACCCTCTCCCATCCTCCTCTCCCTCTCAATTCAAGCTTTTTTTTCTTTTCTGGAAAATATGTATCCTTAATGAAAGCTGACTAGCTTACTCCCTGAAGTCTGATGCTTCTGAACGTTATTCTTAGCCTTCAGCAGATCAATATCACAATGCTCCCTGTCCGTCTGTTTGCAATTGCTGGAACTTTGTAGCAATGATTTTTTTTTCCAAACCTCAATAACTCTGGAGTCGTCTGATGAAACGCCTCGAATCTGGGTCCCCTGGTGGGTTTTCTGTCTAAATGATGTCAGTCAGAATAATACTCATATCTCTCACTCCAATCTCACAATGATAATTGAAGTAACACAAAGAGAAAACACTCAAATCCCCAACACAGCAGTCAATTGCATTATTAACTGAGACCCACCATGCAGGTGAGGACTTGTTGTATTCATAGGTTCTTGAAATATAAATCTGGAAACAGAAGTGAGCGTATTTGGACAAGAGAAAATTAACAAGGAGTTAGCAATCATTAAGTAATGCTATTAATGTTAAGCAGTTTTGCCCGTGTTTACTCATTAGCAGGTAAATGAGACAAAGTTGTTTTACCTACAGAGTGTGATTTTGTTTGTTGTTGTTACAGTGGGCTCATGTCTCAGAGTTAAGATTCTAACAGACTTTGAAAACGCTTGGTTGTGCCATGGAAAAAGAAATAAAGCCAAGTTCACTTGTGGTATAAATTGGAGCACTGATCTGGATTGTCCTTTGGAGGAATAACCCCCATAGCAAATCACTTTTTATTATCTACAGCAGTGGTGTCCAAAGAGGGCCTCATCAGATGTGAAATTGACCAAGTGCCAAAGGGACTGGCACATTTATTATCAGTAAAAGTCACAAATGAAATCCCTCTTTGTTAACTCTTTGATTTCTGTAAAAATCAGTCAGTAAGTTAGGTCTAACATCTTTGTGCCATCATCTCACATTCATAAAAACAAAGCTCACTTGGCCATCAATTACCTTTAGTTATCAAATGACAACTGGTCAGTTTTCTTCTGTGTCACAAGCCGTGTCAACATCAGCAAATTCTGCTACTTCTAAAAAAAAAAATCAGGATCTGGCTGAAATAGGAATTATTTTTGTGATGCTTTTAGGAATATTTTGCCTGCAAAGTCAAGGAATCAGTGTTTGTACCAGGATTTTAAAAGTTAGATTTGTGCATCCTTGCTACAAAACCCAAACAGTAATTTGTTTTTACGTTTTTAAACCCACTGTAAATTTAGGTATTATAGTGGGATATGATATGGATTAATGGGAAATGACCCTCTTTTACAGACAGCCTCTAGTGGCCACTTGTGAAACTACAGTTTCAGCTCATTTATCACTGTTTTCATTCCTCTGACCAAGCAGCAGCCTCCTGCTTGGTTGCATCTCAGCCGCTGTCAGACAGCATTTTTTTCTTCTGGTCAAACAAGCTCTGCTGGCTGTCTGTTTACAGGAGAGCCGGTCAACAGGAGTCAAAGAGGTGAATCGGAGGTTGACTGGCGCCCTGCTTCAGCGGACAGACTGAGTTTTACAAGGTCTCTGTCAATAGCCATGACAAGCTACAAGAGACGTCTCTGCACTCATGACTGCACTGGGTGAGCTGCACTCTGAGGCTCAATAGCCAGGGTATAACGCTTAACTATTCCCACTGGGCCTATGTTGGAGCTCCCAGTATACCATAAAGTACTGGAGTAAAAAGAATAGGAATAAAGCACAGGTAAGGAGAAAAAGGCTTCAATTATGACAGAGAAAAGTAATAGAAGTTTCATCAACATGAGACCTCTCTAAAAGAACCAAACAAGCAGCCCTTGAAAATGATAAAAAGCAAGCATCAAATAGGATTTTAGTCATTTCAAAGGAAGCCCACACAACACGATCCATCACTGTCACACACTGGGCAAAAACAGGAGTAAGCTATTCTCCATAAATGTGCCGTCCCTGTCGTTAGTGTTCAGTGTATCAGGATTGATGAGGGGAAATTTAATTTAAAAGAATCGATATGCACTCTAGAGCTGAAATAATTACTCATTTGGTCTATAAGGGAATCAACAGTGGAAAAATGAATAACATTTTGAGTATTAATTAATCTTTAAGTCATTTTACAACAAGAATGTCACACATCCCATGGTGAAAGTTTATTAGATGAGAAGTTCTAGTTTTTAGTGTCTTAACTGATCAATTTTTTTTAATCTTATCCCAGATCTCTTGCTGATGGTCTTGTTATCTTTTAATGGTCATTAAGAGGCATCAATGATAATATCAGTCTTCTTTATAACCAGCTAAAAAATTCTCTCAGGGCTTCAAACAAGAAGTTATCCATCATGAGTAAAACAGTCAAAACATAATGAGTCTTCAACACGACTTAGTCAGGCTGACGAATATGAAGCTTTAAAATACAAGAAAGATTAAGAATATGAAATCATAAAGCTATTTAATTCAAAAAATGTCACTTAGTTTTTCAGTTAGAAAAGACATTGGTGCTCTAAAAAACAGGCTTGATGGGTAATTGTTATGCTGAGAGTACTTTTGTTGATCTGAAGTGTTTTGCCTTGTGCAGGTACCAGCATTAATTATTGAAATTGTCTAGACGGGGAAAAAAACACTGAAGGTCTGGGAATATGTTTCTTCCCATTAAAATCTTTTGTTGATTTTTACTAATCATGACTCTTCTCTAGGCTTCTATTTCTGTGTTGAAGAAATTAGACAAAGAAGTCAAGTGAGAAATAAAAAATAATTTCAAAAACATTTAACTAATACAAAAGCCAGCTTTAAAAGGTAGAGGGGTTGTAGCAGCCTAGTATTAGAATGAGTTATCTCTTAATTCTAGATTTATGGGCAAGTCACTAATCCCCGAACTATCAGTCATTTTTTCGATCTTGACACTAAAGCCCCCTTTCCACCAAGCTGTGTGCCATGAAGAGAGAAATACAGGCCTGTTATGTGTTTTCGTGCATTGTTCTTTATTATCACTGTTGCACAGGAAGTGATAATTCTTTTGACTTATCACCTGTCTGCAGTGTTTTTTGCTCCACCTGGGGTTGAAATGGTACATCTGGCACCCCAACAGGAGGGTACCAAAATGTGGGACGGTACGGGCCCATAATTTGTGGATGGGTTTCACTCAAAGTACCAAGATGAACCAAACTGAATCACTTGGTGGAAACAGGGCTGAAAGTATCAAACAATGAAATGGGCACCAGTGTTGCCAAAACTGACCCACAGTTTCCAGCCCAAACATGATGCTGACCCACCAACCCCAATAAAAACCTGCCCAAATCTCAATCTCTTGACATACTCAAGTTAAAACCAAAAAACTATTCCATGCATAACAAAGGACATATCATATGGTCATAACTACACTGCATAAAGAAAGAAAAAGGGTAACAGACGGGCTCTCTGATAGGCTAAGAATGAATCTGCCACAACTATTGTCAGTCACACCGTGCATGCAAAGTACTTAAATGACCTTTTCTTGGAATTTTGAACATGAACTATGTACAGTAAAAGCCAGGTAAGCAGGCTAAGACATGGAGGAATCAATTCTCCCAATAATTTCTGGGGAGTTATGAAAATGGCTTTTACACACACCTGACCAATACTATGATGTCAAGTTCAACAGATTCTCCCAAATTTAAAATAAGAGAACTCTGACTGAGTCAACTTGAAGTCAAAAATTAAGTCTTTTCAAATGTGGAACAGATGACTGGGTTTTCACAAGTGAAAATAATAAAGTTGCCACAGAGTATAGGAAAGTAAATGGAATCAAATTGAGTGCAGTCATATAGACGCCGTGTTTGTGTGGCCTTGGATGTTTCTGAGTATGTAATAAAAGGACAGATAACCACTCTATTCCTCATCTTAAAGCATACTGAAATGACTCACTTGAATTGCCTGACAACAGCCTTGCATTATGATCCCATCCCTCCCTTCAGCGATGTCTCCACAGCTGTGGGTTTCTGTCTGATCAATGCGTGTTCTTAGCAACTCCATCTCTTTCTAATTAAGATATTTTACAGTGCTCTCCTCTTAGATTTTACAGAAAGGTCACACAGACTGTTCCCTCATTTGGGTCTTGGGGCATTCACAAAGGGGTTGTTTGTCATGACAACAAAGATCTAGGCCCAGAGTCTCTCTTTTACACAAAATGTCAGCAACTGATGACATCAGGGGCTTGGAGATTCAGAGATTTTGGCGTCTGCCGTGCTACACCAGCTCCAACTCCATCACACTCACTTACTGGCCTAATCACCTCATGTTTCATCAGAGCTTTCAGACGGGACAAATGATCACTATAAAACACAGGGAAACAAATTAACCATCGGTGTCAAGATTTTAATGGTTCCAATTAGTCAACACTTTGAGGAAAGTGCATTATTAGAGGGGATAACATCCCGCTTTCGAAAGCTAGATTTTATCTAGTTTGGAATGCAAAAAAAAAACGTGTCACACTGTTTCACACTTGTCCTACAGGTTTACTTTCACTGTAAGTACTGATGATTTAGTACATGGTAAATGATATGAAGGCAGAGTATTCAATCAGATGACACTGCATCCCAGAAAACACACACATTCATCTCCATATGCCAACAAAATCACAGAGGCTTATCCCATTTACATGCCAAAAAGGATGGCAGCTAAATATCCCAACAAATATGTATTTTAGGCAAACATATTTTCTGCGTCTTGATTCTTTCCTCTCATCTGTTGCCCATTTGTAAACACACTTACAGAAACCCAGCCAACTGGATAGCAAGTATACCCCAATTTAACTTTAGTCCTTTTGGTTTCCTCCAAGTTGCTTTCACAACCAAGCATTGAGATTGAAACGCACATCTTCTAGCAGCTTCTGTCTGATTTGGTCCCAGATTACACCCTTTTGGAAACCTCATTTTTTGGCACCGTCTCTGTTTTCTGCAGTAGTCTGATTCCAGACGGAGAAAGTAACCAATCATCCTCCCATAGCAGGTCCCCAGCGGTAGTGGAGCCAGCCAGAGCTGCTTCTGTTTAATTTTTGTGAAGACAGTAGCAAAATTGTATGCCTTTCAAAATGTCTGACTTCTTTCAACAGAGAGATAAGAATACTTTGCATTTGAACAAAAGTATACAGCCCCACTTCTTCTTAGCTCCTCTATGAGGGTGCACCCTGAGTAAGAACTGTTGGATATATAGACCAATGTACTTAAAAAATTATGTTTAATAAATGATATGAGGGGTTTGGAGCACCAAAGGGAACAGGCACCCTGAATGTCTTCCCTTCAGTGTTAATCCATTATTTTATAGTTGTTAGGCCATTCCTGACTGAACCTCATATGATGCTTGAAAAGATGTAATCAGTGAATCACCAAAACCAATATGATACAAGTGCCAGGGACCAGAAATATTTGTGTTAAGATGTGTTACAATTTTTCTTCCAGGTATTAAGACACTTTACTAAATAAGGGGCATTATAATCAATTTTTGAAAACTTCACTCAACTTAACAACAAGAAAAAATTGAAAAAATGTAGACTGTAGAAAAAAGTCACTCAAATTGATGATACAAATTGACATTAGTAACACTATAAACACATCTCTTATAGATACATTCAACATTGACCCTGTTGTTCAGCTTGCAGGGAGGCACCAGCCACAGTTACTTTTGTAGTATTCAACTGCCAGGGCTCACTGAGGATGATAACATACAAGTGATAAAGAGAAGGGAAAACATTTTCTATTGGTCAAATAATTTAAATGAAAAACGTGCTTTCAAATGCAAATTTAAAATAAATTAAAATGACAACCTCAAAGAAATAGAAAAGACTAAGTTTAATGACAGCAAACTTTCAAGGAGGAGAAACAGAATCCTGAATCTCTAATAAGGTAAATAAATTAAACTCTTTCATTTTGCTGAAGTTTATCTTTTAATGATACCTCTGAGGCTGATTGCTCAACTTTGCATGAGGCTCATAATCATGCATTTTGTATTCTTAGCAAAACATGCTGTGCAAAATTAAAGCCTTGGCAACATATATTATATCAGCGGTGTCATTTTTCCCAGATATGTTCTCTCTGTAATCCCTCACACAGCGTTTGGACCTCTAACCGTATCCTTTCTCTCCCAACCCTGAACACACCACGGATCATGGAGCTCTAAGCTGCACCCAAGAGAGGTCAGATGAGGACTCTTCTTTCCTCTGCCTCTGCATAATACTTCCTCTAGTTGTTTTCAAAGAAGAGGCTCACCAGCTTCCTGTGTCACATACACGGCCCCAAAGAGTGAGACACTACTCTACATCCTAAACAGACTCCATCGTAAGTCTGATTCATAAACTCACAAAACTGCTTAGCTAAAATGTCTTGATGGGGTCATGGAGAGAGTGAGCGAGTAGGTGTGATTGTCTGCCCATGTGGGAGACATATTTGCCGTCTGAGTCTGTGTTTGAAGATCTGTACTTGTGTCTTGTGAGCAGGAGTGTTGGTGCCTCAGATTTAAGTAAAAATGCAGAGAGATAGGAGAAGAAGAAGGAGAGACTTAAAAGCACCGCAGACGCTGCAGCTGCTGAAGGTGTTCGTCTGTGTGTGAATGATAGAACGCTTGTGTCGCTCATCGTCTTTCTGCTCACGGCCGCGGTTAATTATTCACCGGGGTTGTGCTGCAGAGATGAACTGAGGGGCTCTGGGATAAAGGCACTGGAGGAGGAAGATGAAATTATAAAATCCTAATGACGGAACTCTGGCTGAATGGTAATTTCTTAAATTGATTTTGAAGAGGTGCCCAGACAGAAGCGGCATGGAGAGACATTGAGATTGGCGAGGGAGAGGATTCCTCTCTCTCTCTCTATCTCCCTCTCTCTCTGGACATGTTCCAGCCCTTTTCACCCCTGGCCTGATCTTTCCTTTTTATCCCTTACTTAAGCTTCCCTGCCACACATCTGTCCTTTTGTTTCCATCCCTTCTACTTAACCTTAACTTCACACCTTCCTCTATGCACTTGCTACTCTTCATTTACCTCTAACGGTTATCTCATTTTCCTTTGCAATCATATACCGAAAAGGTCTTGAGGGTGACCAGCAACAGGATTTATCTGAATCAAGGATGTAATAACCAACTGCAAATCCATACTCACTGGCCAATTTATTAGGTATATCCTACAAGTACTGGGTCGGACTTTTTTGCCTTCAGAACTGCTTTATTCCTTCTTTGTGACAAAGATTTAACAAGGTGCCAGGAACATTTCCCCCATTCTGCAACATCCCAGAAGAGCTCTACTTGATTGAGATCTGGGGACTGTGACTGGCAGAAGAAGCCAGTTTGAGATGATTTGAGCTTTGCACTCTGCACACATTGGGCAAAAAGGAATGGACATGGTCAGTGACTATAGAGGGAGGAGGCTGTGGACTTAAAGCCATGCTGAATTTGTACTAGAGGGCCAAAAGTGTGCCAAGAAATTATCCCCTTACACCATTACACCAGCACTGGATTGTTGATCCAAACTCTCTTATATACATCAAAATCTGACGTCATGACTGTAATCAAAACTCATCAGACCAGGCAACCATTTTCTTATTGTGGTGAGCCTGTGTGATTCGTAGCCTCAGTTTCCTACCTCGACAAGAAAGGCACCCAGCATTGTCATCTATAGCCCGTCTGCTTTAAGGTTGAGAAGTTATATGTTCAGAGATGGTCTTCTTCAAACTTGGGTTTTAATGGGTGGTTATGTAAGTTACTGTTTCATTCCATCATCCAGAACCAGTCCATCCATTCTCCTCTGACCTCTTGCATAAACAAGTCATTCTGGAGCAGATAAATGATGCCCACTGGATGTTTCCCCTTTTTGGGATCACTCTCTAAAAATTCCAGAGATTATTGTGTGTGAACATCCCAGCAGATCAGCAGTTTGTCAACACTCAAGAACCCATGAGCGCGGTCACACTGGGAGAGCACAAGCATATGAACACAACAAGGACATGAAGTATAATCCATGCCATATAAGTGCTGCAACCTCTAGTTTGGACAGTCTTTTAAAAC
This sequence comes from Thalassoma bifasciatum, assembly GCA_008086565.1. Taxonomy (NCBI): domain Eukaryota; kingdom Metazoa; phylum Chordata; class Actinopteri; order Labriformes; family Labridae; genus Thalassoma; species Thalassoma bifasciatum. Next base: position 470,558 of record RPOG01000256.1, on the reverse strand, counting down.
AATGGCTGGGGTGTTGGAGGGCTGTGTCGGACAAAAGAACTTAACATAAGCCAAAAAGTAACTTAAGCCGTAGCCATGTTCTCTGTGTTCTCTAATGTGCTGACTCCGGTGAGACCACAATTCTTGTTCAACTTTTTTTTTTTTTTTTGGTGGTGTGACTGCTAGTGAGGCTGTAGCGGCCAGGAGGGGGGCAATCATGCTTGAGTAAGGCACAGTATGGGTGGCCAGTGTGGATGGCACCCTCAATCACCTTTCTCCCCAATTCCAAGGCTAGATTTGAGCTTAATTCATTATTTCAATCAAGCTTTTCTAGCCAGATCAAGGAAACTTTATCACACTGTTGTTTTCCCTTATGCTAAGCTAGACTAACCACTTGCAAACTCCATTTTAAACAAAGAAAGTCAGGGTTTATATCTTGTACTTGCAACTTCAAAAATGAAGCCGACTGAACTTTTCTCAAAAAGAAAAAAAGAATCAAATGGAATATGAAAAAACCACTAAGCTGCGTTTTCAATAACAGAAATTCTTTCTTGGAAATCAGAAATTGATGAACAGTAGGCACATTTCGAACATAAGGTCAGCTAAAAGGTGGTGTCTGCACTTATTTTTTTTTCATGTGTATGAAAAGAATCCTCGATAACCTTTGAATGCTGCAGTATAAAAGAATATCTGAACAGGCGCATCTCCTATGGTGGGTGGCACTTGTGAATTCATATTTTGCATTAAACATGTCCGGTTTCAGATGGCTCTCTGAAAGCAGGAGTGCACTTCTGAATACCAATGCACTAAGGTTTCTTGTCATACCACATACATTCCACAGTCTATATTTTATTGAGCACAGCAGTAGCCTCAAGGGTAGACGTGTTGTCTAACCATCGATAGATCAGCTTGGAGAATGTTGAAAGGGGAGTTCAATGCAAAGTATTCTCTTCTGACTCAAAGCTGCCATTGAGCAAAGTACTTAACCTTCAGATGCTCCACTGGAGTTGTTCTGTGGACCTGTATAGATAGATCAGAGAAAGCTGAGTTTACAGTTTCACATCTGTCTTTTTTTTTTTTCTCCTTTGCTCCACTTCTACATCACATCACGCAAACGGCTCTGCAGTCTACAATCAGGGGCATAAAATACACATTTCTTTCATCCTCCCACTCTGTCAGCTCCCTGTTATCATGCCTTCTTCTTCTGGTCTACCTTCTGGGGCTACCACACCATCATGGCCTGACCTGTTACCCTGTTATCCAGAGGAGAGTGAAAGGCTCAGTGATTGACAGAGATAAGGCCTCTAATTAGAAGCACTGATTGGGGGCTCTGGAGGGGGCTTAGCTTCCTGGCAGGCAGACGCATCCAGAGCGCCCAACCCGTCCACATTTAGACACACATCTGCTATCAGCGATCAGCTCTGTGTCCCCGAAACTGGGGGGAGAAGTTCTCGTCGCATGTTGCCTGCCAATGTCATTCATTGTCCCTATTTTGCCCTCTCTCGTACAACCCGCTGTCCCAGCCCTGATGAAAAGAGGTGATAAGGAGAGTGCCACGCTGGCACAATGCAAAAACAAAAGTGTGAGATTGGCCTGGTTATGCAGACACAAACCCACACACAGCCTGATAAATATTCATTGAGTGTCTCGAGCATACATGCATGAAGACAAGGAGAGCGGTAAATACACAGTCATGCATATAATACTGACAGTGCACACACACATATTAAGTCATGGCTGGATAAACAGGGTTGAAATGCATCCTGAAAATCATTCCAGTCTAAAATTATACACATGCAAATAATGTGTTTAAGCAAATTGAATCAGTTAAACTCAATCAAGAGAAGACTAACTCATATCTACTGTACACGCTCACATTCGACACACCATTAGCATGCAGAAGCCTGACTCAGTGCTCTTACTTCTGGCACTAAATTTGCGGTGTGGATGTGCGATCTGGCTGCAGAGGTTTTACAGCCTGGGTGAAATGTCACATCATCTCAGCGCTAAGTTTTATGACTCTAATCTGGCCGGCTGACACAGATGCAGTACCCAGTAGCATGTTCAAAATGGAATAATGGTACATTATGACACACGAGAGAATTCATCACCAGGGTTCTTTGCAGCTGGAGTGTGTTGTCGGATCGGCCCAATTTATGAGCAGATACGTCTGCAGACTAATTCCAAATATGAGGGCGTCGTCATTTGAATAATCTACACTGAGGGAGCAGAAGGCTAAGGGATATTTAACTTGATGAATAAGCTGGAGCTGTACAACTTGTGCTATCTGCTGAGGTTTTAAATCTAGAGTGCTATTCCAGGGTAAAGGGTTGAGACTGTAGACGGAAGGAGTTCTTCTTGGTGCAAGGCTTTGAGAAAAAAGGGAGGGGAGAAAAGGTCAGGCAGTTAAAGTGAGGAATACGTAAAGGAGAGGGGACACATGGAGCAGCTGTGCATAGACTCCTACTAAAGAGATTTCTCTGCTGAGATGTCCGCTGAAAAGACAAATTAGTCCAGGAACAGGCATAATCCGTGTCTGTGAAACTGGCCACGAATGTTTTCTCTCCGGGGAGGCAGGTCTTCATTACAGGCCTGTTCTTCAATATCACACCCCGGTCTCTGCCAGGAAACTAGTCGCCTCAGCAACGGAAGAAATGGGTTTAAAAATTCTCTTTTAAAAAAGTCCCCTGTTCATTCAGACTGGCGTGTAAAACACAATATAAAGTCACTCTGACACTTGAATCACCACCCTGCTGCAGTTCACCTCCTCCAATAAGTCAAGCTCAGTTTATGTTTCCATGTCTGTCCAAACTAATTCAGTGCATATAGTCAAGTCTTTGAAGGAGCTTAATAAAAGATGTGGAGTGTAATTTTGGGCAAAATAAAATGTATAACTAGACTGCCAAGTATAATTCCAGCGGGAATCATGCCGTCTTTGCTGAGAGACTTTCCAAGCAAGCGTTGCCAGTTAATTGGAGCTATTTGTCATGCAAGTCTAGTGTCTGAGGACAGAAGTTGTTTTTTTCTTCACATTCAGACAGATTGAGACAAATTTGTGATTTATGATTGGGGAATGTGTAAATAAAAAAGATATGACAGCTTTGATAAACTTTGTTTTTTCCTTTGTAGTGCGTCCCAGTGTGCTTAAGTGTTTTTTTAAAAATATAAAGACTGTTATGAATCCATCTGACTGTTTGAATGCCCAGCTGAAACACCAACACAAAATAGTTAACGTGACAGTAAACAACGCTGAATTAATGGGCAAAGCAATCAGTTCTGAAATGGGAACTTCAGACTCATCCTTATCTGGTTAAGATCTTGAATTGTGGCCAGAGAAGCGTGAACATTTAACTCTTGGATTTCAAATGTAAATTTTCTTTTAACTGAGCATTTGAGTGAGGTTTTTTTTCATGGAAAGTGCAACAACTCTGGAGATACAGCCATCAACTATTTATAGATGCACTCAAAAAATGAAACATTGACTTTAATTAAATTCATTATGATAGCTGGTTCCATCTAAATGCACTGAGTGAGTTAAAAGCAAAAAAAAATAACTTCAACTTGGTTGACCCTAAAAATTACTGCTTTCAACTAAACTTAAACATTTACATGTAACCATGTATCATGATAAATTTGATTTGAGTGTTTTTTTTCCTACTTAGAGTAAAGATTATCAATAACTCCTCAAGATAAATGGGCCTTGAGATTGCATGAATAAAAACATCATGATTTGTATATGGTAAATGGGGTCTGTTTCCTAAAAAAACAACAACGATTTGTTAAGTTCTTCTTTAAAATGCACTCCAAAAATGACTGACTTTGATGAAATTTACGATGTCAACTGGTTCCATGTAGATATACCATGTTAGTTGCAATAATTTTATGATCAGGTTAGTTGAACCTAGAATAAATGCCTTCTACTAACCTTATACATTTACATGAAACCAAATGGTATTATGGATTTAATTCAAGTCAGTGTTTCATTTTTTGAGTGTGGGTGTCTGAACAGCTTTTCCTAAAGTGAACCCAAAATGTGTAAGAGAATCAACTTGAAAAATGACGAGTCAGATGTTCCGAATTACGGTTTTCGGCATTTAAGGTAGTCGTCATAAAGCCGTTTTATGTTGAAGTGCTACATTTATCTTTTTTTTAGTATCTGTTTTAAGTTAAATGTGTATTTCAGTGAGTACAATTGGCAAGACGTCAGAACTGTAGCTCTGAGTGCCAATCTCTTCTTCCTACACTCTGGCATCAAGTGTGCAATATGCGAGGGATATGTTGGCATCACTTTTGTGCAAGGAGAGGAGCTGAGGAGATGTGTCATCTATTTTTATATTTCACATTTATACAATCAATGTTTATAGCCAAAATAATAACCCTCTGCAGTTCTTGTCAGTTTATGGTTAAGTTGTGCCAAAGTTAAAGAAGCTCCCTGAAGACGCCTGAGATGTTATATTAACCAGAGTGGGCAGATAACAAAAGTAGCAACACATTACAGTTTTTACAAGTAGGGGGTGTTTGTTTATGATTCTAAGCACTTCCTTTTCTAGCTGTGTAAATATTGCCAGTGTGTGCCTAGCCTTGAATGAATGACCTTGAGCAAGGTGCATACTGCAACTGCTCAGCTTAATGGGGAGCAGGAGAAGAAAGTAGTTAGCTCTGTATGAGGTGAGAAGGGCAGAGTCATACCCTCTCAGTGCAGGTCAAACAGGCTCGGTGAAAAAAGAAAGGAAATCAGGACAGCAGAGAAGACATTGAGGCAGAAAGTGAGACTGGAGAGAGAGAGAGTGCAGAGAAGAGGAATCTCCGAGTTCAGTCAAGGAGAGAAATGGGAGAATTGGAGCATTACCCCCTCGTGGATACTCAGCATTTATGACCAGACGGAGAGACAGATAGAAGAAAACAGAGCGTTTGTGCTTTCTTCATGTTTGTGTTTGTCACTCCCACTGTTTGTTACCCTCTGAAGCTTAAGAGTTAGGCTCCTCTCTTTAGCATTTTGGGCTAAATCCTCCCTCTGTTGCTTCTCAGTTCTGTCCTGATACATGAGTCATCTGAGTCCAGGCAAGAAAGAGCTGAGGGACAGTAAACAGAAACACCAACGCGCATTAAAAGTGCACATATGGTAACAAAAAAACTAGCTCGCAATAAACGCCACTAAACTTTTATTTTGTCTGCTTGAATCATAATAGATGCTAAACTTCAAGCCTGTGGCTGAGAAATACCAATATTTCTGCTTTAAGTTGGAACTCTAAGTAGTTATTTCTCTACAAGGTCATTGCTTCCTGAAAAATATTCTGACATTAATCTTTTATAGATTCTGCATAAAAATGTCAAATGAGTGCACCATGCACCAAAATTTATATGAGAACATTTCTTCCTAGTTCCAGTTTGCATTTTTTAGCTCAAGTAGTATTGAACAATTAACTTTTAGCAAGCTTTGGTGCATCGAAGAAAAGCATTCAATGTGGAGAGCAAACACAGGCAGGGCACAATCCACTTTACTGGCATCCAGGGTCCCATTAGCAGTTCATTCACCCCTTTGTTAGATATATTTCTCGGCATCTACTAATACCTGTTCCACATAGAAAATAATGCTGCAGCAGAAGCCTCACACTGCAGTTGTTAGCTGGCTGGTTGACAACTGAGTCTTCTTTTGCTCTTGCTGCTTCTCCTTGATCAGATCTTCATATTTTCAGCAGCCAGCGGCAACTGACATACAATGAACCAATTACTCACAAAGTTTTACCATATGCACATTCATAACTCAGTTGATGACAAAAAACTGTTATTGACAATGTTTTTGCATAATTTTGACAGTTGTATTTCACATGCATCAGCTCTGAATCACATGGGATCACATCATGTTGCTATTAGTTTGACAAATGTAAAGCAATTCCAACATAATCACAAGGGAAAAGGCTGCTTCTTTAAGGTCAAACATCTAAACAAAATTGTTTGTGAATCTAAATTTGCTATGGAATTTAGACTTGCCAGGTTTAATGGACCAAATGAAGGCCTCATCTCTACAGAAAGTATCTGGAGAGGCAGTTTCCCTTCACTTTTCAACCGAAATAAATTGTCACATTTTGAGATATAAACAAGGCTTTGAAAATGCAAAATAGGGAAAAAAGTTTAGTTAGGAGTTGGTTACTCATAAACATTGGCTTCACTAGAAAAAAAGACAAATTGGCTTTTGTTCCAAGAGGCATACATCAAAATGATCACTGTGTTCTGAGATTGGCAAAACATTGGCATCGGAAATGATTGATTTAGCACACCCCTGGATGACACTCAAATGTTTCCTATTTCCATTGCCAACGTGTTTCAAATTATTGATTTACAACTTCTGCACACAGCAAGTTGTGTTTGTCAAGGGCAGGATCATGGTAATTACACAAACTGGGATATAAATATTGGAGTTGTTCAGCAAATAAAACTTTGTGCAGAGTAGGATTTTGTTTCAGTCAACAGAAAATAACAGGCTGCTCTCACTACATGTCCTTGGGATCACATGACAAGAACTTCATTCTTGTCTTCCTCTATTCGGTCTTATATAGGCCATTGGGTCTCTGTTGACCTATATTGAGCAGAGACAGCTCATCATTTCAGGGCAAGTATAAAAGTCTTCATAGAAAGGCGGCCAGGTTTCATGGAAAGGCACAAACAACTCAAGGTTGTGTGATTTAACTTCATTCTGTTTTTCCATCCACTCAAACTCTTAATGTTGCACAGAATTATGAAGCATGTGTTTCTATGACATTTATAAAGCCTGGTTTATACCTCTGTTACCGCCATAGTGGTAAACATTGACATGAGCACTTAATTCTTCACCATTACTGCAGTCCATGTTGGGCTGCAATACCCCGAATTACACAAGGGTTGTGATGTTATATTGGACTGATACATATTGCGGTTCATTATATAGCAACTATTACAAGAAAGGGGAGGTAGGAGGTGCACGGCAGATGCTCTAAAATACAGGAATCACAATCATGTATAAAGTCTTACTCTCTCACTGTTACCCAAACACAAACTCAGATTTGCCGTCTTGGTTTGATGCCTTCTTATCTATGCTCATATCTTCAAAAAACCGAAAAACCACCATGTCTCAGGTTCATGTGAGGTCTCTAAACTGTCTGTTCAAGGGGCAACGTTCAGTTTAGAAAAATGGAGCCTATACTGAAGTGTCAAACGTTGCTGTTCATCAAGAATCCACTTGAGGCTGGCAGCAGAAAGACAGACAATGTACACTGTTTGAGAGTATATTTTTTTCAAGCTCTCGAAGATATCGAGGTCACAAGTTTGTCTAACCAGAGGCGCAGCTCAGCTCACATGACTCACTGGGCCCTATAGCTGTTAGAGAGGAAGCTCAGAGCCTGCATTGTTTCCAATATTGACCCAATGAAGCCAATGATCAGCTTCATTACTCTGTATCAGGAACAGACAGGAGATGTAGTGGATACCATGTCCATTTTTTATACAGTTGTTTTTTTGTTTTGCCACTCCCACCACATGGAACTTTCGACAAAATAACTTAAAAATGTTGGATCTTATTTTGCCTGAAATCTTTGATTCCAATCTAAAAAAATAAAATATCCCAGACAATTGGACAGTGTCAGTGTTTCTGATTGTAATCTGTGAGCAAGATTCAGCACTTTATCTGTAAATTAATTTGCACAGTATAAACAGTTGTTTTCTATTCTCTCCTTACCATGTATGGCCTTTTCTGACATGCGCTGCAGCCCTTCAGGTCAGGTCACATTTGCAAAAGAGATCCTGATCTCAATGGGTTATTTATCTGATTAAATAAAGGTCAAAATAACAACAAACATAGTTTTAGTGCAGTTACATGTGGGAGAAAGTACACGTCAGGCTACACAGGCTTCTTCATTAAGAAATGGCTACCCAGACCTAGGTTCTAGACGCCATCGTTGATTTTGAAACAGAAGTCAAGACTAGGTTTTATCAACAATCAAAAAGTCATGACTTAAGTCACAAGCTCATAAAATACAACCACAGGAAAAAAAAACAAAGACTAACATAAGAGTTTAAGTGGTTTTAATATTCTAAAAATGATCAGTCACCACTCCTTGGAAGGGAGTTAGTATTAAGAGCTCATATATAGTCTGAATAGTCGAGACAAGGAATTAAAATTCAACACTAACCACAAAGATAACTGTCTTTGAGGAAGGGGATGTTCTCAGTAGCTGGATGATTGAGTTCACTCCTGTCTGTTCTCTTCACTCCCCTCCTCTCTAATTATTTGCAGCCTTAACTTTTGATGAATTATTAAAGTAGTTTAAATTCAGTAGGTGCAAGGCAGCATAAGAGCAATGCATCATGTTTGTACTGATAATTCCTCAGATTCCACACAAATTTCAACCAGTGCACAGGGTGTCTGAACTCACCAGCTAAAACTGAGCTGCTCTTTTTATTTTTTTGAATATTGAACAAGATAAATTAAGGTAGAGATGTCTTTTTTTGCATGTAAAGGCCATTTTTTCCCTCCAAGTCCTCTTCACTAAGCTTATCTGTGTCCCTGCCTGTCTGTGTTGACCTCATTAACTCTGAGACTTTGACAGATCAGCACAGCATCACACATGTACAGCGAGAAGACAGTTTAATAAAAGTTTTAGCACTTGCAGAATTAGAATCTAAAATTACCCTCCTGCTGCATGCAAACTGAATATAGCAGCCCTGTGAAGGTCTCATTATTATAATTGGGGAGCTCTTGCATGCTCTGAATTAGGAGCATACTTTTGTGCTGCTTTTTCACTCGCTTCTACTTTTATTCTCTTGTCAAGATTCATTTAGAATCTCCAACTTTTTGGTCATTGTGATAATTAAAGCGTTACATGAGATATGGTGAGGAACTGGGGGCTCGTAGAATCTGCGACTGGGAAGAAGAGTGAAGGCTGAGTATTTATGAATGGTTTCGAACAGCAGGGGTGAGATGAACTGTTGGATTTTCCCTACTCTCATTTTTCCGCCTCCTCTCCGTCTCTCCATCTCTCAGCCCCCACCCTGAGTTGGTGCGCGGCATCCCGCCGTACGTGACATTCAGCCTCAGTGTGAAAATCAGCAGATGGATAATTTTTTGTTTGTATGCTTAGTGCTGCTGTGCGTGTTGCTGCCTGTGTATGAAAGAGAGAGTGGGTGAGAGAGAGAGTGCTAAGGAGCAGGGAATAATTCATGACCGCTGTACCCTATAATTAGCAAAAACTAAATTGCATGTCAATGTAGGAGGCAGTTAAATAGGCCTCAGCGTCTGTCAGAGGACATTAAAAACCTCAAAAAGAACTACAGTAGCAGGCGAGAGTGTATTTCCTCTCACTTCCTTTTAAAGAGGCTTGCTAAAATAGGAGCCCATGGCCTGAATGATTTTAGACACAGTATGCTGAAACCAAACCGCCAATAACTCACTGATGAATTGCTAATTCCCAATTACTTTTTTGGCTTTTAATCTGTTAATAAAGGCGACAGTGCGACCCCAGAGGCAGAATCACATTTAGAAACAGCACTTTCTGAAAAAAGACAGCAGTTTGCTGTTTTTTAATTCCTCCTCTATTCACTCTGCCTCCTCTGAAGGTCCAGGCTAGCCTGAGGTTCAGCTTTGTGTGAGCCTGTTGGTGTGTGTCTGTGGTTTTCATCAGGGCGGTGCAGCACTTCCACAGATGGGGGCTGTTCTCATTTGTAAAGGCTGTCCCTGGTTGGCTGATTGATCAGATTGACTTTTTTATGGCAACAACCCCCCAGAGCATCATCTAAAACCATGAGGGAGGATGGGACTGTATTTTTTTCTTACTGTTCAAATCAGTTTCATAATGCAGGAATCAAGATATGACTTAAGCACTCTAAGAACTGATGAAATCTAATTGTAAAACAATATTGAATGATTCTGCAACATCATGTTATAGTCGTAGTAAGAAGGATTTTTTTTACACTTAAGTTTGACAAACAATCTTGTTATATGGTTGGCTTTGTTTGCTTAATTTTGTGTAACATAGACACGATTAAGCGTCATGTCTACACTCTCTCTGCGCACTCATGCAAGCAAAAAAGTGTGTTGTGCCTGAGCATGGTTCACTTGTGGTCACACTTGCTGAATGAGGTGCATCTAAGGGTTCAGGTGTTCATGGCACGGACGACGAGTGTGGCCATGTCCCTTAACTTATTTTCTGCTCTGATTTGTTCTTGCAGTGTTTACTCAATGTGGTGAGAATACAAATGAATATGTACACATTACTAAAAGTCATTGGCAAGAGTTATACTACAGCTTATAGGATGTATGCAGGAAAGCACAACAGATAGCTTCTTATACAATATTCATATTTAAAGTCATACAAGTCTGGGAAGTATCCCACCCGCCAAACTTTTATGCCCTGCATTTGTCTGTTCCAGTTTGCATCAGAACTTATCCTACAACAGCATCCTTTCTACTCCCAAGAGATGTCTGAAGACTGAACTGTTCAGGGAACACTTAGGCACTTAATCCGACTCCTCTGCTCTTTGTCATCAGGAGTAGAATGAACCAGAACAGAGGTCTTAAACAGAGGGTCTGCTTCTTCAAGGGGGTTTGTAGAGGAACTGCAGGGGGTCCATAACGTTGATTAGACAATTTATCATGTTTTTAAATAATCGTTCCCAAATATTTCTATTTTAATCATGTTATTGTCTTTGAAAACACATCAATGGATGAATAGGGACCAAAGATGTTATCTTTACTCAGGATTCACTTCTAGCTCTTCAAGAAAGAGGTGGACCCACTTCTGTCATTGCTTTGCCAAACACAACAGCATGTTTCATACTGGCTCAGTTAGATCCTCCAAAAGAGCTTAACACAGAATGCACAATAACAAGTTATGTTTATACATTACAGCAGGACATCAGTCGGGGGTCCTTGGTCGAAAAAATGCTGAAGAACCCTGAACCAGTGGGTCTAAGATGTAGCTCTTAGTAAATATTTAGCTCTAAATAATGAATGTTGTTGAATATTAAACACTGTTGTTGCTATTAATTCATTAGTTGTAGTTGTTTTGGCTACATTAATCAAAACTTTTAAAACAAGCACTTCCTCTGGCACTGGATGGTAGCACCTGTGGCCAAACAGAGTTGCAGCACCGTGTCGCACTTACTCTGGATATTTTCATAAGCCTTAATTATTTTTGTGTTGAACATGACTTTGGACAGAATCGTCAGCCAAATTAAATAGTAAAACTGTAAACACCAGCCAATCACTGCACGGTTAATGGCATCAGAAAATGAGAGGCTGAATTTGTGGTTGAATATTTCAACTGAATTCAGGAACTTGTTTCAAAACAACAAAGAGATTTTGGAAAAGGTTTTAGCTGTCATTACACATTTCATGAAACAGTTATTATTTCTTACTAGACATAATACTTACAATAATGTAATAAGAATGTGACCTTCTTTTACAGAAAAAAGTATTCTTTTCTTCCATCAAGAATTCCTCTCTGCGTTGCTTAATTGCTCTCAGTCCTATTATTAATACCTCAGATGTTAATTATCCATCTTAATGACTTCTACGCATTGTTGATTGTTCGTAGATTAATGCATAGCTTTGTTTGAAGAGCATGGCATAACAGAAGTTTATTAGTGTGCCCCATCTGCTCGGAGGCCTCTGAAGGGCTGTTTACATCACACAACCTGATGTTCATGTCAGACTTTGACGTGAGGGTTCCTATCTTCCTAATTGATGAGAGGCTGCCTGCGTTGAGAATAGCTGGATGTGCTTTTAGCTTTTAAGTGGATGTCAGTAGTACTTCATGTACTTAACAAAGCCAATTGTGTGGAGAGGTCTTAATGGAGGACTGGGTCTTGGACAGCACAAAACGTTAAATGAATTACTTGCAACATTAATATTAATGAATGGCGCAAGTGAGTCATTTAATGACTCAATAAAGTAGCATTTACCATGATAATTAATTTTCAATTAGACAAGATTAATTTCTTCAATTGCACAAAGTGAAAAAAACATGATAGTCCCTGGATGTCTGTTATGGATGAATATCTTGACATCTTGAGCAGCTCTGAGGCCTCCCATCACAGGTTATTACATTGCACAGTGGAGCCTAAAGCTCATTCGTTCAACAACTGCAGCAGCACCGCAATGACACCTCTTATGACTCAATTACTGGAGTCACCTTATTACTTTTGGTTTCTGGATCTGTATATTGCTCAGTTGCTGTTCTATAGAGAAGGGGATCAATGAGCTGCAGGAACTTTTATTAAATCAAGAAGTACATTTTCAGGCAACCATACCCTTATTACAGTCATTGACGGGGGCTAAACGGCTGAACATTTGGGGCTTTAACATGTATTATCAGAATATTTGATAGTTCTATTGTGGAAAGTTTTGGGGAATAGATATGGTGCAAAACTTAGACTCTTTTATACGGTGGTTGAAGTGCAGTAGCAGAAAGATGTGCATGACACGATAAGTACAGACGTATTTGTGACAGCCTGTTTTCTTATAAGCCATAACTGTCCTTCTTACACAACTGCAACACCACTAGAAAGAGGTGTCAGTCAAGATTTGGATTTTTTATTTCTAACAGTAAAACAGTGGATTCACCAAGGGTCCATGTTAGGGGCCTGTCAGTTTGTTGCATACTCTGCGAATGAAGGAGAAACCAACCCAAGGAGGAGGAATATGTCCCCTAATAAATCTCAGGTTGTATTATTTCCATGTTCTTAGCTGTCTATCTAGCCGCTGGTTAACTCAGATTCAGAACACACCTGGGTTTTGCTGTGAGGAGGTGTGAAACACCCACAGCTCCACTATGAACACTGGAGTGCTGCTTGGAGTCACTGAGGCCATGTTGGATGTTTATGGTCAGCACAAACATCCAAAAGCTGCTCGCTAGCTGCTTGTTAACCAGAGTGTTTTATGTCCTACCCGTCTAATACTGTGGACAGCTGAAACTGCAGTGGCTGAGAAACAAACAGTGATATTTACTTGTTCAGTAATCAGTTTTATTTTTCTGTGAGAAAGTGCCTTGGATCCTGGAAGAAATGAAATGTCATTTTAGAAAAGCAGTTGCATTGAGGGGTTGCAAAATTCTGTGAATATTCAAAGTTGGAAACTTTCCATGGGAATTTCTGGAAGTTAACCAGAATCATTGGTTAGTACTAACTGCATTTACCTGGTCATGTAAATACTGGATTGACCTGATAAGAAAAGATTTTTATTGAAAGGGTTATGTTGAAAAAAAAAAGTGGGGTCATGCTATTATCCAGGTTTAATCATTGACACACGCTCATAGTTGTCCAGGTTTGCTACACAATCGCAAAATTAGAGGGCCCCAGCTTCAATCACAGCAGAGATGTAGTGACAAGAGATGAAAAATGGAGATGGCAACTGAGGTGGGTTATGATGCTTATCTTAAGTTAAGGGTGGTCAAGCAGCAGAGACATCAAACAACTGTCAGGTAGCCAAAAAAAAATGGAAGATTGGTCTAGAAAAGAGGGATGCCGACTCATAATCTTAGTTTCCCAACTACAATATTAAACATTTTGGTCTGATTTCAACAGACATGCATGCAAACATGTCTATTGCAATAATTTCAAATGACACTGTGGATTAATTTTCAGGAAATTTTCCTACCTGTCATGAACATTGGCTTAAATATTTGTTAAAGCCAGCCTGTAAAAATTATACACATTTTGATGAGCACTTGTTAGTTTTCTAATTTTCAGAAAAATGTATTTAACCTAACGGCAACAAAACCCTGACAATTTTCAAATTGCAAAAATTGCATCTAATTTTTCCAGGAAGTCTATCTCTCAACCCTTAACTGAGGGAAAAGCTCTGCATTTTGACCATTAAGAGACAGCTCAACTTTACAGTTGAAACAGTCAAATGGGAGCTCAGTATACTGCCAATAAATAGATACATGGACAGATATCAAATGCATGGGTTAGGTGGATGGATGGGTGATGGATGGGCATAAAATTGATGGTAATAAATAGATGTATGGATGGATGAATGAGTGACTGGTGGATGGATGGATGGACTCGTGGAAGAGAATTAGATTGACATGCATGAGGATCGGTGGAAAAACGAATGAATAAAGAGGCAGAATTGATGAATGCATGCATGGATGGCTAGAGAGGGCATAGGGAGATGGACAGACGCATAGAGGGGCAGCTGGATGAATAAATGGAAGAATAGTTCACGTTAAGTGAATAAATGGGCGAATAGAAATATCCATGGATAGATGGATGAATAGTTGGATGGAGAGCGTTAATGCATGTTTAGCCACTTATCATCCTTGCTGTTGTTGAATATGCATGTTGAAGAGCTGGACAGGTTCTCCCACACCATAACGACACACAGCCAAATTATCCCATTAACATCAATTACTTATCCAAAACTGCACACTGCTGAGCAGATTCACAAGATACTGAAAGCTCCAACAGTCTGTTCACAATAATGCAGCCAATTACTGCTAGTTAAACCTTAGTAGACAACAATTATTACAAAGCCTAAGGTCTTATGGAGTATGCACAGCCTGTTGACAACAACAACAAACCCCCAGAAAGAGAATCATCAGTTGCATAATTATTTTGGTTCCTGGGAAACTTGCAGTGAGTATTGTATAAATTGCATGAATCCTCCTTGAGATGCAAAGCACTTTGAAACTTCAGTCACACCCGGCCTAACCCTCCGAACGAGCAGTTGCCAAGAAATTCGACACTGCTCAGCGAGTTGCACAGCAAACAATTGTCTAATCCTGAGTGAAATATTGTTTTCCATTTCATTATCATACAAAGCAGGTGTCGCCGTAAGCAAATACCTTGCCCCAGAGGCACATTGAAATTTTCGCAATGTTTTTGTCAAATACCCGGCTTCATTTCACAGAAAACACTCCAACAAAATCTGACAAAGATCCTCATTCGCTGCCAAACGTCTCCACTCAAATAAATGATCTGATACTTGGTTTTAAAACCCGTCATCCTTCAAGTGTGGAAACGTTTCTCACACCATCAATAGAAGCTCTTCACTTGCTTTATGGAAAAGAAGTTTTTTTAAGACTGGCTGTAAGATGAAATGACTTGTTGAAAGGGACGTTTTTCGCTTCATTCCGCCTGTTTTTCACCCTCATCATAAATCCCTGGCTGGTAATACTTAAATCTGTTTCCTCTGCAAAGCTATCCATTTTAACTCCCAGCTCATTAGCAGCACTTCAAATCCTCACTGTATCGCATCTCTTTTGCCTTTTACTCAATCACGTGGAACAGCAACCTCTGCTCCCTCGCATCAATCCCCCTCTCTCTCTCTCTGTCTCATCTCTTTTTCTCCGGTTACTTTCCTCTCTAAGGGCTGTACATGAAGGTGACTGGTGTTGCCCTTTTACCTCCCAGTGCACATCTGTTTTATGCAAATTGGGAACAGCAGGGTGTGTGGGTTTTTAATTGAGAGAGAAAACAAAGTTAATCTCGGTGGATAAACACCACCTGAAAGAACACGGGGCATTCTTTCCACCTACGTTCATCCTACAGCCTGAAAACATTTTTGCTGAAATGATGAATACTGAAAAGGATATGCGAGGTTTTGATGTCTGTTGGTGATCATCACCCCTAAGTGGGATGGAAAGTCAACAAAAAGAAATCGTGACTGGAATGAGGTATCGACGCCACCTCCTGTCCCTTGGGGCGGACGGATTTGAAATGGCGGCAGTGAACACAGGAGGGGGATGTGTGAATGTGGTGCAGGGCAGGACGACAGAGCAAGTTTGGGAGAGAAGAAAAGAGGAGGAGGGGCAGGGTTATTGACGCAAAGATTAAATGGATTTCTCTGTAAAACCAGTGGATGAAAATCTAACAACTCTAGCATGGGGCATGGGGGAATTAAAAGCGACAGGAGTGTGTAATGGCAGGTTTCATGATACAGTTTAAAAGATTTGGAGTAATGGTAATCACTGTAGTGCTTTATGCTCTTTGGTGGCCCTCAATTTAAAAAATGAGAAAGGAAAGACAATCCAATCATCAGTGTGAGGGGTAGTATTACAAAAGACGCCTGCTTTAAAGCTGTTTTTTCAAAGCATTGAAAGTAAGCTAATCTTTATTACTCAGGGGTTTTAAATTGTTATTAGTCAGCCATAAGTTTCAAAACTAAAAAGCCCTAGATGAAACAGCTTGAATTTTATGCGGCGCATGCTTCACTGACTTCAATCTGGTAATTTTAATAAAAATGAGAGAGAATGGGAGCTTGTTTCTAAGGGGGGTGTTATAATTAGTTAATTACCGCTAACAGATGCATTTGAGGTTAGAGCACATCTGGGTTTGAGTGTGTTATGTTGGTCAATTTTAAAAGTCCGAGATGTCCAGTAAATCCTAAATTGAGTGAGATCACTCTTTATAGGATTATGTTTACAAAGCATTTAGCAGTTGTAGTGTTTCTTCATTTTATTCTCTTACAAAAAGGGGAAAGGAATCTTCATAGCACACCATTTGAGCATCACTCAGCTCCAACTTCATGTACTATTGGCAGACAATCACAGCCTAACCCTTTAAAGGTGCATTGATCTATATTTCAGGAAGAAAATGGTTCCAACGAAACCCAGTGTACATGAAAACTCCAACACTTTAATGCAGACAGACACAGTTAGCGAGTAGCTGGTGAATTTAGTGGAGCATTAAGCAGCTAAAGAGCCAGAAATCTCCCTCAGGAGTGTGCAAACTTTAAAAAAGTGCTAAAAGGACTGTGAGTATTGGTCCGAAGTTCTTCATGTGGGAAGAAACATTATTAAAAATTAAGGCTAATGGTGCGCAATGTCTGCTGAGTGTTGAAAAGGGCAGATGAAACTTTCTCATGTGAAAAACATTTTGTCAGAATGTGTCTGGGTTATGCTCATAGCTTGTTCCACCCACACGTGGCATAAAACATCAGATAAGTAGCTTTTGTCAAGTCCTCAAAAACTTGTTACAGTTTTCACTTCTCCTTTCCTTTTTTTCACAAGATTTTGATGCTGTCACATTCAATGTTAACATGTCAGTTTGTCACAAAAGAGTGAAAACCTGTGGGAAATCTACCATCAGATGCACTTCATCAGTATCTCTGAAGATATAAAAGGGCATCTCACTACATTAAAATGTCATCAGAGCAATAAAAAGGATTTTAGTGCATAAAAGTTGGCCTTGTTTAAAGTGTTTCTTTCTGATGGTTAGAGGCTCATTTTACATGATTTTTTTTTATGTGTAGTATGGCAAAGAGGCAATCAGCCTATGGCACAAGTGTCCCAGGTTTCTTTGACAACAGCTTTTAGCTCATTTACATTGCTGGGTCGGATGTGTCTCATATTCTCCCTGACAACATATTCTCTTTGAGGTTTTCTGGAAAACTCAAGCACAGTACTATCACCATCAGTTCAACCAGCTTATGGCGGTTTTGGCAGTGTGGGCAGGTGCTGGAGAATGAAATCAGCATCTCCTTAAAGCTTGTCAGCAGAAAGAAGCAGAGGAGTGCTCTAAAACAACACCGGCAGATGACATGGCACCCCAAACCATCACTGACTGTAGAAACGTAACATCGGACTTCAAGCAGCTTCGATTCTGTGCCTTTCTATGGCCCCAGTAAACCACTTTTAACTTTGTTGCTGATTCCCCCATATTTTTGTCAAGTTTCTGCTTAACAATCCTTTGGGAGAAGTTATCCCTAACCCTTCTGCATCTCTTTTGACTAAACTTTTTCCTTCCACTCAAATTTGTTATTGCTTCTTCAACAATACGGTTTTGTGACTGACCCTTCTTGCGAAAGGTGTCAATGCTGGTCTTCTGGAAAAAGAAGCTGTTGTTGTTTTAAAGGAGTTTTATACACAAATTCTCCCAAACCCCACCATCCATCAGCTTAAATGTCACCAGTCTGACAGAATAAGGACAGAAGTTTGGCGGTCCATGAGGTGTGATGACAACAAACAGAGAGCAGGCAGGTCTGCAATGGAAACAGGCTGCTCCACACACAAGTTTAAACAAAGAATAATGCTGTATATATTTTGTTTGTAATAAGCCAAAATAAATCTGCCAGTGGAACAAATGAAAATTCACTTGGAAAGACATTTTGAAATCAGACATTTCATTTAAGCATGTTCACGTTATCGTCTTCCTATCAAGTTCATTATAACCATTTTCAGTTCTTTAATATTGACATACGTCCAAAACCTGCTTGAAACGAGATTAGAAATGTGCATTTTAGGAGACGAAATGTCTTGTGATTAGCGTTCTTTACAAGTATTGGGCATTATTTCTTTGTTGTAATTTTCCAACCAGTTCTTATTTCAAGTTTATCTACCTTATTGTAAGCTCTACAGTAGTAATACTGTTCAATCAATTAATCACTCACTCAGTTTTTATTCATATAGCACCAAGACTGCTTCATCACTCTACATGATCCATCTGGAAAAAGTTCCAGTGTCTTATTGAAATGTTTCCCTCGAGACAATTGTGTCTTAGATTATATGTGATGAGATGATTTCATTAGTCATTAGAGGAAAATTCTTGGTAAGACTTAGAGATTTTAAAACGTGGCCCAAAAAGTTTTCTACCAAACTGTTCGCACCCACACTAAAACTAAGACAGTCTTTAGCTTAAGGAAAGTTAACAACAAAAAGAGAGGCATATTTCAGCCTTAATGAAATAGTAGATGGTTTGAAATTCTATTTAACATTCTGTGTTAGATCCTAGACACCCATTGATTGTTTAGCATACAGATGGTGAAACCCAAGATTCCCTTTTCCAGACAGGTGAGAGATGAAAGTCTCATTGAGCGATTGCACTGAATTACACGAGCTAATGGAACAGTTGCGAGGTGCTCACAGTGGGATAAAGAGTCTGAACTGTGTGTATAACTCAATGTATTGACTTTATACTTTTGAGCCTTTTTCTCAAAGCATGTTGAAGAAATAAGATATTGCACACAAAGTCTGAACTCTTAGCTGCCACTTTGAGAGCATCATATTTGGACAGTAATGCAATATTGTCTTGTCTTGTCCCTCGTGTATATTTTGTGCTCTAGTCATTCAGTATTCGCCCCCCGTGTCACTGACTAACTGCCGGGTTGGGATGTCAGAGGACTGCTCTTCACTTTGATGATGACTCACTGTGGCACACTGCCTTTGATCCTCTCCCCAGCTTTGTGAATAAAGAATACACTTTGATTGACGCCGCGCACATTATGGCCGTTTGAGAGTTGGCAGGGGAGAAAAAGACACGTCTGTCATGTTGAAAAGGGGGCTCCTGTCTCCGCTGCTGTGGGCCAAGTTAGAGGCAATGCATTCTGTAAGCTGCTTTCAACATCTAACCCTATATAAGGCCTATTATCGCAGCCTCCCCTGCATTACATCTGTGCAGCTCTTTGTCCTGTGCTGTGCTGATTGTTTGATTTCAGCTGGGTTTCATCAACACCCACAGCTATTTTAAAGCATAGACAGCCTGAATGCAGATTGGGTTAGTTACAGTTATGTGCTGAAATGAACCCTTAGCACTTATCACGCAGGGGATGTGACAGAGTGCAGATCTGCCTTAATCAGGCATAATGGGTGATAAAATGCGCTTAAACCTGCTGCTACAACACACAGCTCTCCTCTTATCCTCCTTGGTATTCTAACCAAGTGCATCCTTAGAAGCGAGAACTGGAATATTACGCAGGATAACAAGGATATAGAAATCAAAGAACATTAAGAAACATACAAACCTGCATTTCGCCCCTCTCTATTTGATGTGTGTGCCTTTGATATGCAAGAAATACATCTAAAGAACAAAACCTGTCAGGAATAATGACCAAAAAAATGCAAAAGAGGCGTGATTCGAATTTCAACAAGCACTGTAGTGATCCATTAGATACAGTGGATATGCACTGTGAATAATGCACAGCAGACAAGGCTAAGCCCTAGGGGAGCAGCTGAGTCTGGTGGTTTTAATACGTGGAAGAAAATGTGCTGAGCGCCTCGGAGATGTCACACACATTCATCAGTGCGACGAAGGGGAATCGAGCTGACATCTCTGGATACAGGCAGGATTGTTATTGAAGGGATGTGTTAACATGTATACAGGGATTCGAGGGTATAATACAGTCAGATGTTATAATCAGTGCAGGATGTATGTGATCAGGAAGTGAAAGATTAGATGGAGACGTGACCTGAGGATCTTATCAGCAAAGTTTCAGCCGTGTGTGTGTGTGTATTTGTGTCCAAGCCTCCCCGACATGCACACCTGATTTACACATGTGCGTGCACAAGTGTTTATTCACATGAGCTGTGCCGAGCTTCACTCTGTGTTCTGGGAGAATCTAAAGCAATCTGCCACCTCTCCTGAAAGTAGCCAAGCGCCGACTGTAACACAAAGGACGGCACAGAACACCTGCCGAGATGATGGAGATGGCGGGCAGCCAAGTCGACATATGGGTCTCATTCTGGCCCTAATGAAGACAACCTGACATAAATATCGGACAAAACGGAGCACTCTGGAGATCGGCGCCATCCCACCGCAGCGTTGCTGACATTGACGGAAAGATTTGATCAAACATCAGTGGTGTTGAGGCGAGAAAGTGAGAAGCAGAAGCGTGTGAGGAAAGCAGAGTTGGGGTTGTGGTACGATAAATTTAATGCATAACAATGCGGCTCTCTGAAAGTAAAAGCAGTGTTCTTTGAAGCTTTCAGGTAACAGAGCAAAAAATTCACAGTTGCCGGATGAGATGATTTTGTTGTAAACAAGTGCGAGTTTAAGGTGTATGAACTGTCAGAAGATCTGAGTGTTCAAGTGAAAAGCTTCTTTAAGCCGTGAGGATGTCACTATCCTTAAGCTCCGAGACGTTGTCAGAAAGACAAACATCTGAGGGAAGAACACGGGTAATTAAGATAAGTCAGTGGTTGAAAGGGAACAGTTTTTGTACGTTTTTAAAAGCAGCACCTGGAAACAGCAGCAGTTCTACTCTCTTAAGCAAAGAGGGGAACAACCTTGTGCCAAAATACACTTCTTCCAATTCTGCTGACTGTCTTCTTCCTTGGCCTGAGTGGACCTCCCTGTTATTTTTTAGAACAATCAGCAAAACAAACCCCAGAAAAATAGCAGTAATCCAACTGACTGCCCCAACCTTTGTCCTTGTTGTGATCCATGTTTGAGCCTGCAGCCAGCGAGGGAGCCTACAACTGCCTGACAAGGGGCTCTGGCTGTTTAGAGAGATA
The DNA here is from genome assembly GCA_008086565.1 of Thalassoma bifasciatum. NCBI lineage: Eukaryota > Metazoa > Chordata > Actinopteri > Labriformes > Labridae > Thalassoma > Thalassoma bifasciatum. The sequence continues at coordinate 449,376 of RPOG01000256.1, read as the reverse complement.
ATAACTTGGACCACAGATGCAGTAATAGCCTTCCCCTGAGAAGAAGTGTTGCACTGCCAGTTCACAGCCCTCAGTGTTGTCTATTTATAGTGCAACATAATTAATATGCTGTAATTGTAGCATGTAAGGAAAGCTGGGACGTACAGAGCTCACTGCAAACAGGCCTCGGTGTTCTTCCCAGGTCAAGCAAAGATGTGAAAAACGATAGTCGGCACGCCTGTCAAATCGCATACCAGCGGACATTTCTTCCCTTCTTTTCTCTATTTCTGCAATGACACTAAGGGCTAATCTGCAGCCCGGGGTGATACATTATGAAAGCGGAGCGTAGTATTCAAAACAGAGCAGTGAGTTTCTGTCATGATTTCACACTGACAAAGGCACTTTTCTACCCTACATGACAGAAAGGATTAATAATCATCCATTACTGTCAGAGTGCATCAGCTTCCTGCGTCGTACAGCGCCAAATCTCGCCACAGATCCGTGTTTCGCAGCTGATGTCGTAATTCCTGGGAGGTTAAAACCATCCAATTTAGCTGCTCCCGTGTTATGGCGCCACTTGTAATCCATTCATTAGGGAAACAATCTCAAAGACTTTCTTTTTTTTCAACATCTAATGGTATTTAAATGATGATGTGATGAACTGTATATGTGGAAGCAGCCTCCCTTATAGTATGTTAATGATCCCTAGCATTCTGCTAATCAGTCAATTAATCACCATCTTATGAATTTAATCTCTTACTTAGGCTCTGTTCTACATAATAGGTTTTAAACATTCAAATCCATGCATGGATTATAAATGAGGCTCGTTCTTATGTCACGATCTTCTTTAACTGGGCTTTTATTGACACAGTTTGATTCAACCTGTTATGAAACGTTGCATTTTTTCTTCCACGACCACATCAGTGTTTGCATGATTCTGCAAAATGTGCTTGTTGAAATTCACTAAGAGCAAGTTTTTTTTATTTTTCTTCCAAGCTGTATAAACAGTTTTTATGCATAAGGATGGTACTTTCTGATGACGAATAGCCTCTTCACATTCTCGGGGTCTCCTTCAAAAAAAAGCTCTAAAGCACATCTTCGATTGTTGATTTCCCACAGCACGGCAAAGCGCAAACTCTTGTTTACATATCACATACTCAAATCTCTCGTATCAAGGGCTCAGTAAGTCTGAATGGGAGTGAGGAAGAAGCTTTCAGTGGAGAAAAGAATAAACAGCAGTTGGGGCAAATGGGTTTTTGAATATCTCCAATTCAAATATGACATTTAGAGTTTGCAGCTTCAGAACGAGGCTACAGGTTTGTAAAAAAGCACTAAGTTTTTGAGATACAGGTGACTAAATTGACTTGCAAACTCTTTTTTGAAAATTCTGACGCTAGTCATCACTGATAAATAGTTCATAATTTTCAACCCCATCAGCTCAGAAAACAAAGAAAAAAACAGCATCTTACAGATTTTTTGGGAGACCTGACAATAAATGCTCAAACACTTCACATCTCTTGACACAGTTCAGCCCTTTGTCTTATTTGGTAATAGGCAGGATCTCAGTTTGATCTCCACTGAATGAATTGGGCTCAAGTTTGCACAAACTAATGCTAACTCACAACTGCTTTATAGTTTTTACCAAGAAACAAATCTGGTTTAGAAAATGAAGCCTAAGCATAGGTGCTAAAAGATGCAGCTCATTGAGTGTCCTCTGCAGAAAGACCAGAAACAACTTACACAACAAGCCAAAAAAAAAAGAATTCTACTAAAACTATTAATAGCCTGTTCAAATTGTAGCTTGGGTCTGAATTGTTAATTTCACCGTCAGTACACTGGACAGGGTTTGATCATTTCTCTACCCCAGTTTGGCAGACATTGGGATCATGAGTTTGTCCAATGAGAAGAACAGCTCAACTGACATGACTAAGAAGGTTTAAAGCCTTTGTTATTTCCAATGTGGCTTCTCCCGATTCTGTCACTCTGCATAAGGAACAGACTGGTGACGTAGCCGCCTATGTAGAACCTGTGGGTTTTACGTTATCTCTCTTTGACAAAAATCAAATGAAAGAACAATTCATTGGTTACATTGTTGGTTATCTAGTCTATCTGGTAAAAGAGACTCATTAAATACTAACGCCAAAAAGTAAAGCTAGCTGCAAGCAGCAACCTCTGCTTTAAAAATATGAGGCAATGCAGAAGTGCTAAATCCAGCAGTTCCCAGAGTGTCCACTTGAGACTGGTACCCAAAGCTACATAAACACACCAAGCCAAAAAAGTAGTGATGTGCAGATCGATACTGAAATATCGATACTACCGCTACCGTCTTTATGTTCTAGTATCAACTCTCAAATCAAAATATTGATACTTTTGATGCTGTTTTGTATTTCACACAATGTTAAAAAATGAATAGGAACATTCATTTTTTGCTAAAAAAATTTTGAACTCTCATTTGACTCATACATAACTGGGAACTACTTTTTCTTTCACCTGGATATGTTTATAATGTGTAATCACAGCAGCACAGTTAGTCACTCAGTCTGAAAAAACAATGACTGAGTGTAAACAGAGTCATGTGTGGAGCTATTTCAGCTCAAACATTTATGCAAGTGGGGTGAAGTGAATTGATAATTTTATGTGAACTGCATAGAGAAGTTTTCGATAGATTATTAAGTACAATTGCAATCAACTTGATGATAAACTAATAACCTAATGATAAACTTAGAAAAATTCTGGAAAAATGGAAAAAAAAACATTTTTTCGATACATCCATTATTAGTTATCCAGTCTAATGTGTAGAACTAGTATTGGTATCAGATCAGTATCGCCAATACCTGCCTGAATTTTACATAGAGTCAGATCGTTGAGGAAATCAGTGGTATCGAACATCACTACAAAAAAGCCACTGACTTCAGTCTGAATAGCCAATTTCTCTAACCGCACACACTGTACTTTGGGTGAATGTTTTTCTAACTTGGCAGCTTGGAAGATATTTAGAATGAGAGTTTGCTAAATCAGAGCTGATTGACAGACAGTCGCCTTTAACATGTTAGTGAAGAGGCTCAGAGCCTGCCCCATTTCAAATATGGCCTCCACTGACAATTTGCTTTGGAAACAAAGAGGTGACGTCACAGACTACATCCATTTATCATGCAGTCTATGGGCAACTGTCATGAGAGCACTGTGGCAGATATAAATAAAAACTCTTTCACACTATGGAGAACTCTTCAGGGAGCTCTGCAAAGTGTGAAAAAAGAATGACCCTTATGTGGTATCTGTCATTTCACTCTATTATTAGGCAGCGATGGTTTAGAGATGACAGGAAATGAGATGGAGAGGCGCAGGAATCAACATGTATCAAAATGTACCGTCACGCACACTGCTTGCTGCTTTTTAAACCCATCTTTTCTTGTTGGTACTGAATCTTCATATAAAAGCAAAAAACAACTCACAGGAGCTCGTGTGAAAGATGGATGATTTTTATACACACTGAAGGCTTTTTAACGTGTCAGTTTTTTTGAAATGTACTGACTCAAGCAGTGGGATGGCTGTTCTTAGCTTTTTGAAGAGCTGGGCTAAACATTATTAATTCCTGTCTGAGTCTATATGTCAGCTTGGATTACTCTCTTTTAGTGGGGGAATATTTTGGGATGGCTACCTCCTAGGCAGACGTTTCATGGTCACTTGCTTCAGTCTGGTTATAAAAACATAGCAGTACTCTCTGAATATCTGGAATTGAAACATACCTCGACTGACAGAAACACTAATGTGATTTATTTGTGTTCTGCTTGGAAGACTCAGTGACGGGAGGAGCAGACGGAGACAAACATAACAGTACAGAGTGACAGATAAATTGTGGATTCTGCAAAAGCTCAACAAACTCAAACCAGGAATTATTTCTGCTCAATTAACACATTTCACCGCCATTTCTCTACTTGGATTTTTCAATACGCTAATATTTGGACGTGCTGAGTTACTTATTGATGAGGCTAGTGCACAAGGTGGAAGGCTCCTGCCGGCTAGCTAAGCACCGAGCATCTGTACAATTTTTTTCCCCCTTTAATATTTTAGTAAGTGCTGTAAACGTCAGACTATACTGTTGATGAGACGCGCCTGCTGACCCAGCCTGTCACACGCTTGGACAAACACATGAGCAGGGAGGCCGAAACAGGTCATTGACGCATCAGTCAACAGAGATTGACTGTAATGGGGGGCTGAATTGAGCTCAAACTGCAGAAATAAAACCATTTCAGAAAGGTTATTATTGTCGGGATGAAGTAAATGTGGTTTTATTACATTCAAACTAGTGGTGGGACTCAATTGAAAGAATTTAAACCAACTAATCAGCGGCTTTGTAGTTAATAATTCATGAATTTTTCAGTTCAAATCGATTTTGGTGAATGACTGAATAAATGAATTGACAAACACATAAGCTTGATTAACAAAATAACGCGTATTATCTGTGAAGTTTAACTTTAAATGTCAGGTGCAGGTAATGTTTGAAAAACTCAATGACTAAATTCAAAGTCTCAAGGACTTTTTTGTAAATTTTAGGTACAGTATATATATGATGAGTGTGTTAAAATAACAGTTGTGATGACCAATTTACGCTTTGGAAAATAAAATGTGCTAATGCTGGAGATTTTTAACCTTACTTTCTCTTCCATAAATCAACTACTTAGATGATGTTGGTCTTTGCACAAGAAGTTATGTTTTTAGTCTTATGAGTTTGCTATTAGTTTTTAGTGCTTTTGTAATACTCTGTTTTTTCCACTGAAATTGTTGTAAAGTTTCAAAATAACCCAAAAACGAAAAAATAATGTCTCTAAATGTGGCTAATAGGTCAACGTTTTAGAAAATGAAGTATCATGGGTCTAAGAGGCAGAAATGCTTTTTATCTGCAAATAATTAATCAAAATTTACACACTCAAGTTCCATTTCTAGTTTAAGACTTAATTAAAAACATCAGCTTTGAGTTCATGTATTTCGTACCCATAACTCATTTCCGCAAGGTTACAAGCTGCCATATTAGACCAATAAACACTGAGGAAATGAATAATTTGATACCATTTTCTGAGTTACACTTGCCTAAGAAGACAAAAGAAATGACATTTAATTTTAATAAGACAGTGGTGCAGAGCATTTAGTATCTATATGAGACTTTAAAATTGGTTTCTTCAATTCTGTGCAATAAATTTTGAATCAATTTAACTCCCTAAATTAAACTACTGGGTGTTATGGCCCCAAATATGCAGAATATAATAACATAACCATTGGAGCATATTGAGCCATGAATCCAGATGTTCTGTGACACATCCCAGACAACAGTGGGGTAATGACATCCTGCAGCAGTCTCACTCCAACATGTGCAATATGTTCTGCCCTATCAATAGTGCAGGAGGCTTTATTTGAGCCAAGCTGACACATTACTTGGCTCCTCATATGTGAAGGGCCGTTGGCAATGAAAACTGTGTTATATGGCCCAGTAGTGCTGACAGGTTTCTTTCTCCCTCTCCTCCCCCTCCCCGCTTCCCTCTCTTCTTTATTTCCCTCTTCCAGGCTGTAGAGAGGCCGGCACGTGGCAGGAGGAAGAGGAGGGGGAAAGGATGGATCTTCAGCTCGGTGTGAGAGCCTCCCCCCAGGGAAGCCGGCATCGGACGCAAGGCCTCATGGGCCGTTGACCTGCTGTCTGCGTGATTTATGGCAGCTGGGGGCCTCTGGCCACTGCAGACTCCTCTCCTCTCTCTCTTCCGTTTCCCGTCACACACGCCGCAGGACTGCGAGGAGCCACACACACTGCACCACCGTCTCCGAGAGGATCTGAAGAGGGATTCCACGCACATGCTGAGCGGCAGCACACCCTCTGCCTGGTACAAAAATAAACACCCCCATAAACATTTCGACACTGCAGCACCGTGTCCCGCAATCCCATCACATGTCCATTAGACCAAAACAAGCATTCTCCATTTGACTGTGTACGGATTACTATCAGTCATGGTGTGTCAACTGTAAAGCTCTGACTGTAGCTGCTGCTCACGAGCAGAGGCGGATCAATGGAAGTGCGCTGAGTAACGAGCTGAAGCTCCTTTATCCACATGGTCTGAGAGCAATCAGCAGTCAGAATATCTTCGCTGAGTCTACACACGGCTCAGCTTCTTCATCACAATAACAGTCGTTGTCTTGGGACTAACAGTGCTGTGACTTATAGTGTTGTTTTAATATCAGACACACTTGCCAGGCATTAACTTCTGGAAACCCCCCTTTTTCATTCCAGCTGGGAGGTTTGGAGAGCTGTATTCACTGTCCTGACTGGTCTTTCTATTGGAAGCTGGAGACTGAGAGTGAGAGCCAGCAGGTGCCCTCACCATGGTGTTGCCGCCCCCAGACAAACGCCACGTGTGCCTGACCACCATCGTCATTATGACCAGCATGGCCTTCATGGATGCCTACCTGGTGGAGCAAAACCAGGGTCCCAGGAAGATCGGGGTTTGTATAATAGTGTTAGTCGGGGATGTTTGCTTCCTCATAGTCTTGCGGTATGTGGCGGTGTGGGTCGGTGCTGAGGTGCGCACCGCCCGAAGAGGATACGCTATGATCCTTTGGTTTTTGTACATCTTCGTCCTGGAGATCAAGCTCTACTTTGTTTTCCAGAATTGCAAGGCAGACAGGAAGAGTTTGGAGACGGTGGCCCGGAAGGCTTTGACGTTGTTATTATCTGTATGTGTACCAGGTTTGTACTTGGTCTTGGTGGCTCTAGATAGCATGGAATACGTAAGAACTTTCCGAAAGAAAGAGGACATGAGGAGTCGTCTATTCTGGGTGGCGCTGGATCTGCTAGATCTGCTAGATATCCAAGCCAACCTGTGGGAGCCCCAGCGGACAGGCCTGCCCATCTGGGCCGAGGGTCTGATGTTCTTCTACTGCTACATCCTGCTGCTCATCCTGCCCTGCGTGTCGCTCAGTGAGATCAGCATGCAGGGAGAGCACATGACGCCCCAAAAGATGATGCTGTACCCAGTCCTGAGCCTCGTCACCATCAACGTGGTCACCATCCTTATACGTGGAGTTAACATGATTCTGTTTCAGGACAGCCGCGTTTCCACCATCTTTGTCGGAAAGAACGTGGTAGCCATCGCCACCAAGGCCTCCACCTTCCTGGAGTACCGCAGGCAGGTGAAGGAGTTCCCCCACCCGCAGAACGCAATGGCCCTCGAGCTGCAGCAGAACTCTGTGAGCCACACGCAGCCACTGCCAAACGCTACCAGTTTGCCACACGAACCTTCGCCAGCACAGGACGTTATTGACACATGACCGCCAGCACTGGACCCGACTCCATTAGAAAACTGAACGCTTTTTTAAAAGACAGCTCAAGGAGCGGAGGTAGATAAAGAAATCAGCTGCATGACAGGATAATATTCTGCTCTCGTCATGCCTACGTGAACTGCTGTGAAACCATAAAAGAGATTTTCAGCATCAGCTGCCTGTCAGAACACACTGTAAACGTACTCTTGACTCTGAGTGCAGCGTGCAGACTGTAGAAATCAAGTCAAAGGTTTTTCTTGTGCTGTTGTGTTTTTAATTGTTTCCAATGTTTTAAAAGTTCAAACTTTTATTAAGAGACAATCTCTGCACTGCGCAGACTGCTGACATTATGTTTGTGTAAAATGGACAGCTGGTTCCCCCTCGGTGAGTATCTTGTATTTTTTTCTAAAGGTCACATTTTTAACAGTGCATCTGTGGCATTTCCTTTGAATTCCAGCACCAAAGGACAGAGCACTCAGCGTGAAGCACTGATGGAGAGGAGGAGCAGAGAGTGACACGGGTCAGTCAGAGGGGGCTAACTTTGCTGTGCCAGAGCAGGGTTGGTGTCAGAAGAATGCTTATCTGTTTGGGTTCTGCTGAGAAACGAGCACTGTGGAAGCTGCTGCCTCGGTCAGTGTGACGCTTTACGACCAAAGGTCTGATTAAAGCACCAGAGCTCAGCCATCTACTGCAGGCATCCAAGCGTGTGTGTGTGTGCGTGCGTGTGTGTGTGTGTGTGTGCGTCTGTGCGTGTGTGTGTCTACGAGCACCCACACTTGTCTATAGAGTATGTATACCTGCAAGCGTAGGCGTTCTCAACAGGAGGTTTAGGCTTTTTCATTGTTTTGGAGCAAATGTGAGTGGTTGATGTGTGTAATGACTTGCAAATGAGACGAAAAAAAAATACGTTGAAGAGAAAAAAAAAAAAGTATGATGGCAGTGTGATATTTTCTGTTTCCTGTACTGTACATTCCTCTAAAACTAGCTCAAGCCTTGAAGACAGAACGCTGAGATCAGAGTCAAAAGAGCGCCTCACTTAAAAATCGACAAAAATATCTCATAAATACAAAAATAAACAAACTGAAAAACACTTTTCTGATGATATTCAGTTTATTATTATCATTATTATGTATATTCTTTACTTGTTGGAGGCAAATGATGTTTTAATAAAAGTATTATTACATGAATATGAAGAGAGTGTGTCTTTTTCTAGATTGGTCATTAGGGTGGAATATTATTTTTAGCTAAATCAAAGACCATCTGGTGCTCTTGTTGTACTTGAAAGCAGCTGTACACAACCGCAACATAACAGGAAAGCAGCTACTATGATGTTTCACATGGAAGGATACACACAGCATACAAATATTCAGGCTGGACTCTGGCAGTATTTTCTCCTCCTTCAGTCTTTTGGATTTGGGGAAAGCAAGCTGGGGGTTTATGTTCAGATGTGATGAAATTGAATGAACATCTTTCCATCACCCACTCTTCTTTTTTTTCCTGTTTCATCTAATCCTCACTGATTTGTTATCAGTTATCAACTCCAGTAACTTGTAATTTTGCTTTTCGTGGTAAATTTTGTGCTTTGACTCATGAGGTTTTGCTGGGGTCAGCTCTGTGAGTGAAGTCACTTTACTGTCCTCACTTTAATGAAGGTTCTCTGCTGATCTCAGCTCACTGAAAACGCACTCTTAGACCACAACGGCCTAACTCCATTAACGATAACTGTCAGCCTCAGAGTGACAAAGAGGCTGAGGATTACCAGCCAGTGAGGTTTGTTTGTGCTTCCCAGAAGATACTACAGCTCTATTTGACTTCAAACTGCTGTATTTTGTTTATATTCCAGTTATATATTGTGCTTGGCTGGAAAATTCTGCTGGCAACGGTTTATTTCCTGATTTAAAAAATGGGCACTTCCATAGTTGCTTAAAAAAAACACAATAATTGAACTGGATAAGTAGGATCAGTTTGGGGTTTCCAGCATATGTTCTGATCTCCTCCTGGAATCTCTTCAGTTGAATCATATTGATTGCTCTTGCCAGTGGAGTATTAAATATTTCTAAGGCGTATCTCTCTGGGCATATCTAGTTCATTCTAGCTGCCAGTTTTCAGTTCAGCTCCTGTCTTACTGTAACACTTCACCATAGGGCCTAATTACAGGGGTGTGAGATGGAAAAGTATAGGATAACTCTGACAGTAAAGTTTCTGTGCTATTTGCTGAAGATTTTTTCTGCTGTAGAATTCCTTATCAAATCGATAGCTGTGGAAAAAAACAAAAACTCAATGACTGCAGAAAGTAGTTTATGGAGTTATGCGTTGTATGTGGTTTCTTTTTTTTTTTTTTGGTTACTTAACCCATACTGAATTCAACCCCAGCAAACAGTATCTGGTGGTAAAAGAGATATCACCATATAAAAGGTGCACTCAAAAAAATGACTTGTGACTTTAATTAAATTTATTTTGTCAACTGGTCACATATAAACGTATTAGAATAATTAAAATTAAAAAGTTTGGAGTCAGCTCAATAGAACATACAATTATTGCTATCAGCTTATCTAATACATTTACATAAAACCAGTTGACAATAAATTAAAGTCAATGTTTCAATTTTTGGAGTGTATTTTTTGCCAGATGCTGCAGCTGTTATGCGTCAATTCAGGGCAGTTTTAGCTGGACTGGAAGTTGTACATGGAAACTACCTAAAAACGCCTTGTGACTTTCAAAATAGCAAACAGTGTCAAAATCAGTTGGTTTTTACCATGACTGCATCAACAAATTCACATAAGGTAGAGGTCAACAGGTCAACAAATCATCTGGCTTATGGTTTCTCATATTTCTAAGATGGATATAACATACACAGGCCTGCCAATACTCCTCATTTCTGTGTGAGTTTCGCTTTTTAACCCCTATTCCCACTGTACTCTTGATATGTCATTCCCACTGATTATCCCCCGATTTAACACGTTGATACCAATTAAAGGCTTGCTCATAACTACCGCACAGGATTCATGTTGTCAGACCTGGCAACCCAACACGGCAATGAAAAGCTGGTCCTCGCTGGAGCGGCTCTCTACAGGGCATCACTCAGCATCACTCTGTAAAGGTCGCTGTCAAAGATGTCTGAATCAGGTCCAAAGAAGAAGAGCTCTGCCTCTGAATTCCATTTCACTTGGTGCAAATCATTTCCCTTTTCTTGCAGCAAGCTATGTAGATATGAAACACACTTTTTGTAAACCTTGCAGGTCAGAAGTGTCAAAGTCTGACTTTGGCAGGTATGATGTTATAATGCTTGATGTACACGTGTGCAAATTTTCAAACTGCTGCATAGTCTTATACTGTACAATTCCCATTTCCTTTGTGTAAACTGCTCAGACAGTGCATCCTAAAAATATCACAAGAATTAATGAGATCTGCACATGTTCTGCACAAGATCTTCACATAATGGTGTCACCGCATAAAGATCTCCTAACTGATTCATTACATGTTAGGGGGCCTCAAACACCAAGGTCTGCTGATAGCTCTTCCCGAGACTATGCATTTTATGGGTGTAGTTCTACAGCTCACCTCCTTCCTCTCTCTTCACATTTAAGTCATCTGATGGTAAACTTTTAAGAGCCATAATTTTTTCAATGTTACCTAAATTACTTACAAACACATTTTTTTTTTTAATTCAGAGACACGATAATATTTTGCCACAGTATCAACAGGCAAAGAGGAAATGTGCCAGAATATAAGCCCTATTTCCACAGAGCTGCTCAGCTTGATTTGTCTCTGTACATTTTGTGGCATTTCCTTTGACTAAAACCAGGACAGGTCTCCTCAAACCGTACCAAACTATACTGATCCATACTAGTGCTGGACGATACTGGAAAAAACTTACATTGCGATTTTTTGGGGGGTTGCAATATATTGCGATATATATTGCGATATTAAAAAAATGATAATTTCACCAGATGACTTGAATAGCTCTGTTTGGGGAGAATTTGGTTGACTCACAATGACACAATTGTATTCATATATTCATATAATATCAATTTGCAAAAATGATTTCTGAGTGGTGCTGGGGATGATGACGACCACTAAAAGTAAGGCTATATTAAAGTGCATCTAACCTCCTGTTTGCACAGGACTAGTTTCACCTGAGACCTCTGATAGTTCATAATAAATGTGAAGGAGATGTGTTTTTAATCCCTGTGCAAAGCGACCACAGTTCCTCTGATAATAAGAACCTGATATGAGTAGGAATCTTTTTAATTTCGTGTTGTTATATTCTTTTCTTGATCATTTTCTGTTAAAAAATGCTTCAGACAGCGTTGGACTTCTAACCAAGGGTTTTTAACAGCTCTTTAGAGTTAAAGGAGACTCGCTACGCGCCCCTATGTCACCGGTAAATAGGCCATAAATAGTCCAGCGGCGATAACCCTGAGACTGCAAAAGAAGCTCAGCTTCCCCTAAAATAAAAAAAAAAAAAAAAACAGTGGTGAACTATGTACCGCTGTGTGTACATTTCACGGACTAATTGTGCACAAGAACGCATTCATCTTTTGCTTGGAATCAGCGACTTATCACAGGAGCAGACACGTCTTCATTTTCATTTCTCCCTGCAGCTCCACTGCATCCGGACGCTGAGCATCTACAGAATTTAATGCGGAAGCACCAAGTGGGTTGTTCCACTGCGCAAACAGGACGGTCATTGGGTAAATACTGAGCTTTGTCCCGCCCATCGCAAGCTCAGTTTCTATGGGGGTCTATGGGGCAGTGGGCGGGGCCTGACACTCGGCTTCTTAATGATGATTGGATGATCTGTCTGAGGCAAATCCCTTTTTGATTGACAGCGAAATGAATGAATCAGTGATCTTAAAGAATAAACTTCCACCGGTTCGGAGTCTTTAGATCTGTTGTTCCGCGAAGACTGCTGAGCAGTAGGGAGGGAGATAGAGAGACTTTGCGAAGCATGGAGCAGCTTGCTGCTTTTATGAAGCAAAACAAGTAACAAAACAAACTTTTTACAAATTTGTTAAAAAAATAAAAAATAAAAATATCGCACATCCTGCGATGTGACTATCGCGCAAGAGCACATCGCGATGACGATGTTCAAACGATATATTGCCAAGGCCTAATCCATACAAGACTGCTTGATGGAAACAGACTGATTTCATATGATCTATAATGTAAATCTCCCTGGTATCCCTTTTGCTTTCGAGCACTTTCACCACATTGACAGCTGGGTTTGAAAATCTGAATTTACACATTTTAAAGACGTGCGAAACAAGAACAAAGCCACTGTTACATGATGACATAATGCAATGCTGATCCCTCAACTAAACAGAATTATGTTGATTTTTTCACTGTGAGTAAATCCACATTAATTCAAATATTGCAATTACTCTGTTGACTGTCAATCACCTGTCTCCCTTACACAGATAATCCCTAAGCATTTGTCTGCATACTGATTTTACGGTCATGTATACGTCTCTGGAGCTGCCTTGTTAGCAGAGACATAGATTTTACTCAAGTAGATTACAAAAAATCTAATTACACACCTCATGCACCACAAAGTGATTCGTCAAATGTAAATAGGCAATAACTCTAAACATCTAAATGACACTTGGTGTAATGTTTAACTCCAACAAAACCATTGAGGCAGCTTAGTGATGTGACAGAAATGTGAGTGTTTGGAGCCTCTGTTGACAGCTAATGGCCCAGTTGGCTCTCTGCTGCAACTCACATTATTAAATCTCTCTCACGCTGTCCAAACATTACACTCAGCAGATTTTATTTTTCAAAGAAAAGGCATAGAGATCCAACATTTAATTAAAAAATGCCCCCTGTATGAGCAAAAGCCACAGAACAAGTCAGTGGTATTCTTTAAAGTCTTTATTGCTGAGACTGGGACCAAATCCCTGTTGTGGTCTGGATCACAGCTCATTGTTAGGCTTACAGCATTAGCCAGCATTCTCTGAATAAATCTTGTCAGTCCAAGTGGAAGAAAGAAAAAAGGGAACTAAATGGCGAGCTTGGGAATAGAATAAATGACCTGTGGCTGCCTGTGTGACAGATCACCTTCCTGAGACCCAGTGAGCGACGGATTCATCCATAAATCAACAGGAATGTGAATCAGGATTGTAATTGTTCTCCCTTGATATGAAATATGCCAGTGAGAGTGGCTTTTCCTCTGCCTGAGATTTAACTGGGACTTCCTGAAGCACTTAGTCAGTGCTTGATTGAATCAAAATCTACCAAGCTATAGTGGTGTTTCCACTCTTACAGCCTCTTTCTGTCCACATTTGGATTTGTAGACTTGTTGAAGTTTGTTTACTCACCTACTCTACCTCTCTGCTCCACATTCATCCGTCCATGTCTCTGCTCTCCAGTTGTAATCATGTTGTTGGCCACACACCATTTCAACTCTACTACCCAGCCGCGTACAGTAATCTATATGGAAATCACTCTTCGACCGAGCGTCTATCAAAAAATTGAAACACATTTGTTGTTCACTGAAGGCTTGGTTAGGAAACGATAACCTTTGCTGAATGCAGAACTGCAGTTCAGGAAATCTACACATCGAAAAGCATGGTCAAACCTAGCTTGCTATAATTGGCGCTCTATTATCCTGATCCTGCACTTGATAACATTTTGTCATTGACAGTTTGCTGAATAACTTAACTCCCAAATATCACTTTGATGCTTATGAGTTTAAAAATCTTACGTTTGATGAGTCCAGAGCCCCAAGACAGATCTTTTTCATGACCTCTGAGCAGATTATTTTTTCACTTACAAACTTCAACCCTTTAAGACCTACCATGCCAAGTCTGCCTGAGCATATCCTTACATTTTTAAATACTGCAGTGTCCTTTTTTTTTTTTTTTTTTGATTTTTGCATCAAACTCTTATTTGCCATAAAAAAAAGAAACTTATATCCCAAACTTTTATGAAACAAAAAGACTTATGTCTAGTCTAAATAAATACACTGCTTAACCCTCTGATGCATGAATTATTAAAGTCAGTGTCAGGATTTTTCCCTTGAGTGTTTTTATTTGTCTTAAGGCATGAAAAAAAGTTTTCCATTTTTTTTTCAAATATTTATAACTGGACATTCTACATAAACAGTGTGAACTTAATGTTAATATGACTTATTTTTTGTTTGACTTATTTATTTTTTTGTTGGTTATTTCATGAGTAATCTTTTTTTTATGCTTTGCGAAACATTTTAACTTTCTTTAATCCATTTTAACACTAAATAATTTATAGTTTATAAGCTTTTTCACCCTCAAATGTTTGTCTATAACACTTTCAAAAATATATCTATGTTCGGGAAAGAAAATTGAAAACATTTTTTCAGGCCCTAAGAAGAGTAAAAATATCCTGACACAGGCTAATATGAATTTCCACCACATGAACCATTGAATTTAGGAGTAAATAACTTTTAAATAAGTGTCCACTGTAGTGACCACTATGCACCACAGGGTTGAAAAGTGCTATGAAAAACAAAAAATGAAAATTTTACTCCAATTTTTTTTTTTAAATACAGAAAATGTCATTGCTGTGTTCCTCAAACGTGTAGATCTACAATTTGTAATGTCATGTATTGAACGTAGAGTATGATGTGAACAGCTGCAGTTTTGATTATAATGTTTTTTGTGTTAACTCTTAATACTGGATTTCTGCAAACACATCAAAGGAAGGAAATAGTGTTCTGGGATATGTTGCAAATGCAATATTAAAGTGTATCTTTCCACTTTAATGCATGCGTTAAAACTTCATAAAGACTACATAAATTCCCTGTCATTAAGCATCAGTGAAAATCTGAGTGAAAACAAATTTCAACAGAAAACACTTATTTTCCAGCTGAGACTACTTGTGTGGATGTTTTGATTGATATGTGTCAATCAAACTAAGCTACAGCAGAACTCACAAGAAGTCTAGCTGTACATATTAGAGCCATCTGACCCTGAACCTGAGGACGAAAAGAAACTCCAGCCTCTAAGATTTAGTCTCTGCATGCTGAGTTTTAAACTACTTGTATATCTTAATACCTGACCTTCTGGGCCAAGATGGGGAATGGGTCCTGAGGGAAATGAGTGGAGCACATGAGGGGCTGCCTTTGCATGACTTCTTCATGGCTCAACAAAAACGCAGCCCAGTGTTTCTACGAATCCACTTCGACTGGAAAATTGAAGTTTGACAAGCTGTCATCTTCGTTGATGGTTGTGCAGCCAGGGATGGCACATAAGAGCATAGTGGCCCAAAGAGCAGACAGAGGGAGAGAGATTACATGCAGTAGCCGCTCAGCAAGACAGCAGTACTCATCTTAACACTCAATTTTAATTCATTCTCAAAAACTAAACTAAAATAGATTGATAAATAGTTAGGGTCACAATATGTCCTCTTTTGCCCAGCCATGTCCTTCTTTTTGTTCTTAAAATTATATCTACAAAATTCCATAAATTGTCCAGGTTTTGCTCAACTTGTCCTACGGACCATTAATATTTGTTAAAAGTGCTTCACTGGACCATTGGTATTATATTTGTATCTACCTGTCAAGATGTTAAGCATGAACACCACATGGGTCCTGACACCAAAGACCCAGGCTTCTCCTTTCGGATCAAAACTGAAAACGTGCTCTGACTGTCTTTGCTGCACTCACAGTCTTCAAATGCCAAAGCATAAATGTACTTTTAGGGACAAACTGCAGAAAAAGCTCACTTCTTTTTATCATGGTTGTGACCCGCGAGAATTTGGAGCAATTATCATTAATTTACATAAATCAAAATGAAATAAAAAGGCACAACTTCTTTTTTCCTTTTGTTTAGAAAAGAGCACTGAAAAAGACCTCCTATTTATTTTCCTAAAGTTTCTATTAGAAACTAAGTTTGATGTATAAATATATACACTGAACATATTTAAATAATAGTGTTTTATATATATATATATATTTTTTTTTTCCATTGTGATATTGAACAGAGTAAGCTCGGCCAAAAAAGGAACATGTACACCATTTTAATCAAGAAAAGCAACACAATGAAAAATGATCATGACATCTTCAGGAAGCTGAGCAGTAAATCTGATTCAGCTTTACCGTTTTAATATAAAATTAGATATGATTCTGAGCGAAAATCTATACATATATCAGGCCACAATCAGTGTAATAAATGCAAAGCTTGGACTCTTGCCAACACTAATGTGTTCTCTCTTGCAATGATTAATGTTTGTGGAACAGCCTAACATAAAAGTCAACACAGCACTCACCTATCTATAGCTTATTGCACATGTAACCCAGCTTAAAGGGCTCAGTGCGTGAGTCTTTTATCAGGACTATCAGCCTCTCCTGCACACAGCTAGCTTTATCCAGGGCTTACTGCTTAGTATTCACACGTACACAAAGATAAGACGGTGTTGTGTTACTGTGTTTAGAGATAGACAAAGTATGCAAAACAACTTAATCACTGAGCCACAATGCACAGGAGAGCTGACCGTCATCAGCATATAAGCATAAATGCAAGCTGAGGATGCATCGTGCTAATATACCGCCCTGTTAGTTGTTGAAACAGCTGACTGTCCTCTGAGTCTCATGTTTAATCCCTGTGCTATCATCAAAAAGGAGTCGATACAGCCTGAGGCGTTAAAAAGGGTCTGAAAACAGCCGGTGACCACAGGTATCAGGTCTGAAAATGTCACCATCCTCATCATTATTCCATTCATTCTAATTCCAGCTAGTTATAAAAATATTCAGGGATTTTAAGCACCACGAAAAAGGTCATAGTGTACTGCTTAAGGACTGGAGACTGTTAAGTCAGAGACTTTAAATGAAGTCACCCAGTGAGTTGTTAGTGTCTTGGTTGTTAAATAAAAACTAAGTAAGACATGAATAAAAAACGAACCTGTTTAGAAAACCAGAGAAAAGATGCAATCTGACGGGAGCACTGTTGAGAATAAAGCTCACGGATAAGCTTTTGGGAACTGTATTTTAAATAATGTGCTCAGAACAACATGAACTAACAGTTTAGTTCATAATGTTTACAAAAAAAGACACATTGCTTTGGCTTCCAGCTGTGTATGTTTTCTTCCAGAGGACCTACCTAATTCACACTCCTATTGACATTCGTATTAATTCAACTCAATACACTGTTAGACAAAACAAAATTGCTCTAATTTCTGAGATGTTGAGTTCTGGAAAAATAATTTCATCATTCTTGGGTTGACAATAACACTGTGCCTTTTGCAATCTGTGCTAAGCAGAGGGAAGAATACAACCCTGCATCCAAGCCAAAGTTATTTGGCACTACTGCTCTAAGAAACACTATTATCCATAAACCTAGAACCTCGGTGGGTAGCATGTCACCATCTTAACAGACTGAGGCCAACAAAGCACCAATCTGCTGCAGTGTATTGCCAAAAGAAAGATACAACAGATTGCATGAAAGTTGAAAAATCGAAACGTTTTCTGTCAACATGATGAAGCAAAAATCCTGCTTAAATTCTGTCAAAAAGCTTTTTTTCTTGGGGAGGCAATGAAAAAAGTGTGATAAATAGACACAAAATATTCATAGTTTAGCAAAACAACCTTGACTAATGACGAGAAAGACACAAATCACTTCCTTCACTTACAAAGATACACAAACAATCTTCACAGTCCAAGACAAATTCCTTGTAATGTGAAAATTATTTGGTAATACATCTGATTATACCAACAACCTGCAACAAGCAACTTTAAAGAGACAAATGAATATTCAACAGACACAAGAACATACAAAGAAGAGCATCACATCCAAAAAGATGTACAAAGTAACCTTACAGAGGACACAGAGCAACATCAAAGTTGCCCTAAACAGCCACAAAAATTGGAGAAAAAAAAAAAACTTAAAAAGGGTTGAAAAAATAGAGAGGAGGAATTGCTACACTGTAATAATAAAAAAAAGGCTGTGTAAACTCAAATATTCAAGGCAAGTTTCTGCACAAGATTTTAACGATTAAGCCAGTGAAAACTTCTCATTTGAACCAATTGTTACGTTTTTTGAGATAACTTCATATATAATATAACCTGATAAAAATATTAAGTTCTACATACTCAGAACTCTGAAAAGTGAAAGTTGTAAGATATAACTTATAAGATATTGGGTCGGATTTTCTACTTTTAAGTTCCACACTTGCAGGGCAGCTGGCTAAGGTTCAATAGAGGTGAACTGGTCAAATTGCTTACAGTCATCTTTGTTTGTTTGTTTTTTCCTTTGTTTTTGTGGTGGTGACTTATTTTACCATTCAGCTCAGGTACTGAGGGCTAAAGCCCAAACCCTGAACATTGGTCCCTCTGCTCTCAATCAATCAAAGAAACCATCATGTCTCCGCCTGTCAGGTCTTTTTGCTCGAACAAACTTTTCTTTTGGTCCATTTTTGGTCTGATGGTCAATGAAGCAGATTGAGAGAGAGCAGAGGTCCACTCCTCCTCCTCCTCCTTGTTGTGCCCCTCGGCTGTCAATCAACTTATCACTCATATGATCACAGACTGTAAACAAGATGGAGAAGAAGAAACACAAAAGGTGGTGCTGGTGGGGAGGGGGGATAAGGCCCCACAGGCTGATTCTTTAAAATATGCAAAGCTTACTGACATATTTAGTGCAGCAGCATCTAGATCTCCTTTCTCAGCGCAGCCTGGGGCTTCACCCAACGCAGCTACGGCATCATGAGACCTTTGAGTTGGACATGAGGGGGATGAGGTGAGGCTGGTAGTGGATACTGACAGCGCCAGCGGTAAAGAAGTAGAGGGCGAAGTAAAAAAGCGATGGATAGACAGTCTGCCAGGCTAAAATGTCGAGTAAAATGTCAATATCATGTTTGCATTACACTGCAAAAAAGTGAAATCTGAGCAAGAGTTTATGTCCTATTTTTAGCAAAAAATATCCTCTTAGACTCAATATGAGACGCATTCACCTGACAAGACCTGGAAAATATGTTATTTCAAGATATTTAAAGAAAAAAGTTGTCTGAATTGCTTGTAATGAGTAAAATAAATATGCTAATGGGGTTAGAAAGAAGTGACTTGTATAAAGAATTTATCCTAATTTCAATAAACTTGAGAAGCAAATTTTTCTCATCCATTGGCAGATTTTGTATTACTTGTTTGAAGCAATTTAGACATAATTTTTGTTTCAATATCTGGAAATAAGACATTTTTCTGGACCTTTCAGATGAATGTGGCTAATATCAAGTTCAAGAAGACATTTTTGCTGAAAATAAGATGAAAACACTTGCTTAGATTTCAGTTTTTGCAGTGTACGTTGAAAACTCTATGTGGCTAACTTTGTCTGTTTGTTGATTTACAGCTATTAAACTAAGCTAATGTCACAGAGAATGAGGTTAGTTGTCATTGTTTTCATTTTCTCTGTACACTGTTTTGATGGACCTGATTTTAGTACAATGTGTACTTAAGAATAATACACACATTACCAACATTACAATAGTGACATTTTTTGACATGGGTTAATCTATTTATTTGTCTGAGCAAAAAAACGCCATGGAAAACATTTCGTCCCCATCCAGTCCTGATGTTTGTGGCGGCCAAATTATTGGTTATGAACATGGCTTATTAACCTAACTAAAAAATTAAAGCTACAGTAGCGAGTAATGGTAAATGGACCAGTACTTACTGGGCTTTTCTCATCTTTCTGACCGCTCAAAGTGCTTCACACCATCAGCCTCTTTCATCAATTCACACCACACTCACACACCAATGACACAGACTATGATGGTCAAGTTGGGGTTAAGTGTCTTGCTCAAGGACACTTTGTCATGTGACAGAAGGAGCTGGAAATAAACCCTCGACCTTTCAAATGAGGGATGATGACTACCGCTGAATTTTCATTTTTACAGTGCACAAAGAGACACAAGAACCATTAAGAAACCCAAATCAGCCATTAAAATACCTTAAACTGGCACAAAAATAATTAAGGAGCGGTGCCGAGGGTTTTTCAAGAGACACGAAACAACAAAGATGCACAGCACAAAGAAAACAAAGACTAACAACACATCAAAAGAAGTCACTGGCTATGTAAAGACATGAAAACATCAAACTTACACAAAAAGTTACAAGCAAATAAAAGTGACTTTGCAAGGCTAAAATAAAGAAAGAAAAAAACTGCCACCAATGGGTTCCAAAAACTGGAGGGAACGCTGCAAAGTTATAAAGACCCAAAACAGCCCCAAAGAGAAAACTAACACATAAGAAGTGATGCAGAGTGATGTAAAAGAGGCATCAAAGATACACAAATACGCGAAATAACCTTGGGGAATCAGCGACTTTAAGAAACAAAGAAGAATGGAAGCAAAAAGTCAAAGTGAAGATTAACAAAACAGACCACAAACAGACCCAAACAACCACAAACTGTGCAAAGATACACTAAACTTCAAAGAGAAATATATAACTGTAAAGGAATGATGAATTAATTCAAATAAGCTTAAATCAGAAACTTGAACTACTACAAAGAAACGAAACACTGATGTAAATGGATGAATGTACTATGAGTCTGTACCGATGTGTATCCAGCATTAAAGATTTTTCTCTCTTGGGTTTATATTCTCACTATCTTTCCATAACAAAAAGAACTATTTGAAGCAACAACAAAGAGGTGTCACTGTCATTGCTCTGTTTAATATATATTTTCACAATCTCAGCTCACCTGTTTCCGACTCACAGATGAGTAGGAGGAAGAAATTTCAGTTCTCTACCATGTAACAAAAGACGTCTGTAAAAATAGAAAATACAAGATAAAAGTGCAGGAAACCTTCCTTCTTTATTTCAGTGAGCTAAATCAGAAAAAAAGGAAGTGCAGTCAAAGTTCAGGAGATAATGTCGGAGTGCAGTAGATGAAGCTAAGTCAAACCAGTGGTTAAAGACAAAAGGGCGACCCCTCACACCTTATGTTCAGCAGCACAGGATGCCCTTATGAAGGGGTGCAGCAAGCAGCAGCAACAACCCAGTTTCCTCACCATCCATCACTGTGCTGAGGCAATTTACACATACAGCCAAGTGGTGTAAAAAACTGCAAAGGCACAAACTAGGAAAGAAAATGTCCCCAAACTGCATCTGCGAGGGCGGTAGGGTGAACAGATAAACAACTTTTCAAAGCGGGATTACGGTGCTGTGTTTGTCGAGGCCAGGATGCGTGGGCCTTGTCTCTAAATGTGGCACAACAAACAGCAGAGGGGAAGCTAAGCTGGCGTTCACGAGAGACCCACAGTAGCTGCCCATACGGGCTTGTTAGGGGGGCAGAGAAAAGACTCATCAATGCACAAGATCACGGCTGACAGAGGAGCTTGTTAACTGGTGCACGACAGCCAAGAGCTTGGCTCATTAGGGAGAAGAACCAGTAGCTTGCATGGGCCATGCTGGTCTCTGCAGATGGCTTCCTGTCTGCTGTCTGATGAGGGATACAGACATCCATCATTAATAAATCATCTGCAGTGTGTTGTTCTTTTTTCACTGTTTGTTTTTTTGTGAAGGAAATTTTATAGAAAGCATTCATTCCTGTCCTGGTTTGACTCTGTCACAGTTTGATGTTTAAAACTTTAAATCACACACTGCCAGAGTCTTATTCACATGGGTGAAGGAGCTCCATTTTCATTTCATCCTGAGCTGTAATAAAGTTTGTCTGTGACACTGGAATATGAATCCTGTTGCAACATTGCCCCCTACTGGTGCTACTTACCCACAGTGAAGAAGTCAAGATGCATCTTCGAAACATTGGCCCATCCTTGGACTCTTCACACGTCGCCACCCGTCTCTATAAATAACAAATTGTTTGCAATCATCCTGTCTGGGTAAGACGCCTAAAACACTCTACCGCTTGATTATCACACAAGACATGTTTGGAGTAAGGACCGATAAATCATTATTCATCATTCTCTGAGGGGGGAAACAGACACCGTGGCAGCAGAATCATAAGTGGGACTCATTCATTTAGACAATCTTTTCAGGGATGCTTCAACCAAACGGCAGATGATTTATTTATGATCTAATTTCACTCATATCTTCAAAATTAAAGGTATTGTTGCATGGTATCTCTGCAAGCAATGACTGAGTGTGAATCAGATGATAGAGGAGCTTTAATTAAAAATCATTACGTATTTTAATGAAGGAAAACTCGTGTGGCGAAATAAAAGTATGGGGCTGCAGTAAAGTAAGAATAATACGGCTGTTACATATTAAAGAGTTTTTCAGAGGAGATATAAACTACTCCTCTTTAAATGGTTTTACTCACTGCTGATGGAACATAGAAACCTGAGGGAGTACATCAAACTCATTAACTTCACCTTAAGGGTCATTTCACCAAGAAAGATTTATTACATATCTTAAAGTGCTCATATCAAAACTGTTAGAGCAGTACCGTGTCATCTGGCTTGTGCTTTGAGGAAAGAAACACTTTGAGTCAGCAGGTCTGGATTTGTCCCCTGGTGTTTTAATTTCTGTTAATTAAATCTGAATCGGAATAAATTACAGATAAGACCATTTTTAGTTCAAGGTATTTGTAGAAGATAATTAATACTGTTAATTTATTCGGTATATTAAAGTTTGACTCGCCTCCAACTACTCATCCCCACACAACCCTGACCCGAGCCATAACTTAGCTCTATGCTAGCATGGAAGTAGTCTGATAACATTTATTTACACTTTCTATCCTCTCTAACTATATCCTAACTGAAACTGAAATATTAAATGGAGGTTTAATTCCTGGGTAAGATTTATCAACTCTGAAAACACCCAAAAAGGAACTTGTACTCTTAATCCGAATGGCGTCATTCTTTACAAGTGACCTTGAAAAAGTCTGATATCCAGATTTTTGCCTGATCATAATCCACAACTTAAAACAAGAGGTAAAAACTTTTTATTTCTAAATGCTAATTCCAGATTGGGCTGGACTGAATTGGAGAGATTTACATCAAGTTCAAGTCTCTATGAAAACATCCCGCCAAATGATGCAGTTTAGCAGTAAGAGGAGTGAAAGAGCGCGAGCTAAAGGCTAAAGCATGAGTTAAGCTGTCTGTGCTAATGTTCATTCTAACCCACAAGCATCATTTATACTGCAGGGGTCTGTTCAAACTTGAGAATATATCAGTAAAATTAAGAGCCAAGTTAAATTTGCTCTGCTTGGTAGATGAGCACTGGTAGGACATTACCTTGTTACTCACATTACAAGTTACAGACACATCTCAGAGCACCAGTCTGTGAGCGCTGCTGAATGTAGCCAGCTGCTATAAACTAGGGCACAAACTTAAAAAGTTTGCTCGTTGTCACATGTCAAACAACAGCTCTGTGTAACTAATAATAAATACATTACCTTGTCATGTAGTATTCAGTAGAAAGTTGTCTTGAACAGAGAAATGTAGAGTTAAAAAGAAGATCTGCTCTCCATTCGTTTGCGCCAACACATGCTTTGGTAAAAGCTGCTTCCTCGTGACTTTTGGTGCAAGTGTTTGTGGGAAGTGGAGTCTTTATCCTGGAAAAACTGAAATCCAAGAAATTGTTTTGTCCCTTTTTTTTGTAAAAAAAAAATTGTGTCAAGAAACTTCTTTTGAGCTTTATTCACCTGATAAATCCTGGGAAACATAAAATGACACAACATTGAGGTGAAAATAAACATCTTAATGCACAAAACTAAACTTTATTTCTCTTGCACCATCAGATTTTATTTACTATTTATGAACATCTTGTTTGTATTTTGATATCTTGAATTGAGACTTGTTTTTTCCTGGCTCTTCAGGTGAATGTTGCTCATATCAATTCTAATAAGACTTTTTTTTCTCTTTCTTGAAAATAAGAAAAAAACACTTGCTTTGATTTCATATTTTGCATCTAGCTCCACCTATTAGACTGTAAAAACTAACAACTATTTGTTTCTATTGTGACTTAAAAATGCCTTTTCATTACTTCTTTAACCAAAGGATCAAACTGAAATACTGAACTGACTTTAGGTTCCCTACTTTATTTTCTTGGCATGAAATTAGTCAGGGTGCTTCCTGTGAAAACAAAAAAAACTGTGAGCAATAGGTGCATGTACAAATGGATTCATTTAATTTGTGCATTTCACAAACAATCCAAGAACCTCTGAGACAAATGTACAGGAATTATTTAGCCATTTTATTTTTTTCTTCACATTATTGCTTTACAGTAAAATGCATTGGTTGGATATGTCCAGTATAGCAAGACAATACATTCATATAAGTTATACAGATGTCCTCAGTAATGTTTTATAGCAACTAACTTTACATTAAATATATTTTTTAATCATTTATTATTCTCGACAAACAACTCCCACATCACATTGAGCTCACAGTGCATCAGGTCGCATTCAATCAAGAAATACATACCAGTCTCCTTGTGTTCAATCGCCATTTCTAAAGTGTGTTTTCTTAAGTGTGTGCGCTTATTTTGGACACAGGAATTTCCATACAATCGGATTTTAACGCAGAGCTACGACAAGTATGGCATTTGAAGTCTGTTATGTTTTTTTTTTCCTCTTTCAAAAAAGTGACTTGGTAACAAAGATGAGAGTCAGACAACTGTTGAGAATGTAATCAAGATGAGGACAGGAAAGAGAGGAGCGGTTGTTTGTGTTCCCCTGCTGTGGTGTTTCCTGTCCAACCTGGCAATCGGGGACATGACCACACAGAGCAGAAACAAAAAAAAAAATAATAGACACCGAAAGTAATCTCTAACCAAACACTGCACATTCTGAATCGACTCAAGAACGGTACAGACCTGCCCTTCCCTGTAAGAGGATCAAAAAATGAGGTCCTGTATGCACAGAAAACCTGCTGAAAAGGTTCAAAGAGAGGAAGGGTGGTGTACTTCAGCATGCCCGTGTGGTCACCCCTATCCAGTAAACACAGCCCCGGTAGAGAAGCAGCTTAAGGGGGTCCTTCTGTTTTTTAAATTCCTTGAAGTCTGCTCTCATCCAGGTCTTCTCAAAAAGTAACAATGTCCCGAGGGTAGCATGTGAAACCATCCCTCCATCCGTGTGTTCCCTGCTGCCCCTCTGCTCCCTCAGCTCAGGATGGTGGAGAGTTAATGCCCTTGTGCAAGAGGGGCCGAGAGTAGAGAAAGAGGAGAAAAAGGAGTGTGTGCAGGAGGGGAAATCAGACTTCCCTCAAAGTCACTATTCCAGAAAAAGTCCTCACTTTGGGCTTAGTTCTTCAGCTGTCACAAACACACACCTGTGAGCTCACACATCAAGTACTACTAGACAAATTGACGTCACATCTCCGCGGGATCCCCCGTCTTTTTATGGCAACCTTGCAGGAGGACCCTCTGTCACATAGAATTCTTTAAATTGAGATTGCATATACAAGAGCCTGCTGCCGACAGAGTGGCAGAGGAATTTTTTCAACACATAAAACACTTCCCACTCAAATGTGTCAGTCAGTAGTCTCTGCACTTCGCTTGTGGACTCCTCGCAGGCATTTTTGCATGATGTCACATGTCTGGATTGCAGTGTAGCTCGTAGCTGCCGATTTTTGTAAAAGTGGGCCGGGGCGGTTTCAACAGAGACACTGGGGAGCCCTCAGCCTTTTTGTTTCTCTTCGCTGTGCTGTATAGGAAGCTGCGTTTTTAAAAGTCCCAGCATGCACTGCAGACACAGGCGGGGTGTGCTCATGGTGTTAACAAGGTTCCAGCCTGTTCGGAGAGCCCGGAGTGAGAAAAACTTAACGTGAGCCCACACTGAGCACACACACACACACATATTCACACATACACACGATGTTCTCTCACACTCTCTCACACACACAGTCGCACTGAAACACTGAAAATACACACGCACAGAAGGAAGCACTAGTAGATTCAGAATGAGAGGACGGCTGTTAAAGTGCAATATCTACATGTAACTCAAAATCAAGAGACCATCACTATCGACACCTCCTGGAGTTGTCTATCTCTGAGTTTCCCTGATAACCGACAGCTGTGGTTGACACCTCTGGCCTGAGTAGAAAGGCTGCAGTGCCCCCTACTGGTCAGAGAGTGGTGTAGCAGACAGTCAGAGAGGAGAACTGTCCGGTTTCTTTGCATTTTGTTTGTTGAACGACTTGCTGAGCTGTCTCAAGACGAGAACGAGCCACTTTGAGATGAAAAAATATTCAGATGTGTTCAACAGATCTGGAGCCATTTTTTTTTCTGAAGTTGTGCGAAGGGAAGTGGACTGACCCATCACTGACTGGAAAAAAAAAAAAACCTGGAAAAGAAGTCACCACAACCAGCCAGACACCCCTCTGAGTGGTCAAATCTCCTTACAGCACAAAGCAAGAAAAAGCATTTCTATGTGCAATTTGTATCTGA
The DNA here is from genome assembly GCA_008086565.1 of Thalassoma bifasciatum. NCBI lineage: Eukaryota > Metazoa > Chordata > Actinopteri > Labriformes > Labridae > Thalassoma > Thalassoma bifasciatum. The sequence continues at coordinate 422,774 of RPOG01000256.1, read as the reverse complement.
GAAAAAAAACAGGCAATGTCTTATATTCGCAACAAGCTCTCCCCCCATTTCATACAAGACAAAACCGTGTTTTGAAAAAATAAATACAAAATAAAGAACAAAAGAAGTGTTTACAAGTTTACATTGTGCCGTGCTGCTTATGCATAACACCCTCACAGTCAACTGATCCAGACTGCGATAGTTTTGACACAAAGTGTCATAAGTGTCTTTTTTTTAAGAAACAAAGCCAATTTGATCAAGCAGATGAGGGCTGGGAAAAGTCAAAGAGGGTGGAGAAGAAGCGCTAACAGTTTCTGCTCCCTGATGCCAAAGGCCATGCCAGGGGAAGTTGGGTCCAGGCTGGAGGAGGGGAGCTGCCGAGGACAAAATCCTCCTCCGAAAAAAACTCAAGAGTGTACGTTTTTCTTTGGGTGCTGGGGAAATTCCTCGAGGAATGATTTCAAAGATAGTTCTCTATGTGGTGAAGTTTTGGTTGGAGTCATGAGATTTTTCTTTTTCTTCACAGACTCTGGCTTGGTTTGTGGAAAAAAAGCTTTGGAAAAAATGGTGCGTGGAAATCTACAATGTGAAAACAGTGAAAACACACACCACCACTCGACAGGGGCACTTATGATTCTGGAGGTCCCCGACATCTAAAGGCATGCTAGATGGGTAGAAAGTTAACAGGCCCACAGAGGAAATAAAGACTTTTACTGCAATAACAGGCAATGCCCCGAACAATGGGCATTAAGGACTGGCACTGTGTGACAAGAGGACAAATCAGAGACGTAGAACAGAGTCCACTCTTACAGCTTGTACTGCCTCTTGAGGAAATGAGAGTCATACTTGGGACAAAAAGGATTACGAGGACGAGAGCAAAAGGGAGGAGAAAGAGTCTCCTTTAGGTCCAGTCTTATTGAAAAAACAAACGTTTAGGACTTTTTTCCTTAGAGGGAGAGATGAGGTTTTGGTATCCGAGGCATGCTGCTGTGCTCTACTCCTCCATGCACATGGGCAGGTTGACGAAGGTGAAGACGTTGTACTCGATCATGATGGAGAAGCAGAGGAAGATGGCGTACAGGATGAGTACGTACGCGCCCAGCTTCAAGTCCAGCCGCCATTTGTTCAGGTGGATCCCCAACACCTGAAAGTGCATAAAACATATGAGTGGTTTGTGCAGGTTCCTGTGAGTTGGGTACAGAGGTGGGTACTTCATTACATTTACTGAGTAGTTTCTATGTAATGGATATTTTACTTTTACTTGAGTATTTTTGTGAAGAAGAAACTTTTATCCTGTTACATCCCACTTGTTACTTTTACTTTCATTTATCTATTACTGCTCACACGACCTATCTGTTTTTGGTTTGTCAGAGAAACTTCTGCCTTGGGCGCTGTCACATGACTGTTTCACCAATCCAACACAGCAAGGCAGTCACATGATCGCACAAAAAAATCTCCATGGCTCCACACTTAAGCAAAGTGGCCAATTTGTGTGAAGAATGGCAGAAACAATGCTGCTTGAAGATGTCACATTGCTGAGTGATTCTTTGTGACAGAAGATGCAAAAAACCACATTTCTCCAGCTCACATACACACACATATGAAGTGTATGGAGACAGACTGCCTTGTTACTGTTTTTTTTGTTTTGTTTGTTTTCTCTGCCAGCTGAGCCTATTGTGCAGTTTCACAAGTGTAAACTAAGACAAATAACCTCAGACTATATCTTGTGGCTGAATTTGCCTTGATTTGTGTTATTGCGTCAATATTTAACTTATCATAGGTTCAGTTTAAGTGACATTGTTGGGCAATATCCAAATTTGTACATCACCATTTTATATTTTTGTCAATTTGAGGTTCATGCTCTGATTAAAAAGATATATATCTATAGTTACTCATCAGTAACTAAGTACGAGAGCATTTTTTTCACTGAAAACTTACTTGCTCTTACTCAAGTAATTATTTGGAGGACTACTTTTTTTAAATTGAGTCATATTATCCTAAAGTATTGTCACTCTTAATTGAATACAAGACTAGAAGAACTTAGTTTTAGATATGTTTTTTATCATGCATGGCTTTTTATGGTTTGTGTGCCACTTCCGTCTTAAAAATGTCACCATTGTTTGAGAGATCCTGATCTCAATGGATTATTTCCCCAGTGGAATAAAGGTAAAAGAATGGAAAATAAACACAATTCCTATACTATTTTCTATATTCTACTGATCTAACAACTACCCTACTGTCACCTTAACTGTGTATTTTGTAAATCCCCTCCCAAAAAACAAATATACAAATGATCTTCTTTAGTTTTACAAAAAGAGACCACATCACCCTTTCAAATCAGTGATTGCACAACAGCAGTCTGGATATCTTTCTGTTGATTAATATTCTCTTGCTGACTCATGACTGATATGTGTCGTGCAAATAAATAAATAAATAAATAAATAGATAAATAAATAAAACTGACATTCACGATCTGTTTGGCTGCTGAAGAGCTGTAAAAACTAAACTGCATTAAAATTAAGTGTTAAATAGATGACGGAGAAATTTAAAAATACATTCCAGTAACATTTATGCTTTGATAGCTTTCTGAAGTTTTTTTTCTACTTGTCCATTTTCTGCACTAATTGTTTCACAATAGAGTCCATTACTAAAAGCAGACAGACTTCCCAAATCTTGTCCTATTTATTCAAAAATTTAAAATACATAATTTCGCTTGTGCCGGAGGATTTTTGTGTGAAGACTTCTGTTTACAAAACTGCATTTTAACATTATGATGAACCAATTACATAACTTGGTTAAGTCACTGTTGCATAACAGTGCGCCAGTCGGTGATGAGAGCAGCCAAACAGAGATGTTTGTGCTGCTCGATTTTTATTTGAGACATGAATTCTACACCCGATAGAAGTGAGGTTTTTTTTTCCCCATCATCCATTTCTCACCGTGAGGGCCACAGAGCCCAGCAGCAGCACCACAGAGTACACCAGACCACGACTGTTGATCATCACCTGAAACACAAACAACGGACACATCAACAATCGACCTGCAGCTTTTCAATCCAACATTCAGTCCTGGAGATATAAAACGCCTGGAGTTCGGTTATTGCTTTTGTGAGATTGTTTCGACAAAGTGCGGGTGTAGAGGCCTCTTACCTCTGATCCATAGCTGACACATATGGTCTGTATCGCCCAGGGAACCCCCAGTCCCACCAGAATATCAAACACATTACTGCCGATAGTGTTCGACACAGCCATGTCTCCCAAACCTGCAACAAACCCAAAGATCCTGATTTTCTCTTTGTTTTCAAATACAAACTTTTCATGCTGTGTAAACTATATCCAGCTGGGAAGGAAGTGATGCAGGACTACGCTGTATTGTCTATAAACAGCTCTGTGCTATTTGTTCGTGCTCCTTTGCTCAGAAATACGCTGAATACTCCTAATTGTTAAATCTTTTTTTGAACGCAACATTTTTAGACACTGTTCTAGTTTTGTAAAAGCCAAAAACAGGCACTTAATTGTACATCTGGATGTTGTGTTGAGCATTAGAGCTTTTGAGCGCACACATGCATCTGCACTCTTTAAAATGCACATTTAGAGTACAGATGGTATTAGGTTATCTGTCTGATTGTCTGTCAATTGATCTTTAAATACATGAGAGGAGAAGTTGTACCTTGTCGAGCCACAATGAGACTGGCTATGCAGTCAGGGACGCTGGTGCCTGCTGCAAGGAAAGTGATGCCCATGATGACATCTGGGATCCCCAGGGTGTAGCCGATTATAGTCACCTGAGAGAAATGAGATGTGTCAAAGCTTTATATGATGGCGCTCCCTGACAGCGTGAGATATAACAAAATCTTCAGCCCAAAGAGAGATTTCAGTTTGACTTTCTGCCTCAGTACACAACCTGAACTGACAGGTAAAACCTCTAGTTCTTCTCTTATGAACAGTTTTTGTCTTTAGTTAGCCAGGGCACTTGTGAGTCTTAGACACATGATTTTAATTTCGGTATTCTTCAAGGAAGCATTCTTGGGCCCATTTAATTTTCAATGTGCATACTTTCACGTGGTATTTCTCGTCACTATGTTAATTATCACTTTTATGCAGATGCACACCAAACCCTCATATATTGTTTGAGTTATATTATAATATTATATTGAACAAAGACAAAACTGAACTAAAGACCCTGATGGGGAGTTTTAATACTTATTAAAAAGCAACACTAGCTAACCTGGGACTGATTTTAGATGGTGAGTTAAACTTTTATCATCAATTTCGACAAAATATTTTCATTTTACTATCTTAAGAGAATCGCAAAACTCAGACTTTAATCCCAGAAAGATGCTGAAATTTTAACTTGTGATTCTATCACCAACCGCATTTCAACAACATGAATATGCTGTTTGAATATTTGCACAGGTCCATTATGGACATCAAGCGTTGTTACTTTACATCAAGTAAATGTTTTTGGGGGGGATGATAAAATAATCCTTACTTTATTTTCATGTCATGATGAGTTGTTCTTCGTATTTTAATGATATAAACCACAAGGATTTCTGTCCTGCACCTGTTGCTTGCTTATGAAAATCTTAGTTTTACATTCTCCAATGGGCCACTTGAATGTTTTACGGTGCGCTCATGAGTTTTTGTAACTGACTTTATCTCATTTTGAGAGCAGCAGATGTTTGGAAATCAAAGGAGTACAACCTTAAAATGCAGAAAAGCCTGAGGAGGAATCGGTATTTTGTTTACAAGTCATTTTAAAAGATAAGAGGAGAAATATAGATAACATAATGGGGAAGTTGTGTCTCTTATTTATTTCTTAATGTTGATCTTCAAGAGGATAGTTACAAACTGAGCTGCATAAGACCTGAGGACTCAGAGAATTTTTCAGAGATCATAAAAGCTGCATCTTCAACAGAGGACTAATTCCTTCTTATTACATTTGAACATCTCGAGCACTCTCAGACGGGCGTGAAAACATACACTAGAAGGTTTTCCAGTAAATGCTCTGAAAGTCCAATAAGTCTTTAGTTTCCACAGAGACATTAAACTACACTCACCATCCAGACCATCAAGTAGGAGAAGACGGCGATCCAGATGGTGGACAGGATGAAGGAGAGCATGAAGTATTTCTCCCAGCGGGGCTTGGCACAGTTTGGGATGGTTAAGTACAGCAACAGGAGGAGAGGCCACGAGAGGAGCCACTTCAGCTTACTGCCAATGCCCCCTGCAGCAGAAAAAAACACTTTTATTTTAACCGTAGAAGAGTTTTCTTTCCTCGTCATCCATTTATGCTAATGACTGTCCTCTGGTTCCAAACTTAACAAAGTTAACACTTGTGACATGTGAATGAAATTGTCACTTATGTGAGCAAGATCAATAACCACTGCAGTAGAGGGATAAATTAAATTATAAAAGAAGCACATAAACATTCACTGATACCTCTGAAAGGTTGAAAATTGAATTACTTCAGTTTTTACCCCTTCTCATGCCAGATTCTATATTTTTATCCAGGACATACATGAATCACTAACTTGGAATATGAAACGGTGAGATGGTCTCGTTTTCTTCCGGCTCCGTCGGTTTGTCCTCTGGCACGTTCCCGTTCTCGATTTCGACCTTCCCATCAACAACTTGTGTCTCCACTCCGTTAGCAGCTTGGACCAACTTCTGGCGCTTTCAGAAAAAATACACTAAGTCAAAGAGCACATGAGCTGACAGGTTTCTACTTAAAGCTGCTGTGCTTCTCTCTTCTCCTTTTCAGACTGTTTGCCTCTGCAGTCATAAATGAAAAGAACAAACGTGTAGCTGTGTGTGTGAGTGAGATAAGGAAACTCTTTAAGGCTGAAATGAAAACCTGAAAGCTAAAACTTGTACAGACTTTCAGGAAACTTCACTTTGCAGCAGCAGTTAAATCCTCCTAATGGGGCAACCACGCCCCGGTGTACCTCTGTTATGATGAGGCGGCTCGCCATGCGTAAACGGGTCTTGGGTCCAAAATGGCTGGTCACCATGACGCGGAGGCCGGCTTCTGGAAACCTGAACTTGGAGGGGCTGGCGTTCATGATCTCGTCCACCATCACCACTGAGCCACGGCTGTATGCTTTACTGGGCTTGACTGTGAGATGTTTTAACAAACAGTTTTAGAAACATAATCATTGGACAAAAGTGAAACTGCTTTTTTTTTTTTAATCATTCATTGCACATGCTTCATTCAAGTGCATACTGTGCTAACAAGTGCAAGGTGTAATCTGTTCAATTGTGTGTAATAAATGTTCAATTTCACCTCAGTGGAGCCCATTAAAGTGCCCAATAAACAAACAAGTACTTAAAGATAACTATAATGCAGGTTTAGGCATCAATAGGTCTGTATTTTACTAAAATGTCTCGAGTGTTGTACCAAAGCCTATAACGAAGGTGCTCAGGTTGTCCAAGCCACCAAGAGAATATTAATGGGGGGTGAGCCAGAGTCATTTATCATCATGCCAGAGTAGAAGCTGCACCAGGCAATACTTTTATAACAACCTGTGCTATTTCCATTCATCTGAATCACAATGTTCCTTCAGCATGGACACGGTGACAATATCAAGCAAAAGACACATTACAAAGACATGGTTAATTCTCATCTTAACAAGTAAGTTTTTTCAAAAGTCTAGGACATTATTGCTCCGTCTAGTCCATTTGACACAGGAGTGCATTCTGTGCAAGGCTGATACTCCCATGATGCACCACAGAAAGATGCAGGAAGGAAATTTGTCAATACACTGTTGTACCAGTTTTTCTGACATAGTTCATCTTGTAAAAGTCATAATGCAATTCCTTTTCATTTTGATCTTTTATTATTATTTTTATCTTTATTTGATTTATCTTGTTTAGTACTTTTTGCGTCATTGTTTATTTTATTGGTACTTATTGCTTATATATGGCTTATTATTCACAGCTGCAGTATTTGTGTGATAAGCAATGGTAACACCAAATTTTCACCCAGGATTATAAATGTACGTCTGATTCTGATTTTTTTTTTTTCTTGATTATAATAGAATCTGATAAGGTTTCTCTGTAAGCATATATTACTACTCCCAAAACTCTTTCTTTCTTGAAACGTCTGTGACAAAGTGGTTCTAGGATCTTATGAAATAGTGGCACTGTCATTTTAATAAAGATAAAAAAGGCATTATCAGCAGACTGACCAATGACCTTATTTTGTCATCATTTTCATATATTCATTTTGTTGTAAGTTAACTTACACGTGTATTATCATTTATTTTATTTTCTTCTTGAAAAATGCATTTATTTATTAATTAATTTACATGAATATTCATTTGTATGGATATATTTGTATTTCTGTTATATTTCAATATATTTGCCCTGTTTTCCTTGCTTTTGCTACTTTACTTACTTTGTATTGTTTTGTTTGTATTCTGTCTTGGTCTTATGTTGTTTCTATGTGACAAAAAGCTAATAAAAAGCTCTGGGGGGAAAGTAAGATTATCAGCACCCCTTCAAAAAATACATAATCAAAACTTCTAGTATAAAAATATGAATCCAACTGCTTGGGTAATCTTTTGGGGTGAGGTAATCCTGTCATTATAGAACAACTCAAACAACAACCATCAGTACAAATGTCCCAAGAAGTTTGCGCTTTTTGTTACATCATTCTATCATATCCTTGTAAATGGAAAAAAAAAGAGTCTTAAATTCTGTTTAAAGTCTTCAGGGACTCACAGGTGCTGAATATTTCCCCCTCTCATCTCTTTGGGATAAAACATCACACACCTGCTGTGCAAGCTTGACTGTGGTAAGTACAGTTTCTGGCACAACATGAGTTCTGGGTGCTGGACTTCAAAAGGCTTCCTAAAATTGCCTGGTGCAGCTTTGAAGTTTGCTTACCCCCCTTGTGAATATGTATGTATGTATGGGTTGACTAGGATTTGATCTCTAAACCTGTTACATGGAGGATATAACACCCCGTGATGATGGTTATGCTGGTCACTTGAATACAAAACAAACACTCTCACCTGTTGAAGTAACTTTTGCTTTGACCGTAACATATCTTAACATGTTAAACAGAGAAACTATAATCCCAATTTTCCTAGTTCTTACAGCCATCTTTAGGGTTGTATGGGGAATAAAAAAAGTTCTGTTTATTAGTTTAACTCTGAATTAATTTGACTTATTATGCATGCTTGAATGCACATAAATTAACAGCGTAAACAGAGCCGGCATAAACATTTCCTCTTGTGAAATTCATTACCACTTCAGGAGTGAGTGGGTCTGTGCCCCAGAGACTGGCAGAGGGAGAAAAAGTAGTATGCAAGCAGAAAGAACAGGCACACAGCAGGCACAATACTGTAGACAATAAGCAAGAGTCAGTTTAGTAAGGCTAAACAGACAGGCCTGTTAACACTAAAGCAGCCAAAGTCAGAAAGGTTGAAAATCTCAGAGGGGTTAAAGATCATTTTAAAAGTTTTAGAAAGCAAGACAAGAAGAAGTGGAAAGCTTTGGATATGAATAAATCTCATACAAACATGACATGAAAGATGTTATTTAGATGAGGCTGTTTTCTTAGGAAATTTTAATCAGTTCGAAACCCTGGACAACCAAGTCCCCGGACATTTAACCGCATTACCAAAGAAAGATTAAAGAATCTCTTCATTATGCTGTTCCCATTTTATACTAGAACATAATATTTTGTGATCCTTGTATGCTTTGATAAGCTTGAGTCGCTTATCACCTATGCAGTTGGGAGACGGAATAAATTGAGGGAACACGGCTGGATGATCTGTGAAATAATAGAAATACTTGACAAGCCGCCTCAACTGGGGTCAAAAGACTTTGAATCTTGAGTTTTTGCTCTGGTTTTCATCTGTTGGGGGAAAAAAAGATCTTGTTTTTCACTGAGAGCTGAAGAAGTCCCCACTACCATATTAACTTTACAGGAACTTATCACCAGCAGGCAGTAAGCATCGTAAAATTTAGCATTAAAAAAGTGGAAATTAAAAAACAGAGGGAAACAAGGAGCCAAGATGGACATGAAGGTGAAAAACCTTCCAACGAACGCCAAGTATGTAAGGAGTAAGCGAAGCAAAGTGTAGCTCAGAGGAAAAAAGGAATCACTTTACATTAGAGATATGCCAGTTTCATTGAGATAACTTAATACTTAAACCCTTGTTTATTCATTTGAAATGTTCCCGGAATTTCATGATAATTAGGTCAAAATAAAGATAATACTTCATTAAATTAATATCTAAATTAAATTGAAAACAAGTCATAATTGGTAGGTTACTGTTTTGTTGAATTTTTTTTTTTTTCTTTGAATTTCAAGGTAAGTAGAGGACAATTAGCTAATAATTTATCTTAAATCAAATCACAATTTACCACAAAATGTATAAAGAATTTTCCCAATGTCACTGTGTAATCATTTTCTGCTATTTGTAGAGAAGCAGGTAATAAATAGCTGCTGATTTATTGAATATGTTTCGTATAATATGAAGTTAGGTCCACAATTGGCTATAAATTGTTCACTAATTTTCACGTTCTTACCTTTAAATTTGAAAGAGATTTTGAAGAAACTAACAAGAAAAGTTACCTAACAATTGGGACTTGCTTACAGCTAAAATTCAGAAATTATTTCATAGAAGTTACTTGCTTATTTTTACCCAATAGTAGTGACATTTTGGGATAATTTCAACTGAATGAATTTTAAATAGTTTGTCCAATCATTACCTAATTCAAATTAAAAAAATCAACAGGAGGAAACTGGCATCACTTGTTAAAGGCTTAAGCCAGCTAATAAACATGTTAACTTATTCTGCTTAATACATTTAAAAAAGTAACACCACCTCATTCTGTTTGATGATTTTAAAACCATATAACCTGCAGTTTGTAAACCACTAGCTATTAGTAGCATAACTAACATCAATCCTCCCTCATTTCCAAGCTAGGGTGCTAAATTAACATCTGGTTAATAAAAACATATCATGTTTTTTGTTTATCTGGCTGTGCAGTTGGACAAGCTAGTTACTAGAAATAGTGGCCTGTATGCTAATTTATGCTGACTAGCTGCTGGCAGACTTCTTCATGGTTGCAACCAGATAAAAGACTGGAATCAGTATTCTCATGTAACTTCTTATGAGTGAGGAGATGAGCGTATAGCTTTAAATGATAAATTAGAGGCCGTTTCAGCAGAAGAAAATATAAGATGAAGCAATTCAGATAGACAAATTGTTAGTTTGATCATTAGAAAGTAGCAAAGGTTGAGGTCACAGACCCACTAACAGAAGATAACCAAAGTCTTCCACATAATCACGTCCAAGCAAATTAAACACATTTCAAAACCCCAAACTGTAATTTCACATCACACATTTGATTTATTTCTTGGTAGTCTTGTGTATCCAGCCTGTCTGATTAACCTTACCTTTGGCGAGTAAAGGCGATGACGGGTCGTCATCAGAAACATAGTCATAACTAGTATTACCGTCCTCCATCTCACTGCTGGCTGTAGCGTTACCGTTGGCCACATTCTTCTTGGACTTCCCCATGAAAAATCTCTGCATCGAAGAGTTGAATCTGATAAAGAGGAAGTACAAAATCTCTAGTTAGTTAATTCCACTGTCAGACAGAAAAAATAAACAAGCTAGGACTTGAAGTTTCATGCAGGGTTCAACGGGTTTCTCAGTTCCAGATGAAAGGCACCAAGTAATCACAAGCTGTTACTCTCCATACACTTCCACAGAATTAATTCATATTTAAGGTGACCTACTTTGGAACGATGGCATCAGCATTATGCTGAGAAAAAAGGCTAAAATATGTTGCTTTGGATTAGAAATGAAAGTGAAGGAAAAAAAGGAATCTCCACAGAGGCCAATCAAAATGCTTTCATCTGATGAGACAATGTGAGTCCTGTTACATGGAAATGGATCATCACTGCTGTTTCCTTTGAACCAAATGAGTGCAAAGAAAAGACTGGAAAATGCACAAGCTGACTTATTCCTTCAAAGTTTTAATACCAAAAATTTCTTATAATTTCTGTACAGTTTGCTTGACGAAATAACTGCAGGAGCATTAAATTTGATCCCATCACATTTGTTTTTATTCCATCATCACTTTATATTGTTATAGGATTGGGGATTTCATCTGTTTTCAGCTTTATACGAATAGAACCCATGAAACAGAAGATTTTTTGAGCAGAGTATTTGAATTGACTGATCTTTTACAGCTAACGCTCAAAGAAAATAACTTCTGTTTTAGGAATTAAAACTGAGAGCAAAAACACTGAAGGACAACAGTTCCTCGTCCTCACTCTTCAGAATATTGTGTTCACATTGAACCTTCCAGCAAGATTTCTACTGAGTATAATGCCTGAGTACTTATTGACTCAAAGTTAAGAAAAAACACTTAACACTTAATAACAAGCAATGGTGGTCATTAAGCTGTAATATCCAGCTCTCAGTGTGTGAACACAAAGAGCCCTTGTAAAAGTTTAACTACTTACTTTGTTTCTACTTAACAGCAAATGTCCCTTGACTTTAATTTCGTGTAATACAAGTTGATGATAATGCTGAGCCAGATTGAAATCCACTATCAAAGGGGAAATGGAGCCGTAAATACTGCGATTATAGACTGTTCAAAAAACCTGAACAACAAAACTCAAGCCCAAAGTTGAAAAAACAAACAAACCCATATTTAGAGAACTGGCAGCATTACAGGTCAAACAGAATAAAATCTGGAGAGATCTTGAATGTGGGATTTAGGTTTGTGGAAGGGTCTCCAACATACAGTTCAACTCCAGCACACTATTTCAGCACCTGTTGTTGTTGTATTTTGGTTTCACTTTTGCAAAAAAGGCAGAGAAAGAGGCGTGTCAGCCATTTTTATATGCAGTCACTGGTTGAATTGTCACTTTTTGGTAATGAACTTTCAAGATACAAGCAGTTCAACAAGAGTGCATACATTTATGGTGTGAAAGACAGCAACAGCCAGCTTAATACTTTTAGCTTCAGTCTTGTTAGATTGCTACTAAACATTATTCAGCACATTTAGCTGTGAGGTAGCAGTGACTTTATCGACGAAAGCAGTGAAGAAGATCCAAAAACTTCTAAGCTGTGCTGACTATCTGACCAACAGGTTGTTTTGTATTAAAAGAAAGATAAACATAGCGAATATATTCCACAAAAGGATGTCTTAAATAAAAAACTTGTCTCTATGGTGTGTTTCACAAACACAAGAGAGTCAATTAAAGATAGAAACACTTTCTTGATATTATTAATGATACCATTTATGTTCTGAACATTATATTCTGTCAGTTTGTGACAGAAATATATTTGACCCTTGGTCCAAAAGGCCCAGTATTGAGATGCTTAGTTATTTAGATTTCAAGTTACTATGTCTATATTTTCCTGTTATTTGTTTTACAATATGGGAGCATGTGTGCTATTTTAGGAGGGAGAAGAATAGTCTCAGCAGGGCCAAAGAAGGTCACCTCAGAGAGCATCAATTGCTCTATATAAAACCCTCTCTACTGCATTTTGACTGGAACAGGCCTAAAATTGTCAGTGGATATTTTGGGAAAGGGGAGACATATGACAGCGTTTCCTGCAGTAAGCACTTCTTTCCTCCAAATGAGAAAGGAGAGGAGTGATCTGGTTAAGCCGGTGCTCTTAGCCGCTGCAGAGGGAGAAAGATTAAACTCTTATGGCAGAGAGAGAGCAGGCTGCTATTGAGTGTTACACAGATTACCAGCTGGACAGAGACAGAGACACAGGACCATGTGGGTGGTATTATGCAGTTTGGACAATAAAGACAGAAATATGGCATATTTGGGTCTGTACTGGATTGCCATGCATTGATTCTATGGAAAAGACAAGGACGTCTCAGGACAGAATGTAAAAGGAAAATCATGCTTTCATTTTTCATACAAAATGCAATGTCTTAAAAAACTCACAAAGGCCCAGTTAGTACATACAAAATACACATCAAAATCCCTTTTTCCTGAGTCAAATCAATCAGGGAGATTTAAATAGGAAAAATCCAAAAGTGTGTTCTAACTGTGTGAAGATGCATCATAAAATTGCATTGAAGGAGCAATAGTTGCAGCAGAAGGCTCCTGGGCTGAATCCTCTGTGAACATCTGGTAAGACGTGACTGAGACACTCCCCTCCAGCTGGAAACCCACACCGCTCCTGTGAAGCTACTGAGCTCACAGTTGGTCGTATGAATCAGCCCACAGGTGTAGAGTTAAACCATCTTCCACACACACACAACACACACAACTACACTGAGGATGCTTCATCTGCAACAATGGAAACTAAATGTTTTTAAATCCCATGAAGATGAGATTCATATTCAAATTATGTTTCTTATTCGTAACTTTGACATTTGTAAAATTTATCTTGTGAGACCTCCCCTCTGTGTTTATGCCCCTTTTTAGGAGGTCCAATAATTACGCTGATGATAACTGGACCAGATAAACCAACTTTAACTAATGCAATAAACCAGCACTGACTCAAGCAGCTTCAACAGCAATAATCTGCTTTGTTGCACAAGTAATAATGCTTTTTAATACTAACTACACCAAAACAAACCTATCAAAAATAACTGTTACTTCTTATAGTTGAACATTTATGGGGTTTTACCTTGGAAACAATATATTTAATTTTTATGGTCCAAGTTATCAAGAAGTGTGGGAGTCATGAGTGAAACAAGACGTATCTTGCACCAGAAATTTCTACCAACTACTAATTGTGTACCATTCCCTAATCATGCCTTATTTACATTTTGTCCACAGTGGGATGCTAAAAAGTTCCAGTGCACCTTCCCCCGCTTGGTTCTGTGATTTTAATGAGTATGAAGTTAGTGTTTGGGGAGAACTTACTTCATGACGAGGATATAACCAGCGTACATGACCACCAACACCAAACTCTCCCACCTGAAGAGGAGAAAATAAAAGATGAGTGTTAAGAAGAGAATACAATCAGGGTTTCTATACCCTATTACTGGTAGATATCCTAGATCGAGAAGTGACCACTTACATACCCACCACAAGCTAATGTTCAAACCAAACCATCTGAGGTAATTTAATAAAATCAGGGCTTTCAACTCGTTCACGGGATGAAAACAACCTGAAACTTTTGCCATTTTGCTAGGAATGAAAACGAAACTGAAAACCTTTACATTTTTTATGTTTCCGAGCAGAACCGGGACATTGACATTTGGTAGGTAAAACATTTTTAAAACCACTATTTTCAGGTCAAAAATCTGGACGCAGATAATTTGTACTTTTGCCAAATCTGATGAGAAATGACAACGTATATAGACAAGTAAGCCGAATATAGAAAAAGATAAGGAAGTTTGTTTATAGGAATGAATTTGTACTCTCTTCTAGTCTGTAAATTAATCGAGAAATCTGCCCTTTGAGTCAGTAGCAAATTTATCTTAATGTCAACCTCTGATTACACACAGGCCTGGTGAATTGTATCGTTTGCTGTGGGAAATAAAATCACACTGGAAAGTATTAATGTTACACCTACAAACTATAGCTGACATAGATGATATTAACAGGTCAGAAACTTAATTTTTTAGTCCTTTCTGGTTTGAGAATGTCAATTTCAGTGTGGAACTCAAAACCCAAAATGTTAATGCTGTTTCTGTCCAGAAAAAAAAGATTGGAAAAAATGCTGATTCCAAACATTCAAGAAAATCCTTCTCTGTTTGTTTAACAAAAGATTTTTGATAAATGCAAAGTTTGACTGAACAAGCAACTTACCAAACTATCTTTTCGTCGTAGATGAACTGAAAAAAGAAAAGATTCTCTTAGTTTGGAATAAGTGACAGATAAAGAAGAAAAACTCTGTTTGGTGATGAAAGTGTGCAATAAACTCACTGCGATCAAAGCCAAAACAGCCAGAGTGTAGTAGAGGGAATCCCTGAAGACAGCCCACCAGGTCAAAATCACCACCTGAGATTTCACAGAACAAAGCACACAGTTGTTTTTGAGATATTTCCTTTGACTGCTTTTGTGGTACTTAAGTTCAGCGAGGCGATACCTTTGGTATCACCGAAAGCATATTGAAATTCTCGAGCAGAAACAGATTTATGATCCGTTTGTGCCTCCAGAGTTCAGCACCACAATTCCACAACAGGCAGTTGTGAGAAGTGAAGCAGATGGCTTTGTTTTCCCTCAGCGTTAAAAAACTTCAACCACATGTGTGCTTCTCTGCAGCACATAAATAAACAGAATGCAGTGGGAAGTCACTCCTCTTACTCACACACACACACACATACACAAGAACACACACCTGTCCGGCGAATATCCCGCAGACACCGATGATGCAGAGGATGTTGAAGACTGCTGAGCCAACGATGGTCCCCACCCCCACATCGCCGTGGGTAATGAAGACACCTGCACACAGGGAGGGAGGCAGCCAATCAAGATCAGCAATGACACCAACCATCTGTGTGTATGCACAAAATGTTCTTGTGTGAGAGGGTGTTTGTCTACCGATGATTGAAGCAAAAAGCTCTGGTGCAGAACTGCCAGCTGCCATGAAGGTGGCTCCTGCAACATCTTCACTCAGGTCCAGTTTCTGCAGAAATAAAGCACATGAGGTTTGTTGGGGTGGACTCTTGGAGCTGTATCACTAAAAGACAGGACTACAACTCCCATGTACCTCACAGATCTTCTCGAGCGCTGTCACAAAGTATTCGTCACAGGTTATTGCGAGGGCCAGAAACATGTAGAGCGTCTGGAGGCAGAGAGAGAAATTTCAATGAGTGTGATTTTGCAACAAGGAGGTGGGACAGAATGTGTGATACATCCTATATCAGCAGAAATTAGCCGAGTTATTCTTCACCCAGCAGAGGGCGAGTGAAGGGGATTCTCAAAGCACAGCACCCAAATTAAAATATGACCCGCTTTGAATCTGGATGTCAGTTCAGCGATGAGCCGTTTTCACTCAGTTTGAAAAACCCACAGAAGCCCGTTTCAGCAGCCAAGGCCAGGTCTATAAATTATAGATCAGGTGTGACATCAGCTCCAGCAGCAGTGCTCTGCTCTATGCTATCCACAGGGGGCAGTGCAGGACTGCAGTGTGAGCAGACCCCCCCAAATGATTGCAAGCATACATTTTATTCCCTGAGCAGTGGAGACAGGACATTTCTGATCATATTTGACACAAGATTTCAAACCCTTGTCGTGATGTTGTTTACAGAATTTGACATGACTCACTTTGATACATCATCTCGAGTTTTACACCGGTTATAAAACAAACCGTGATCACAAAGCTGTTGTTAAAAGTGATTGAATGTGACTAAGAACATTTACACAATTACTCTAATTGGGTGGATTTTGTGCTCAGCCTGAGAATTTGGTTGTTATGCAGCCTCTCTTTGCCCATGACTCATTTCAAGGGTAAGAAATTATGATTTGTTGCACCTTAAAGTACACAACAGTGTGAGCATAAGCAGTAGGAAGCAGGATTTTTTAAGTACATGAAGCGTTTTGAAAACCATTAAAGTTGTCCCCATACAAAAGGAGGCCACAGAGTCAAACATTTTCACTTTGTTTCTGTTGTAATTACACAAAATGTACCTGGCATTAGTCGATGTGTAACAGGGAGAACCTCAGAGCTCCATTATGTGCTAGTATAATGACTCATACCCCCTCCTTTCTGTGTTTTCTTCCTCTGTGGTTATTTCTTTATAGTCATGTTGCCCCCTCCTCTCTCCTCTTTGTACTGTTCCCCTGTGACAGAGGAGAGTGTCTGTTGTTTGGCTTCACTGTTATCTTAATGCTTCCTCTTAATACACTTGTACTCTTACTTGTATCTTTTTCTAAAACATCTTAATAGTTTGTTGGTAAGCTTAACAGCAAAATAAGCCAACTTATGTGTTGTATATTTCTCTATAGGAGCTGAAATTGGCTTTAAGAGTGAATTCTGTTTCCCTCTCTTTATCTCCTTTTACTGTGAATTTAGTCTGTATGTAATGTTTGGTGTCAAGTTACTGTAAGCACCACTTTTGCACAAGCTGGAGCTGCAGACAGCTTTGACACAGCTTGTCTGTTTGTATCACAATCAGAAGAAACGTCAATAAGAAAGACTTGGAAGCCCAGTAACACAGCATTGTTTGGAATAGAAAAACAAGTGAAAATAAATCCTTGATCCCAAAACAGTAAATAATTAAGTATCTCTAAAATAACAAATCCACAGAGTTTTCAAACTGCACTTTATCCTGAGGGGGAAAAAAAAAGAAATCCACCAGCTTTCGTGTAATTTCTGTTTTGAATGATGTTTCAGGATGCAGAGCGTGTGTTCGACGGGGCAGATGCTGGCCTTAGTTTTTCTGAAATCCTGGTTGGAGCCAAGGATTAGATTAAACATTTTTAAAGCCAGTTAAATCCAGCATTAAAAGCAGCACTTCAACAATACTGAGTGACTTCATAGGTGGCTTGTGTCTTTGTTACAAGTCAGCAAAGCTTAGCATGACCTAATGTGGACAATGAGGGATTTCCATGTGGAAAATGATCTCATATTGTATAAATAATGGACATTTGCCTGTTTTTTTTCCTCAGGACTCTCTCTTAAAGACCTCTGAGCTTAAGTTCAAACTGTTACTAAAGATACAGGAATAGTAGAGTAGCACTTGCATATTAATGAAGCTTTCTAAACACGGAAGTGAAGCTGCTCCTTAAAAATCATCACCACTCTAAGCACTCTGTGCCACAAAAACATAGTGAGTAGTCTTGTGGTATTGTGGCTGATTGCTTGCCTTCTTAGCCGTTTCCTCTACAAAGTGCTTTGCAATCCACCCCACTTCTTGAAATTGCAAGAATTTACATTTTGCACTGTTGTATCTTAAAAAGGGTCCAAATAGAGTTTCAAATGCAAAAAAAAAGATTAAATCAAAACTAAATTGCTAAAGTAATTAATGCCTTAGGCTAGTGGGAACATTGCTTCAAGTTGCAAAGATGGCTTCACAAAAGGGCATCCACTGTCTGGAAGTGACGTCCATTTTTGTAAACTTTCCTCTCCATCCATCCCCAAATGTTCTCAACATGATTTAGACCAAAGGAACACACAGGATGCTCCAAAAGAGTGAGATTATTCCTCTGAAAGGCAAAGTCCATTGTCAGGGGGCCATTGTGAACCGCAGCGTTGCCCTGTTGAAAAATCATAAGCGCACAGACCAGGGTCCTCAGTCATGAAGGACACCCCCTGCAGTATCTCTACATTGCCAGCTGCTGTTTGACGCCCCTGCACAACCATCAGCTCAATTGTTCCTCTGAAGGAAAAAGCAGATCATGATGGTGCCCCCTCCACTGTGCCGCATAGAAAACATCTCAATGGGATCTTCTTGTCATGACAGTAACATTGGAAGCCATCAGGATCATCAAGGATTATGTTTTATTTCTCCTCAGAGTACAAACTCTGTCAATGTCTCATGTTTGTTGCTCTCTGGCAAAGCCTGAATGGGCAATTTTGCAGCGTTGAAAGGAATGGGACCTTTGAAGGTTTTTTTTTTTGTTCTTAAAACTCTTCTCTCTAAAATACCTATTGGCACCAGCAACAGCCTTAATTTTGGACAAGTGTCGTCCAATGTCTTGACAGACAGCCAATCAGATCCTCAGGCTCAACAATGGTGAATTTTTTGGGGGTCTACCACTCGACTTTTTGCTCCATAACCCTCAGGATCTTTGGAGAAATTCAAATTGACTGACTTACAGCATCCAACCTCTGCAGCAATGGCACATTGTGAGAGACCTTGCTTATGCAGCTCAACAATCAACAAGTGAAAGCTTTTTAGCCTTTGCCATCAGGATTTAATGACAGTGTTAATATCAACATTTTTGCACAGATTTTGGCCTTTAAGGCCGTGGTACCAAACTACTGAAACTACTGATTGGCTTACAAACAGACTATTTCATTTAGATTGATGTTTGCAAAAAGTTTCTTGCTTAATTCTTTTGTCTCACTTCCACTTCTTCTTTTTGCAAATTGAAACTATTTAGAATCTGTTCAAACTCCAACAATGCAAAATGTATTTTGCGCAATTTTTCAAATTGTCTTAAAATTTTGATCAGGTGTTAATTCGTCTTAGTAACTATTCTGCTTTTTTTTCTTCTTTTTTTGGGAGCTTTCCAACACATTTAGGACAAACAACAAGGAAAATGTGCATTAGCAAGGATGAGAATGAACAGCCAGATTCAAATATAGGAATACTTTTATAACCAACGCTGCTTTCTTGATATTAAGTGCAGGTGCAAAATGTTGAGTACTAATTGTACAGTTTCTACATTTTAATTCTTCTTTTCATGAGTGTATGCTGGTTTCAAGTGGTATTAAAGGCTCCACTCTGCCATTTTCACCATTTAAAAAAAATAAAATAAAACAGCCACCCAACTCTGCCAGCTTTTCAAGCCTTTGAAGCAGCAATGACTGCTTCATGAAAAGCTGTCACATCCACCTGCAACAAGCTGAGCCCAGCTGATAGAGTGGACTGGAGGCTGATGTGATCCAAGATGCAGGTGCAGAGGCTTACACAATTCTATTTGAAAAAAAAAGAGAGAGTATAAAGTCCTCTTACCGCCACAATGTGCAGCAGAACAGCACCACTCTTTCGTTCTTCGCTGGTGAAAAGGTCATCGGGGAACTCGTGTATTGCTGAGGAGAGAGAAAATGTCACAGTCACACATCAGCAACATGACTGCATGCTTCGAGTCCTTTCATTCCCCAACACATGATTAGATGAAAGGTGTCGATCTCAAAAGAGCCTTAGATGTTCCCTTTGTTCTCACATTGTATTCACTTTTTGTCGCATTTATAAGGGCGTCATTTCTTCTCATCTTGTATCATCTCTTTGTCACTCATTTATCTAACAACAAAATTGTCTTGTAAGTGAATAAGGGCACCACACCAGAAAGGGTCATATGCAAAATTAATAGCAGCCTGTGATCATCTTCCAAAAAAAAGCCTGAGATGCTGACGATGAAGCTTTAAAGTTTTAGAAGTACAAAATGGCTTCAGACACTTTGGAAAACATCGTCAGCCTACAGAGTGTCACGCCATTCAACCACCAGTGACTTCATACCTATTCACGGAGAAAGTAAAATAAGCAGAAGAAAGTTAAGCCTCACGTCTCCTCAAAACTGTTGTAAAAGCTTGGGCTATATTCGGAGTCTGAAGTCACACAGAATTAAGGCGAGCAGGCAGAAAAACCTCCCATGCTGAGGACTCATCATCCATCATCCAGAGCTCCAGCTGGAGCACAGTGTGATCATGGTAACACCATACGGCTCACATCTCTGGGAGTACAAACGCTCCACAGTGCACCTGGCTGGGGACACAAGTTGGCTGTCTTCCTAACGGGACCCAGCATCTGTGGAGACTAGCGCCCTCTGACCTACCTGCTCCTGCTGGGCCTAAAAATCTAAATCACTTCTCTCTACCAAGTCATCAAAACGTCTGGCATATTTCTTAAAAAGCCACAGATAGTAGCTAACTGCACAGTGCAGGGTGGATACAGGTGGTGACAAGGAGTTTCCAGCCATTGCCATTGCCATTTACCAGGAAACCTGTAATGCAACAATAGCGTATAAGCATGCAAACATTTACCAAGTCAAGACAGCACTATATGTCGAACTGCATCAGCTGTTTCATTATTTAATATCTTTGAGTCTGTTCATGTGCAATGTCATCACTGCAAAGTAATAATAAAAACAACCTTGGCACGTTTATCAAAAACAAATACCATTAAAAATGTGCTTCACAAACAAGAATAAAAGCATGAATTACTTAAAACAGAGATTGCAAGGTTATAAAAAATTCAACAAAATGTTTTGAGAAGAGTTTTCAGGTTTCATCAGGTGGGTCATTCCCTAGACGGCAAGTGCCCGACAGCCACGACTGTTGCTCATCAGCTTGGCTTGTTTTTAGTATCTTATTTTTTACAGCTTCCGCTGTTAGCTTGGGCTTGTTTACAAGACATCTACCTGGTAGCTAGTGTGGTAGTGCTAGCCTTTGCTTCTCAGCTCATTTTGTTTTCAGAACTGCTGCTTATTAGCTTAGCTTTTATCACTGACCGCCGCTCATTAGCATAGCTTGTGTCCTGGACCTCGGCATTTTAGGGAAGCTCATTTCTTGTTAACGTAGCTTGTATGTTTGCTCTTTTGCTTAGCTTGCATCTTGTATCTTTGCCTGTAAATTTAGCTTCTTTCTCTGACCTTCACTTATTAGTTAAGCTTGTGTCTTTGCTTTTTATTTTAGCTTTTATTTTTGCTTGTTACCTTAGCATGTATCTTGTATCGATGCTGGTTTCTACAATATATAAAGCCAGGCCAAATAATGATGGAAGAAGGCTTATACTTACTCAGGCTCAAAAGTTTAGCCAACAACTTGCATAAATAGTTTGATATAAATACTTGATACCAAGACTGAAGTACCAGCTACTACCACAGAAAGAAAAAGAAAAAAATTCAATGAAAAATTTGATCACTAATTCCACCATCAGCACAAATTTTGTATTTTACATGGCTATTGAAGTTCATTAATGTCATTTCATTTTCATTTTGAAGAAAAAGTACATCCTACACAGGATGTGAGGTCAAAATGCTGCAAACCGAGCCGAAAGAACAATACTGTTTACCACAGAAAAAGATTTTGGTCCTTGTCACATATGGACTCATGAAGTGGAACAGTGTTCACCTGAGACTTCTCTCTGCATCTGTCCCAACCCCACTGCTGCCTGTTTCTATGAAATTAGATGTTGAGCACACATGACTGATTCAGCGCAGCATTTGGAACACTGCACAGGCAAATCACATATTCACACAGTATGTAATCCGAGCCCGCTTAATCAACTGCACACATCCTGGATTTCAGTCAATTACATCACATGTAAATGTGGTGCATTTTTAATTTTTATCGCCACATGTCATCTTACACATTAACTTCATAGTAGAACAAAGCGCCTCGACACAGAAACTGGCTGCGAAGTAAAGAAGCTATCTTTGGCAGTGGGCCCTGAATTAATTAAAACATAGCTTTGCTGCAAAGTGAAATAGGAACATAACAGCATAACTACTCAATGCATGTATGACTGATGTTGATAATGAATTCAAATGTAATTACGAAGCTGAGCACACAGCGATGACATTTGAGGTTCATGCCAGTATGAAACTGCCCAGAAAGTGAAATCTAAGCTTGTGTGTCAGTATATTTTTGGTGGAAAATGTCTTTTTAGACTAAATATGAGCCACATTTTCCAGACCAGTCCAGAAAATACCTTATTTCAAGTTATTAAAAGACAAAAAATGATGTCTGAATTACTTGCAACAAGGAAAAAAAAATTGCCAATGAGGAAAGAAAAAAGTTCCCTGTATTAAATTACTATTTCAATTTCAAGAAACTTGAAGAGCAAATTTCTCCGAGCCCCACTGGTATTTTTTTTTTTCAGTACAAGCAGATCAGACATCATTTTTTGTCTTTAATATCTTGAAAAAAGACATGTTTCTGGACTGGTCTGGTGAATGTGGCTCACATTATGTCACTTTTTGTAGCTTTTTGCGGCAAGTAGGTTAAGATTATTTCACATATAACAGATTTATATGATAATTAATATGTTTTGGAAAGCTGATGGGTACAAAGAAAGGTGAAATCACTTACAGGATGTGTCAGCTCTGTTATCAGGGATGACTGAAAACAAACTAATGCCAACAGATAAAGGATTAACTGGTACCACAACATGTTAAGCAAGCTCTGAAAAATAGAAACTATAGAAGAAGTTCTCTGTTGTCAAAGCTTTTCCACCTTCTGTGTCTATGTTCAGCTCCCAAACCTGCAGGTCTGAGGCTAATCAATAATTAAACACCAATGCAACCCACGTTCTTCAGTTACCGATCCAGCCCCCCCCCCCTCCAACCCTGTACATTTATTTCTGTCCAGATTGGGTCAAATACCAGCCGTCACAAAGGGTTTTTAAAGGACACGGGCAGTGGGACAGCCGAGCTCAGTGATGACAAACAGGCAGGGGTCACCCTCCCGTCGCTGAAAACATTCGACCAGACAGCGTCTACAGGGTTTGTGGGCGTCCCCATCCCCGTGGAGGTCACAGCGACCACAGACTTGCTTCCACAGCCGATTCCCACACAAGGACAGGACAGGATGTACACACTGGAGCGGGACCAACTCACAGATTTGCTCAAGTGATGCATCTCAAATGAGTTCCATAAATAGAAGCATAAATAATGTGTGGCTCTGTTGAATTGTTCATCAAAATGTCATTCATGTAGGTATGGGGATAAGGCCTTCCTCAAGTATTAGGCATCTTTTCAGCCAAACAGACTTAATAAACTGGTTAAATTAGCCAACAGCTGACAAAGTACAATAAATTGATTGGAAAAACAAACTTTTAAAGAATGACCATTTTTCAAATTCTTGAAATCCAAAGACCACACACCTTTTAGTTGTTACCTAATACCAGAAAGGTACAAAGACATAACTGAGAAATCAGACATGGCATTTTTTTTGCAACTGAGAACCTAAGATTAGGAAAGGTTTGACCAAGGATGGGTATCAAAAAATGGTTCCTGATAAGTATGGGTATAAAATGGATTGATCCATGGACATCATTGGCCTCTTTTCTCATAATTACTTTATAAATGTTTTACATTAGGTCACAGTGGCTGGACCTCACATCCATTACTCTGCCCCAGCTATCTTAGCTGAGAGGACAGCTGACTTTAATCAATAATATACAATGAAACGATAAAGAATTGGATTGTTAAGCAGAATTGATAAAAGCATTGGAATCAATGAAAACTTATCAATACTCCTTATTTTTGACTTTTTGTGAAAAAATAAAAATGATTCTTTTGCTTCTTTCGCTTTCTATGTTTAACTCGCCCTTTTTTGGACTGATACACCTGACTTACACTAAAATGCACCATAGCATTGGTACATGGACCAGTGAAGTTATAAATAATGTTTATCCCAATGAGGATTTATTAATTCAAAACTGAGAAATCTAGATCTTCATGCAAGTATGATGAAATTTATTCACCAAGCTTCCTGCAGCCAAATTAGAACCTGCCATGTTAACAAACTTGTACAATAGAACAAATTTTGGGGTAAGGAAACCCAGCACTTTGAGTTTGTTCTGTGTTCTTTGTATGTCTTAGTCTTCCTTTTAAAGGAAATGACAGAGTGAGAGTACAAACAGGGAACGTCTGTACTGGTGCAGCAGGCATGAGGCAAAAAAAAAAAAAAAAAGGAGGGAAGAAGGAGAAGAAATGTCCTTTTCAGATGCCTGAGCTTCAAATCTATAAATAAACCCTGGGTTCTCTGTTTGGACACCTGACTATGGCGTTTATGCAAGAAATTACTGGCAACACTTCTGTTCATCTGTCACACCAGCCCCCTCCTCTTTTCACGATCAACTCTGAACGTAATTATGAGTCTGCATTGAGCCATCATAAGAAGTGTTAGGAGGGTTTTAAGAGATGCAGCGCTGCTGTCGGGGATTGTATTGAAATTATTAGGTTGCAGAGGCAGAGAGGTTCAGAAAAGAGTCGTCAGACCAGGAAAGGGAGCTTGTCTTTTTTTGCATGACCTAGATTTATTTATTTGAGCTTTTCCTTCAAACATAAAATATGTGAAAAACTGAGTTTTTTTTTTACCCAGATTTTTCACTGATTACGCAGCTGTGTCAAACACTTGATTCTGATTGAGCAAAACCCCATACTGTTGGAAATCCCAAAGGGAAACCTGATGACAAATACAACCTGCTCACAGACATTTCAACTCTGCCTTTGGACCCTGTTACAAAACCATTTGTTTATGCTTTAAGTTAGTAACAACTGCAGCAAACTGTTACTGTCTCCAGCTGGTATTAAGAGTTTGAAAGAATGATGTTGGGTAGGCAAGGATGTGAACCCAGCAATCTCTGACAATGAAGCATAAAGCAGAGCAACACCCTGTCCTGCAATCCAGGCACACTCTAGAGCGCATCCCTAAATCACTGATTGCAACAAAAAATCTGTAACAAATAAGTCTCAATGTTTAAACATTTGTTCCAACATTTGTTTATCCTTTATTGTTCCACCAACAACTGCAACACCCATCAAAATGACAGTTCCAGCTCTTAAAGCATTTGTGGTATCCATGGTTACCAACTGCAATAGTCCTCCATCCTTCCGCATTCTGCAAAGTGAATTTCGTGCTACAAGGTTTCACTCAAGTTGCGTGCAATTTAAGTCATAATGGAACACCAGCAAAGCAAAGTATCACTTTATCGAGACTTCAGAAATAGCATTTTTTTTTTGCACAACAGTTTAATGGAAATGCAGCTAACGACATGTTGGACCTGGTTAAGTCAGATTAAAAAGATTAATGAGCGGCTCTACGATGCAAAATAATGAGACAGTGCTCACCATGTTGTGATATTTGCTCTTGAGTTCAGAATAGTGTAAATTATAGTCTCTGGGAAGGACTTGCTTTGTTTATCAAATGTTTATCATGTTTACACTATTCTGTTCTTTGTTTTAAAATTCTTTCTAAATGCAGTTGAAGCTTTCTTGGATTTGTTTCATTAAATTAATGCTTTTGCACATGTTGTTCTCCACAGCTGTCAAACTCATGCTACATAAAAAAGTATCCTTTCAGATAACCTTAATTTATGGACGTAATAAAGCTTAAGCATGCCAGCCATTCTTTACATTTGTGCGATTTTAATTCCATAATCTGGTAATATTTGAGATATTATGGTGGCCTTATATAACGCAGCTCAGTATCGGGTGCCGTCTGTTACACCAGCGACAGGACAGTGCAAATAACACCCGCACTGCAGTAGACTGAGTACATTACTAGACACACAGGCTGAGATCGAGCGAAGGAAGTATTCCTATAATCCTATGCTAACTGCATCTTAAAATAGAACATTCTGACACAATGCCATCATGTATTAATCAGCCAAATAAAAACATTGTGATGTGAGCAAGATGTTTTGGCCGAGCGCCTGGCACTACCTTCTGTCACAGCCTGCACACAGACCTACGAACCTGCCAGGTCATTAACAGAATAACGTTTGACACTCCGGTACAGTCGTCGAGAGACTCTTCAGAGGAGAACGATTCCTTGGGGTCATTATTAGTCCATTAGATAATTAGCTTGCTCCAGCACACATCAGTGAGTGCAGCATGACTCGACTGCGACTCAGCGGCTCTTGCAAATATGACGACAATATCACGAGTCGCCTTGTGGGAAAATCTGAACAACAAACGCACGGAAAAGAGCAAGAGGCTCGGTCAAAACAAAATACATTATCCTCTTGTTGGGTCAATACTTTCACATGCTTAAACCTCACATGTACATCTGTGCTCACATGGTCATGTAAGCACTTAAACGCGTGCAATTTCACCTGCATGACCACACTCGCATACCTATTGCACTTCTACTTTTAGCGTGAATTCCCCACAGCTTTTGTGTGATGAGTGTGTGTGAAGGGGAGCTGTTAAAAGAGGCCAGAGCAGGTGGACCAGAAGGGTCCTGGTTCAATAACCTGAAGGGGACGCCACTGTGAAACATATGCATTCAGCTGTGCCCGGGAATAGGTAAACAAGTCCCTGAGGATGGAGAACGGAGCAGAGGAGAGCGGGGCGACCTTACTGATGTGACTGCATACCTTTAAAACTGGGGAAATTACCTCGCTTTGGGTATAATGATGAGAAACACACATTAGAAGGAATAACAAAGATTCAGCACTGAACACCTGTGCTGCTTTCCCATATGTATTCAGCCTCACACATTCACATACAAAGCGACAAAGATTGTGGCGCAGAAACAAGTATTCATGAGGAGTTGCAAATAAACACTGTTTTTCTGTGTCAGTGCACGTCCCTGTCGTGCAATAAACTGCAGTTATTTGGGATGACAGGAAAAGAAAGGGGACAAGAAAAAAAAGATACCACAGTTGCAGAGAAATAATGTGAATTTGCAAACACAAAGAGGTCAGGTTTGTTTCATCTGCACTGCACAGAGACACGTTTCCTTTGCAGGTTTCTTCCCCCCTCTCTCTACGCTGCATTGTTCCAGCATTGGCATGCGAGCGGGGAACAGAGCGAGGTCAGTTTCCATTATACACAGCAGCCTAATCCCTGCTTGTGTAATTCCTTTTTAAAATAGGCTCCTTCTGGTGTTTCCCTGGAGTTGACCAACCTGCATTCCAACTTGGACGGGCTGATATGTGCTGGCAGATTTAGTCCTCGTAGTGCAGCCAAATGAAACCCAAATGAAACCCAAAATAGTTCATCTCCTCTTTACCCCAATTCCTGTCTTTTGTCTGAAGTGAAAAAGACACTGACACCAAATCAACACTGCAGCATTCATAAGGTTACCTAAAGTTCTCCCAGACAACACGCTCACCCCAGCCTCTGGGCAGATTAGGGCCTTATCTAACACCTCTGTAATCAAATCCTGTCAGATTAATTCATTGTGGAAACTGTGTTAAAACCTTTTCTTTCATTCTCTTGTGCTTTCTTCTGTTGCACCAGGCCAATTAGGCCACCCAAGTAGGAGTTTTCGATACAAGGCATTCGCCGCGTCTTTATTAAAAGAAATTATTCCTCCTACAGGACATTAGCCACGCCGCTCTGCCCCTTCTCCAATTTTCTGTGCTGCATAGCTGGCATCAGTTTGTCCCACATGGGGAGGGGTAACATATGAGAGAGCATAATCTAATATTCTGTGTCCCCGAGTAAACCTCAAGTCTTTCCTCAGCAGACACGCATCTCAGCCTGAGCGAGGCTCACAAAAAACACGAGCACGGAAATAGAAACACTTTTGTTCCAGAGGTTTTGCAACTTGTCAAATTTAGGCGCTAAATTGGGGCACATGTGTCATTCGTCATGGGACTGCTGCAGGGGGGAGAGCGTCTCAGGGGTGTTGTGACTCAAAGTCTGCATGTGACTGTTGGAAAAGAAATAATCAGAGGTTATATCAGCCTCTTATGCTGCACTCGTTTGTAAATTACAAGCACGTATTGTAAGGGAGCAGGAGCATAAAAAACAGTTTGGACAGCACCTTGTGCTTCCCAGGAGTTATGGCCAATAAAAGAGGCATTTGTGATGAATGGTGCCTTAGCAGCACAAGTCCCAGCAAATACAACATTAGCACCCTGTGAAATCTCAAGAAGGGCCCCCTTGCTGATAGAGGAAATAATGATGAGGAAAAGGCAGGAGGACCAGAGCTGGCTGAGTGTAATCTATGCAGCCCACAAACAGCGGCTTAATTAAACAGCACTTCAGATGTTGCACTCACTCAGCATAAAACCAAAAGCCCCCAATAATAATTCTCATCCAATCGAGTGCAGGTCCATCCACAGCGAAACATTCCCCTGAGGGGGGCCACGCACCGCCGGTGCCATCACTGCTGGATCATCAGCGCTGAGCTGAGAATCAGGACAGACACGAACTTTGGATACAAACATGAGTCTTGCATACTGAGAGACTTATATAACCCTCAGCGTGAATCAAGACTTCTGTTTGGCTTTTGGGAAACGTGGCAGACTAACAGCAGCTGTTTTGAGTCAAGCTTTCTCATCTTCTTTAACCTGGAACTTCAAGCAATTAAGTCTAGAACGTACTTTGAAAAATGTTTAAAACCAAAATAGTTCAACTAATTCTGGTTCATAAAGGTCCAAATTACACCAAGGAAAAAATTAAGGGACAGATTTCAGAGAGTTACATCTGGAGGGGCAATCAAGTGTGATTCTGTGAAGCTGGGTAACATTTGCTGTCTAGATTGTTCTAGTTCTGAATTCATCCTTGAGATGTCTCACTCGGTATGCTTACATTCATGCAGTGGTCCGGCTGAGGTCATAACTTGATTGTAAAGTCACGGCAGGGGATCTAGTCTTGTCTGCGTATGCATCTAGGAAATAGAACTGAACTTCTGGCTGAGAAAATCTCACTCCACTTCGATAGATGTCCTTTATTGATAGGCAAAGCTGCGTGTTTCAAATGAGTTTCAGTTCAATTGAAGAGGAAACAACATTCTAACCTAACAGTGATGGCCCAGGTGAATGCAGCCTTGGTTTTTAATGTTTTAAGGTATTCATTTACTATAACGTCCGTTTGTTGTGCCGGAGCGCAGTGACCCTGTTTATCATAGTCATCTACTTCCTCTTCCAGGTGAAATTTGCTCCTCCTGAATGCTGACGTGTACCGAGACCCGCTGAGTCCTGCCAGTTGCTTTATCAAGGTACGTAAATCTAAGCTAAGCTCGCTCTCTGACCAAATTCGATCAATTATACCTATTCACATAAAATCAAACAGTACAATGCTTCAGTATCTGAACGCATCCTAGTGCCTGTGAGGGAGTAGAAAAGTAGGTGATTTTCCATCCCGTACACGAGCATAGAGTATGTAGATGTAGGTCCATAATATTCTATATGCAAAATTTTATTATCATTTTCCTGTTTATGCCTAACTATTACCTGTACAAGAGAGCACAGTATACCATAGCAAATTCCTTGTGTGGTCATTCCTTGTATGTTCATACCTGGCCATTAAAGAAGATTCTGATTCTGATTCTGATACTGAGCTGGGTTTTAATTTGTGCATCATTAAGAAAAAAACACTTCATAGTTGTTGTTAAGTCGTTATGTTGTAGTTAATTTTACTTATGGGTGTTCAAGATGAAGAAATTTGTAAAACAACGGCAATTTTACAGAACAAATAGTTGCATTTTTGGATATATTTGTTTAAGATTAACTATTGAGAATTATGTTTCAGTGTTTGAATTTGAATATTTTGAGATTTTATTGTCAAACAAATTAACAATTATTACCACATAAATACACATAAAAGCACTAAAAATTGATACCATTGATACTGATTCCAAGGTACTGGGCATTGGTACCATATCAGTTCATATGTGAAAGGTACCTATTCCTAGTTCTCAATCTAAGCTATTAATATGCATTTTAATAGTCTGCTCTCATGCTGACAAAGCTCTCATTTCATTTCCTAACCTGCACGGAGGCGCTGACTGTTTGAGAGCTCTGGGTAGAGAGTGTGTTAGAAAAGGACAATGTCTTTTTTCATCACTATGGCTACATTAGGCAACAAACAAGTGCATTGATAAGTAATGTGAAAACTGGTTTAAAAAAAACCCCTCCAGCACTGCCTTCTAAATATCCTGCTTGAGGCTGTGTTAAAGCCATTAAAGCCATAAAGATGGAAGGGTTGGGCTGATAGTCTCGTCTGTTTAAGGCAGGATTTCCCAAATGTTTCAGCCTGTGACCTCCAAAAAAGTCGTGCCTGAGACCGGTGACCCCCTGCTGTGGGAATACACTAATGGGCTGCTCTAAAAATAGACAAAAAGGTCTGAGATACTTCATTTAGCGGATCAGTAGAAAAGCAGACTGTTTATAAGATATTGTTGCTCTCTGAACCAACCTGCAGACAACGGGTATTGCTGTTTTTGCTCGTCACTTCTGGGGTCTTGTGGCAACAAAGAAAACATAAAACATTTTCTGTTTGCTTGATTTTGTGTTAAATTTAACTCCTATTTGTTCATATTCTACCCCAATTGATAAAATGTGCTATTTAGAAGGCATTTCAAAACCCCTTATTTGTGTTTTGCAGCCCCTTTGGTTACTGTCCATGCAGATTCTCATTTATCCAGGTCATGGTTATTCTGAAGATTCAAAAAAAAAGGTGACAGGACTGTGTAGAGTGTAGGAAGACGTTTTGCCTCTCATCCAAGAAGATTTTTGGTTCCAAAATTGGTGGTGAGGGAAGCTTTTGTCCCTTCTCCAGCAAGATTAATACCTGCTTTCCTCTCTAACAATTTTGGAACTGAACGGCTTCTTGGATGAGAGGCAAAAATATCTTCCCAAACTCTACACAGCCCAGTTGCCTTGTTTTTTGAGTCTTCAGAAGGACCCACTTTAGACAGCACCAGTTTAAGGTACAGGGTGTAGAAAGTGGAGTATTCAGTGACATCTAGAGGTCAGATTCTGGTTTGAAACGCTCTTAAAGGCAGAGCTCCACGGCACTGTTGCTAAATTTCAGTGTTTAGTTTCAGTTTCAAGAGATTAAATGGGAAGTTTTTTAATCCATAAGCAGATTTGATGAATATTCAGAAAACTGCCTGAATGGAGATAATCAGATGCCAAACATATCTCTGTGATATTAGCACCAACAACTAATCTAAGGGGCATAGTTCTACGTTATAAAGCAGTCGAACTATTCAGAGTTTTATCTCTGGAAAGCTCCAAACAGCAAGTCTTAAATCTCTATAAACAATTGGCAAAGCTGGCAAAAACCACAGCCAGAGAATTCCAACAAAAAGAGCCAAAAATTAGATTTTCTAAAAGACCACTAAACATGTGACAAATAAAGCCTATTGTGTGATTTTTGACTTCGCGAAATAATCAGCTTATTGAAAATTTGCTTCAAATAAGACTTGTTTTATTAATACCGATTGGGTGACTTCTCATGTGATCCGTATTGCTGCATGAAAATTCCTTAGGCATGTTTAATTTGACTGAGAAAAAGCACATTAGTCAGAACATGTTAGTTTTTCTTTTGAAGAATGGAGACATTTCAATTGCAAGTCAAAATCTGTTGCAGAATTTGTAACAATGAGTGTGAACGAAAGACAATTTGCCTCTTCATACACGTCTTCAATCTGAGCCAGTCAGCTGACACATCTGAAGTCTGAAACTACAACAGGATTATTCACGAGACCAGACAGCTAAGGAGTCATATGATCAGCTCCCACTGATCAGCAGAAAAGTGTAGGGGTGTGATGAAGGAGGACTGGAGCCGGTGAAGAATGTGGGGAAAGTGAAGTACAGTCTGGTGCCTCCGCTGACGAAGACGTTTGAATGGGGGAAGAGAAAAAAAAAAGAAGGTAATCCTGGAGGATTAGAGGGAAAACTTCCAGCACATAATCTTGTCATTTGGCGCTCATTTCAAAAGGAACCAAACTGAGACTCTGGAACAGTTGAGGCACAAATGGTCACAGCAGTTCAGCGAATACCTCCTAACGGTTTAAGAACAAATCTTTCTTTTGCTTGTTTGTGTGGAAAAGCAGCAGGCTGCCACAAAGATGAGTCAGTGATTCCTGAAGGATTCTGTCAGCTGCTACAAGTCATGAAGAAATAGAGTTAGTCCTTCCTGGGTCACTTCTGATGCTGCAAAATCATCCCATACATTTTGTTATTACTTCCTAAATTATTTGCCCCCTGGGTCGTCGACTGCATGCTATTTATGCACAATTGTCAACACAAATCCACTGTTCACTCATTCCCATTTATCCAAATAATTATTTTCTGGGTTAAAAACACTGAGGTCAGAAATACTTTCAGTGTTTGACTTTGGCACAAACTGAGAGAAGCAAAGATGATTTTATCATTTTTGTGGGGGTGTCCCAAGACTAGGCCTGTCACAATAATCAATAAATCAATTAATTGCACAATAATTAAAAGTGGGCTTGATGGGTTTGAACGGCTTGATATTTTCTTATTAACCAAAGACACTGAATAATGAGTTAACTTTGCTGTATTCTCTGAGTTTTTTTCTTAACAGCAACAGGGTGTATTTT
Organism: Thalassoma bifasciatum; assembly: GCA_008086565.1. Taxonomy (NCBI): domain Eukaryota; kingdom Metazoa; phylum Chordata; class Actinopteri; order Labriformes; family Labridae; genus Thalassoma; species Thalassoma bifasciatum. The sequence goes on along the minus strand of RPOG01000256.1, from coordinate 390,193 downwards.
ATATATTGCTTTTGGTTGTGTGTGGTTTTTATTCAAGTGCATTTTTTGTTAACAGACGCTGACAGTCCATTTTTATTAAACTGTTTATGGTTGTGTTGGTTATTTATTTTGGATGTTTATAATGTCTTTTTTTTCAGAATATAATTCCAATTTTAAATATTCTCAAGAAATAAAAGGTTATTTTTCTTTAAAAGGGTGTAGTTGCATTATTATACCACTGTTTTCATTATTTTAGTTGAAAATGGCATTAAAATGGTAATATTATCGTTTATCGCAATAATTTCTGGGACAATTTACCATCCAGCAAAATTTGTTATTGTGACAGATCTACCCAATACAACCTTTCACTCCCGATATGTTACTGATATTGCAGCCTAGTGTACTGACCGATACCAATAGTGGTTCAAAATATCAGCAGGAATGTTATGTTGAGCTCTATTTGTAGAGCTTCTTGAATAAACCTTGGAGAAATGTTCACAGTTCAGATGTTTTTAACTTCCCCAGTTCTGTACTATCACGGAAAACTTGTACATGACAACTTTTGCACCAGCTGAAACGTCTTTTTCAGACTTTAACGACAAATACTTCCACACGGCCGAAATCACTCCTACTTTTGGCTACTTTGTTTGTACCTCAGCACATGCTGTTGTGACCGTGTGGGCCCTGCATGCTGGATCTAGGTGCTGCTGGAGTGGAGTCTGAAATGGACTGCTTGTATTGTGGAGAATATAGATGGAGGCGATCTAGTATTCAATTTTCACACCAAACCAAAATCACTGTCACTGGTTGATGATTCTATTTCTCTAATGTTGCAAATTTTCACAATTAATTGAAAAATGAATGCATCAGATTCAGTGTACAAGATATCTTTGCATATATACAGTATATATATATTTTTTTGGGGGTTGTGGATCCGCAAATTGCATCTGAAATTGACAGACCTAGTGTGTTGAGGCTTTCAGTCAAAAATTCTCTCCCTGTACAGGTTGTGCCGTTGGCAAAGTTAGCAACTCAGACGAGTTACCATTTTTGTAACTGGCTATAAACGTGTTAATTTCTGCTGTGAATTTTTCCTATTTTTGGCTTTCTGTGTTTGTGACTTCTAGTACTTCCGGAGCCAGCCTCAAGCAGCGCGAGATGAACAGCAGATTTTAGCACTTTTGCATTGACTCATATTCTCAGACTGGAGGTTGCTGCTTGATTTGCGGTGCAGTGTATGAGAGCTGCTGCCCCTGGATTGGAACACAGCGTCAAACTTTAACTCCTCTCTAAAAAAAAACCCTATTGACAAATATCAATACTTCATGCCGTCAATTTTTGTGCATGATTTGCTTGTACCATATTTGAAAAACAAAACAAATACAAACAAAACTACATGTGGAGATTCATAAGTTTCCTGAAATGACAAGACTAACCTCCAGGACTGCACAAAGCTCTAGACGAGCCTGAGGAAATTCAAATGACATGAAAAAGAGAAACAAAAACACACAAATGAGTTGCCAGGTGCTCGTGAGCCTTCTCGACCAATTCTGTCATGGCGAACTTAAGCTTTGATGCTTCTTCGTAGCAGCTGCGGATGTCAGCACTGTGAGTGGATCTGTCAGCATACGGTCCAGAATAACTAATTATAGTGAATGCTGCTTTCCTTTCAGATGCTGTAACATAATCGATACTGGAGCCTTTTAATAGCCCTCTCAGTGCTTATTACAGAGAAGTGATCCAAACTGAGTCAGAACAATACAGCCCAACACAGAAGTTAATTAAAGAAGCATCAATTAAAAAACTTCACATTTACTTACTTGATGCTACCTCCACTTTTTCCCACATTTGATTCTTATACTGCATAATCCTTCCGTCTTAATCAATCAAATGCAATTATTTGTCAGAGTTCAACTGTCATATTGATCTTAGACTACTCATGTTTGTGCATCAATTATCAGGTTCTGCACTTGTGTACAAAGATCATCATAATCAAATCTTTCCTGAATCTAAATTGCATTTGAAAAGAATACCTTGCCCTATGAGATTGATCCGTTGTTAATACAGTAACAAGATCTTGACTATAGTCTGGATGGAGAAATTAAAAACATAATAAAGAGTTCATTGATTTTGCACTCAAGTGGCTGTATTAGCAAGATGCTGCAGTGGCTAGCATGTGGGTTTGACTGTTTTCTTTTTACATCCGGCGGAAAAAACAGGGTAGGTTTTCTTTTCACATGAAAAAGCCACAGCGTGTCAGATAAGTACCCTGCTTTACATTAATATTGTCCACAGAGTAGAGCTTTTAGGAGGAATATGGGACTTTTTCTATTCAGATGCTGTGCTAATTAAAGCTAGCTGGCTACCAACATTGTTTGTTTGCTATTTAGTTAAAGGCAGAGAAAATTCAGGGTTTTTTTATGAAGCGAGAGCAGCAGAAATTAAAAATGTTAAATTGCAAATGAGAAACGACAGGGGAAAAATGCTAAAAAGAAAAAAAAAAGAAGCACTACCTTGCAGATGCCAGCTGCTAGTTTCTAAACTTTCCTTATTTGTTTCCTCACCACAAACATTAGCATTCATATAAGAGTCGTTTAAAACACGTTTTTTAAAGTTGTGAGGAGCAGTTTTTCAGATTAGCATACCTGGCTCCGAGCAGTTCTTCGGCTCTGTTTCGTTCTCTATCGCTGAAGCCATTAGCCGTCTTCCCCAGTGCGCAGAGTTCGGATGTCCCTCCACGATCATCCCGTGGCCTGCAACAGAAAACACATCTTCATTCATCATGCATTCGATGGAAATAAAATAAACATGTCGCAACGGTTCAGATTTAATGATGGAAACTTGCACGTTTTAAAAGCAGACATTTAAAATAAATATGGACACCCCTGCACCCAACATGTTTCATGACCCAGAATTACTACTATGATCACAGTCATCAACCTAAATAAATCCCTCTTACTTTACCAGAGAAGTTTTTATTCATGCAGATGTGAATTTGGTGCATCACCATGCAGCTGCTATGCCACTGGTTTTGTTTTGTTTTCACTGAACTGCTCTTAAGCCGCTGTAATGAGGGAACAAAAGTGCAGTCTGTTATGTAAAATCATTCAAAATGAACTGTGTAATTTTCAGAAAATGTCGCCTTATCTATGCAGTTTAGAATCCGGAGACGATTCATCAACAGGCTGACTCTGTCTGGCTTGTCATGCTTGCATAACGGTGGCAGGAGACTTTTACGCAGCATTTGACTCACGTGATGTCAGTGTTTAGTAATGTTACCCATGTGAGTGTGTCTGTATGATCAATCATACTTCCTCCTCTGGTGACGGAGTCTGTGATGTTAACACAAAAGGGGAAATCCTGCTATTTATATGGGTAACAAATTCAATGTCAGCTCTAGAAAATGCTTTAAGGGATTTCTTTGTGTTTACAACAGTTATTAATTATTAAGGATGCTAATGCTTTATTGTGCAGTCAAACAGCGATCAGGGTTTGGTTTGCATATAACATCTAACCAAAGATGAGCATGACACCAATACAAAAAGATCCTCCTCACAAGTTCTCTATTGAAAACATGAAGCAATTTAAAGCTAAAGACAACTTAAAAATTCAAAAGCAAAGCTAAGCTGATTGACATTTTTATTTCGTATTAATGAGCATATCCTCAGATCAAATATCTTTTTTAGCTCAAGTAAAAAACATTCAGAGTTCTTGAAGTGAAGCCAATCTATAGATATGTATTTTTTATTTTATAAATTTTTAAGCAGGGATCGACTGATGTGGAATTTTTTATGCCCATACAGATTTCTTTTCATGGCCCTTATGAGATGACGGATGCAGGCTGCCAATTTTCTTGGGCTAATATTTGGGGCTGACACTGTCTTGACTGTCTGAGCATGTGGTCTTTCAAGATTTTAAGATCAGTTAATATCAAAGCCCTTTAGCAAAACAATGTTTCACCAGAAAAAGGGAAAAAACACAGTGAAAAAGTATGTTTTTACAAGTAAATGCTAAGGGACTGAAACGTTGTAGTATCCATGTCAGGCCTGTAGTTGGCTCCACATGACAATGGTCTTCTCCAGCTAGAAGTCGTGCAACAGATGTGCTTTTTGTTGAAAGGCAGTCAGTAGATTCAGCAGCACAAGCACAACAAACTTAAAACATTGAAAGTGTAATGCGTATACATAAAGCAAAGTGTGACATCAGCATTTCCACTGAAAACTCTGACTTGCTGTTTACGCAACAACAGTGGCTCCGAGGCTGTTTTCAAAAGTTTCCATTTTAGGTCAGCTTAAATGTTGTTTTCATGTAAACGAGAGGCCACACACAGTAATACCTTTGTGTTACACTCTAGAACAGTTGTCAAGTAAACTGCCCGTCTGGTGTGAACTTTGCCTGACACGGTTTAGAGGTTGTTAAAAAAAGTATTTGATCCCAGATGTGAATTACTTCCTGAATAATTATTTCAAGGGCATGAGCTTAAACTTTCAAATTTCATGAATTTCAGACAACATTGAAGACGGAAACTTCTCTTGGACTGTTACCCCCCCTCATCTTCTAGTTTGTGATTTTCTAGAGTCCACCTGGTCTACCTGGACCTTATGGTATTTCTGGTGCAGTGACACAGAAATGTCTTCATTAAATGCCTTTCAATCCCCTTCAGTTGGACAGCCTGACGATCAGCAGGCACCAAACCAACCGACTGTTTCACGAGGCGACTGCAGCTGTTTCCCACAACTCTCCAATCCAAGAAACCGAACCCTGCAGTCATCACTCCAACCTGTTCCTCCTCACTAACCAGCTCTGCCGCCTCTGGTCGACCCTTTCTGTGTGTTCATGTCGTTCCAGCAATGCTCACGATACAACACTGTCCAATTTAATAGCAGGGGAAGGACACGGCTGCCAGTTTTCACAAACACAAACATGTGGACTCTGTGCCAAGAGATGATCAGCGACTGTGGTCACACGCTGCTATAAAAGAGTCATGAGTTATGCACAGGGGCTCATATGTCAAATTAACATGACAAACTGGTTCAGACAGAGGGGATTATTTTAATTTTCTGCTAAACAGTTCACAGCTTATCAAAGATCTTTATCCAAGAACTACATACAAACTTAATTCTCATGCCAGTTATGTGTAGAATCATTTAACTACAGCAATAAAAGCTTTTTTCTTCTACAGACACTGGATCTATGAAGCCTCTGGAAGAACCAAACAACAACAAAGACGAGTGTGTTTGTGTCCGTTTGTTCATGCCCATAACTGAGCCGTTGAGTGCACCAACCCTCCTGCTAAGCATGTGAAGGGGAAAAACAATGAGGACATGATTCTGTTGGGACACTTCTAGACAGACCGGAGGTGAAATTAGGGCTGCAGTCTTCTGAGGGTGTGACTCACTTTGAATAAGCATCTTATTCTCTGTGCTCAATGACCGCACTGTTTTGGGGTCGAGACGAATTTAGAGGGTTCTGATTAGCCCTAATCCATCCTTGTTTGTTTATCAGAAGGAAATCTCTTATGTGAATGATTATCAGGGCTGTTTTGGGGATATAAACACGCGTGGTTTGACATCGTGTTGATTCGGATTTTTGATTTCAAGGCAGAACAAGTTCCAGGATCGAGACCGATATAGGGCTTTTTAATTCAGTAGTAATGAAAGAAGGGAGTCATTTGCAGATTAGAATATAACCTAAAATAAAACAGTGTGCAACATAAAGGCTGATCAAAGAAGGAGCATCTAAATTGATTTCTTGCCAGGCTAAAAACTATTTGCAATGAGTTGTGTTAACTGTATTTGAAAATACTTGACTGTTTGTCATTATTTCAATCAACTTAATTCACTTTTAATTCACTTTTTTTTCCGTTGAAGAAGCCGACTAAGAGCCGAAAATGAAAAAAAACGACTGAAAACTTTTCTATAATGCAATTCAAAAATAGATTTAAATGCTGAGACTGACATCACAAAAGTGTGCCATTTAGAAAAAAATTGTTAAGAATAAAGGCTGAGAAAAACAATCTAAAATTCATTTAAAAAATAAACATTAAACATGTCATGTTTTTGTGTTACAGTATTTTGGGGTCAGAGCTTCAGGAGGCTATGCTATGGTTGTGATAATGCTACGCTAACCACTGGTTTGAAAGCATCTTGTGCTAGCTTAAATCATAACAGTGATGGATAAGAAACTATTTAGACAACACTTTGCATTTCTACGCGCTTATCGAATGTTTGGATAACGTTCTGGTTTTTAAGTCAGGTGTAAGTTGACAACAAATGCTAGTTAGAGAACTGTTATTGTTAGGGATGATTGTTAGCAACCATTAACTGTTTCTCAAAATGGTAGTTCAACTACACACAACTTTTTTCTTCAAATGTGCTTGGTGCGCTAACCTAGTTTTCAAATCTTAGTGTTTCAAACACTTAAGATACTTTTTGTGTAGTTTAAAACCTGTTGGAGAAAGTTACATTTGGCTATATCAAAGACATACTGTGATAATGACTAAACTACAAAAACATACAAAAATTTGATCTCAACTGTTGAACTATGATAGATTCTCCTACAATTACATACTAATATACTTTAATGATCTGCATAATAAAATAAATGTTTAGGGCTTGGCTGCTCACGATGGTGAGGTCATATTCACTTTCAGGTCTGAAAACTTTTACTTTTCCTTTGAAATTCATTTTACTTTGGCATTTACCACTCCAATGATATCAGCCTTTGGGAAAAATGCATACTTTTGTCTTCATCCATGTTTGAGTTGACACCTTATGGAAGTCATGTTTTACAGGTGAAACATCAAATGTTTCACTTTCATTTGTATCCAGTAGATTTCTTAGTCTTTCACTCTGTGTGAAATTGCTGCATGTTTGAGTTCAAATTTGCAAGAATTTAGTTTACATTACATTGAAATTCTTTTTTTTTTTTTTATACAAGTATGGTGTAATAAAAGGAGACTGATGCTACTTTTCAAGTTAAAGTTATCAAAAGATGAAAAAAGCTACAAGTAAAACTTCAAGAGTTTGAGGTGCAATAGATAGGTGTGAGAGCAATAACTGCACAGCATTAGTGTCACCCTCCTGGCCCGCTCAGTAGGAGAAGGGACCAAGGACAAGCATCCATTATCCCTCTATGCAGTGAGCATGTTCTCTATAGAATAGTTTTCACCTTTTTGCTGCCAAAAGCATCTCCATCACCAGCTCCTCCTCTTCACCAGCCTGCTGCAGCTACCTGTCAGAGCTCAGTCCTGCCCTGCTTCTCAAAAACACCTGTTCTGCTCCCTCGTGCACGGCTCTGCTCCACGCACACACTCTCACAGCCAGATCAGCATGCACAACAGCATGTTGCGCCCCACCCCTCTTTATGGAGATGTAACCCAGGAGTAGTACATCAAATCCCATCCATCTGGGCTGTTCAGCACATCAACACACCCCCACACTGCTATCAATCAAATCGGCGGTGCACACAGGGCGCAGTTTCCTTTTTCTTTTTTGTACTGTGACATGACAAATGCCTGTCCCTGTAGTGATGGCTGCACAATGAGAAGGCCACAGCTATTCAATTAAGCAGACCTGATTATGGTTCATAGCTTTGGGTCTTATGGATTCACACAGCACGTATCTTTCTTTTTTTTTTTTTGTCATACTCGTGGATGTCACCTTGAAATCTCACCATAAACATCACAGCCTCTAATGCTTTTTTGCTTTTGCTCTAAAAGGCTGAAAACTCACGAGAAACAGCTTCAGTCAAATTCCCTCACATGACAATCACTGTGTTGGTCAGGCGAACTTGATTAAATAAAGAGAAAAATGGTCAAACATTTGTAACCAAGGGTATGTATTTTTCTAAGGGGTACTTTAGCCCCTGATTGCTGCCTCAGGAGATAACAGATTGGCACTAGCATGTATAATATCACTCTGGAATAATCTTTTAAGCCTCTTGTTGTTTTTAATGTAATTAATGAAAACTCCAGATACATGCATTGGCAGTCTGACAGTTTAGTTGTGCTAAATTATTTTACTCTAGGGACTAAGTGGTTGCAGATGGAGTGATCCAGGGTCAGGAGTGGGGTCTGGGTTTCTGAATTTAGGATTTAAAGCATTAAAAAGCTGGAAAAATAGAAACCGAAACTGATGTGAATACGAGAAGAAGTCTCCCCCCTGCACAACAAAATGTTTCCAAAATTCTTGTTGACATTGTCTTATTGTTCCCTTCACATAACCACAAACTGCCCTGAGGGTGTGTTTCGTCTAGTTAACCTCTGATCCCCGCTGCTGTGTCAGATATCATTCTTCACCAGCAAAATGTCAAGGTTGGTCGTTGGATTACATAACTGAGAGTGAGGCTGTGTGGGATGCTCTGCGTGTCAGTGTTTGCACGGGCCTGAGGTAAGAGTTTGGACGTGCATGTGTGTGTTAGTGTGTGTGTGTGTGTGTGTGTGTGTGTGCGCATGGGTGTGTGCTCGTGCATGCGGGCATCATACGCGTCACGCATGATCAGCCATTTGAGTCGTTTGCACAGCGCGCACACCTTGGGTTCAGCGATGAATATTGCAACATCCCAATGTTTACCCCCCCACCCCTCCATCTTCCCTCACCCTCTTTTTAATAACCGTCAGTAGCCTCTGCGTACAAATCAACAACCCCTCGATGGCCACGCGGAATCTGTGAGCGTAATAATGATGATGATGATGATGATGATGATGATGCTGGGGTGTGATTGAGGTGATCCAGTGTGTGCAGTAGTGCGTGAAGCCCCGGGCCAGCAGTGATCATGCCAGCATCATAAACATGAGCCTGAAATCCAGTCCAGTGCGATGCCTGATGCGCCGGCTCCAGAACGAAAGAATAGATTTTTTAGAAAACAGCAAAGTAGCCTGAACCAGAATGCATCCGTTCAGGGGTCGGTCACTGCATGTGTGGGGAGCATGAGGGGTGCGAGCGCCGTGATTACAAGCTCTCAAATTAAAAGCGTGCCGCTGCTCCGGCGCGCACACTGCGGCATATACGGAGCAAACAAACGCATGTGCACTTGTATTTAAAGCGACTATACAGATAAGTTAATGCTTCAACCTGGTTATAACATGTGTGTTTGACTTAGTCTGGGCCAGAAACAACGACATCCCACTGAGCTGTTTGCCACATTTGGACGCAAAGTGCACACTTCATGCAAATGAGCAGGACACAGCAATCAGAGGGTTTGAACGCATTTTTGGACTGGACAGTGGAGCTCCTCCTGCTTTAAAAATACAAATAATTCAACACTTGCTCCAATGCCCTTGACGTTTAAAGCGAGCATTTCTTCTGGGAGGTATATCTCTTTAAATATGCTGAATTTCTCCACCCGTGGTGCATGATTTGACTGCAGATTCGTGCTCCATCCACAGCTCCCTGCTGTTGTGCCCGGGTGCATCTCTGCCCCTTCTGCCCCTCCACCCTCCCCTATACACATACTCACCTGTCTTGGTTAACAGCGCAGACATGCTCCACGCCACGAAGAGGACACTGCAGATGAAGCACACCTGCACGAAAAGCATCTCCCTCCTCTTGCGAACTTTAAATATCTTGGCGATTATTGTCTTTTTGGACGCGCTCACGGTGTCGGTGTCGTCCCGCTCCATATTTGCAGCTCGGCCCGGCGGCCACTTTTATTTTTTTATGTCCTTGAGAGAGGAAAGGGAAAAAATAAAAATAAAAAGGAACTGCCGCCCTGCTTTGCCTCTTCTTTACAGGGAGCACAGCCGGGATATGGTACTCATTTCAAGCCGTCCAGGGCGCTGATGAGGAGTAGTGAAGCGGACAGTTTCTCCCCCTCCTTCTTGTCTCCACTGCTAAGAAGAATAACTGGTGCGCTGAGCAATGACACGGCGGTCAAATTCCGATATATGTCTCTGGATCAATTCAACGCTCCTGGGTTTTGATTCTGACAGAGGATGAGACTCGGACAGGCTCCCATTGCAATGTGCATCCCGTCCCGTGAGGAAGAAAAAATCAGCTGCAATATCCTCAAATCCGCGTAGTTTCTGTGTTTGGCATCAAATGCGCCAGTGTCCGGTCATAAACATGGGGTGGCTCAGCTGCGCCGTATCGCGGAATCCACGCACCTGCGCCTGATAAGTGAAACCAATCTGTGTTCATCAAGGTTAATTGTTGGATTCAGGCAGCAGTCGTGCCGCTCGCCTGGCTCGGGCGCCTCCCCCTTCACGTGCATGCCTTCTCGGTGCAAAAAAAAGAAAAGGGGGGAAAAAAAGCCGAGCTGCTTGGAGAGAGAGAGGGAGAGAGAGCGAGAGAGAGAGCCATCAGCTTCCTATCTGCTTCCAACTACTCCCCTACCATGCGCCTGTCAATGCACCCAATGAGACCGGGCCCTTTTAACTTTCCCGAAGCGAAAACAGCCAGCAGAGGAAAAAAAAAAAACAGGCTCTTCTTCTTCTTCTTCTTCTCCTTTTATCTTACCGCTATCCACAGCAAAATCCCAAGACAGATGGAGATCATTCACGTTGTTTTTGCATGAGATCAAACGGGTCAACCCCTGTCATGTTGGCAGGGGCGATTCTTGACTCTGTTGGGGCCCAAGGCAAAAAATTCACTAGGGGCCCCCTCCAATCACAACTCTTTATAAATAATCAGACAACAATTTTTTTTTTTTTTTTAAGTACCACTTTTATTTTCTAAAGCTCAAATATGAGTAACAACCTTACCATTTCAAAAATATAAATTTAATTAACAATGAAAAACAGCACAGAAAACTAATTCAGTAAAATAACGAAGTCAGAAAGAGAGGGTACTTTGTCCATTTATTTTTTTGGGTTAATGAACTTCATCAGTGATCCTGAGTGAGGATAATAACATGATATAGTATATTATGGTAATAATCGTAACTAGTAATTCAAGTGAAGTCAAAATGCTTTCACGCTGCTCCTTAATGTTTACAATTGGAAAATGAATCACTGAAAATGAAGGCTCAATGGATTGAACCATTTCTTATTGATTCTTAACAGGAACTGGTTCTTGATACCCAACCCCTGCCATGCACTACAAAACAACCCAATCCCACCACAACAACTGGTGTGTTATGAAACCAAAATCTAATATCTATCTTCACCTCTGATAACTGGCCCTCAACTCACCTGGTTCCTTGTTTTGATACCATGCTGAATAATTGAGGTTATAGATCTTCAGGCTCACAGGCAAAAAACTGCCTCCACATCCACAACCATGAAATAATTTATCACTGCCTGTGGGTTTTCTTTGTTGAGATTGTTATCTTTTTTTTTTTTTCAAACAACAGCTTCAAAACGCAAACCCCCTGACCAGAAATTCTGATTGTATAATGAGAGGACCTTTATGTAAGAGTGGCAGTAAATTAAACCTGCATGTCCCGCAGTCAGTGAACATAATGAGACAAAAAATCATCATAATAAGGGAGAAATACATTTGTGCTATAAATCCAGTCCATTTATAAGCACCATAATTTCTATAAATGCCCAGAATCAGCTTTAAACGCAGAGGGACATTGATGTACGCTCAGCTAGCACTCTTAGTTTGATGTTTGTCCGTCCAGCAAATGTGTCACCCAGGCCAACTGAGGTCTCCGACAGAGTCCCTGAGGCTCCTCTGTGTGATAGGTGAAGGTCAGGTGTTACTGCTCACCCATCATTTGGTGAAGCTATCACCACCTGGGGGTGTTGCTATTATTGTATCACAGGAAAGGAAAGAAAAAGGTGTTTTATTCCCAGGGTGCCGGTATATACGATAAGGCTGATTAAGCCATTATATTCCCAAGATAGTATCTCTATCAGCTGTATAGTTCACTTGTTTTTTTTCCTTGACATGGAGGAGTGGAACTTATAGTTGTATATTAACCAACAAGGTACATTTTGCAGCTCTGTCACCAAAAGTTGCCTCGTCAATTTCCCGGTCAATTTGGTCACTTATTATTATCATTATTAAACTTGTTGGGTCAATCAAATAAGGATCAAATTACTTTTGCACAGTCTAGAAAACAAGTTTAAAGAGTGGATGGGAGGATGGTTAATGTATATATTTATTTGTATTTTGTTATAATATATAGTTATTTCTTAATATTTTGACCTCTGAATAAAAAAAATAATACTGACAATGATGTAAAAATGGACATTTTAACCCACAACATAAATATGTTATCCATAAATCTGACAAAAATAGGAAAGAGGAAAACAAACAAGCAAAAAAAACAGCAAAAATCTATACATATGTATACTTTCCCCCCCCCCAGGTATGTGCTTATTATTTTTCACTGACTGATATATGAGTTTTATTCTAATGTTATTCTGGGGCTGACTGGCAGGTAACATGTCTCTGCTCTCTAATACTCGCTGGTCAGCTAGGTTTAACTCACTTTGAGGTGCAGACCAGTCACGACTGTTATTTCCATTTAACTGCAGAAGTGACTGTGTCTTGTACTGTTGAGGTGGCTTGCTTGTTTCATTTGTTCATCTGCAGTATGTTCTTAAATTGGAGATGTGAGCAAACAAGAGATAAATTAGCTATTGTCCTTTAATACGCTTTTCCAACAAATAAACAACTCCAGCCCACTACCACAGCAAATACCATCTCATTCCCTGGTTGACTCTGTTTCTAACTTGCTATTGGCTGGCTTACAAATCATCCTCGGGCACAAACTATGGTGCTGTACAACTTTAATAATTCTGTGTTTGCTAACCTCCTCCTTTTCTCCTCCTCATCCAACTTCTCATCCAAACTCAGTCACTCTTGGAACAGAAAATTGAGACTGCAGTAACTGAGGCTGAAAGCTTCAGAAAAGCACGACACATACCCACAGGTAACATTATGGTGGTTATATCCATCTCCTTGAACAGCCATGAGTCAGGAGCTAGTAAGCATGATGTAGCACTGGAAACAGGGCTGGAGAGCGAGCACGGGTGTGGGGGTTTAAGTGGTTAAAGGAGCTTAATTAACTCAGTTACACCTGGTCACTGTAGACTCTGTGAAACATGGACTCAAATATGGGATCACTCAGTAGTTTCCAAATTATCAGAAATGCTGCTGAGGCAAGACGCAGATTTAGGTTTTTGGCCTTGTTGCCTCCATTTTCACCAAGCGGTTCAGTTCGGTTCATCTCAGTGCTGCCACGCACGCTGCGTAGATGACACGGCTATCATCATCTGGCTTACATGCCGCCACCAAGAAGAGCAAGGTTGGCTATGAAAACACAAACAGGATCAGACTTTACTGATCCAACCTGTGCCATACTGATCCATAGACCTCTTGGTGGAAACTTGCTTACAGTTACATCATGCTCACCTGTCAGTCAGGTTAGTCATGCACATAATTATGCAAAAACTGTTTACTCCTTGCTGTCATGCTTAATTTTTTGGACTGTGTGTTTAGCTTGTAGGGGTTTTACAGTTTGCCTCAAGTGGGCGCTTGAGGAAATGCAGCGTTCAGCATTTCCACATTTGCTTACTGTAAGTGCTATACTATAAGCTGCTACCTTTTTCACATGCTTTGGGCCCTGCAACTTAAACTATATGGTGACTAATTAATGGGCTTTTACGGGCTAATGAACATTCAGGGCCCTGACAACTTTTCACCCAACAACACAAAAACACTGTGTTTACATGGAAACGCTGAGGCCTATAGTTGGTGATATAACTGTAGTAGCCATTTATACAACCAATGAAGAAGCCAAAGAAGAGGTGAGGGGATCATCTGGTGTATATTGAATGCTTCTTCATTTTACAGCTGTTGTTGCTGTCCTGGTTGGGCAATACGCACAAAGCAAGGTACTGTGTAACCAGCTGTGACACATGGAATAAAGCATTAATTTCATTAAAACTTGAAAATAAATCTTTCTGTGTAAATATTCCATGTTGCAACATAGAAACATGCGGCTTAAAGACAAGTGTAGTTTATATATGTACAAAATGTTTTTCATTTTATATACAGGTGCACCCGATAGTTTGGAAATTACGGTAATTTCTAAAGACTAAAAGTTGACACTTGCTAGTTACCTTCTCCTTTCTGTAGCTTCATAGTCATGCGGTATAATTAGGCATGGCATTGATAATGTCACTCAGAAAAATGACATTTTTATTTTATAACACTTGTGGGAGATATTATTTTGAGTTAAAAATGTTGCTGGGGACATGTGAGGCTGCTCTTGCTGCCTGCAGGTCACCTTTCCTGCCAAGATAACAGCAGAAAGCCGCCCTGCTCCCTGAGCCATCGATGCACACGGATTGACACGGCTGAAGCAGCATGTCAACTTCCTCAGCCACCACAGCTGCTCCTCTTAAGCAAAAACCGAGCTACATATGAGGGTCAAAGGCCTAACACTCAGACGCAATCTTCAGCAGACCAGGGTTATGTAAGATCAGGACTGTCTCTGTCTGTACAGTAGGAGGCAGACCTCAAAAAAAAAAAAAAACATTTTCTCTTAAGAGCATCCAAGACTTTGTGGGAAGACAGCCAGCAAAGCATGAGAGGCATTGTAGAATATTAGTCATTGCTCTCACAATCTGCTACTAGGTCTCATCTTTATCCTACGGTTTGGGTCTTCTGCATGAAAACACACACTCACACACACACACATAGACATCAACATGTGTGACCTATGCCCATGCCAGGGGATTAGTCCCCTCCAGGCCCCTGCCCGCACAGCAGGCAGGCAATTGGGGAGCAATGCCAGGGCCTGCTTACAGAGATTTAGCCACTGCTGTACACTCCCTGGCTTGGTCAAACATACACACATGGCCTCCTTTGCCGTCTGCAGGACCCAGAGAACGGCTGTTGATTTGCAGCAGAGATAATATCCAGTGTGAAATGTGGTTTTAGCTGCAGGGAGGCAGCGAGAGATCTGCGCTGTAGGAGTGTTTTTATGTGGGCAGAATGTCAAAAGGAGCAGTCAGTGCAATGTAAATGTGTTGTTTGATATAAATGCCAAGCATGTGTCATGTCCTTGCGCTGCAGATCACTAATGACTCGGTGTCAAGGGTGTTAACAATGAACTGTTTGAGTGTTGCACAACAATTGCCGATTTGACTCAGTGTTGTTCATTTCAGCTTCCAACACCGTTATTGCTGAGATGATTCATGAGGTTTGTTCACTGTTTAAATGCAGTGGTTAAGATCCAGGCTTTAGGAGACACACAACAAAACTATGGCAATGTTTAACAATGATTTTTAACTCAAAAATCAAAGTGAGAGGATTGTTTACTGACTGTGTGTCTTACAAAAACAATGCACTGTACATAAAATACCTGTACACAGTTATAGATACCTCTGCAGTTGTTAGGTTTATAATTTAGCCCTTTAACTGGGCTGTGATACTTGACAAGATAAATAAATAAGGATGATAATTATGTATGATTACTGTATTTACTGGGTTGGGATGTTTGTTTGCAGCAGTCACGATGCATGTCAACACAACAGCACAAAAGGTACCAACAGACAAACTCCTACGCAGTCAGTTTGCGGATAATAAGCTGTTTGGAAACCCAACGGCTTGTGTATCAAGTGGAACTATTTCAGTTCTCAGTGGACGGCAAATTTGTTGCAAGTATGGCAACAGTTAAAACAAGAGGGTTGTGCTTGATCCTTTACCAGGTGGACCGAGCCTTAGCTATATGGCAAATTAGTTTTGATAAACAATGAAACAATTTCAGATCATTTAATAACTTTATAGTAATAACTAAGTTAGCAATAAATAGGTTGATGAATATAAGGAACTAAAGAGCTAGACCAGTGTTGAAAAATACATTTTTTAAGCTGTAAATAATGTTAAGCTACTATGAGAGCACCAGAGAGACACTACAAAGCCTAAAATGGAATTGAACAATACCCGCTCTTTAATATTTTTTTCCTCCTGAGCAGTGCTGTAAGTGAGCTAGGAGTGTCACTTCTAAGTTTTAGTGTAGAAAGATGTCTTTGGTGCATTAGGTGTACCCACCAACCACCAAATCCCTTTCCCAGCTTCTTTGTGTTGTAGGAAATTCATAGAAGCAAAAAAAAATAAATCGTCAAAATTCTTAACTCTCCCACTCTAGACAGTTTCAAGTCACTCCTCAGAACTCACCTCTTCTCCCAGACTTTTCCTATAAATTAAAGCTGTTATTAGTTTAGTTTTGTTTAGTTTACTGGTATACAGAGACGATGCACATTAATAAATATTCTTGTAAATATGCCAGTTTAGCCAAGTTGGCTAATTTTCAACCATAGTCTCCAGGGCAGGTGACATGAGCGCTTCATAATTAAAATTCATTTAAAAAAAAAACAGTACAAAAGCTAGTTATAAAATTAATTACAATGCATTAAAAATATGCAATAAAAATCAAACACTACATTTTCAGAAAAAGCGGTCACACTCTTGACAATCAGTATTATTATTATTATTATTATTATTGAAAATACAATACTCATGGTGCACTTTGTGCTATTTAAGTCCTCAATCAGTTGTTATATGAAACTCACTTCAAATTTGCCCATACTTACTCGTCCATACAGAGTTGGTTGAACAGAAAAAAAAAATCTGAGAACCAATGAGCTCACATAAAGTTTGGCCTGACTCCAACTGAAAACAATTGAGGCACAGCTGGATGATGACACACTCATCTGCTTTCTTGAATTTTCTCTCTTTTATGCTTAAACAGAAAAATTAAAAATCTTGAAGAACTCTGTTGCTAAAAAAACATTTGAAAACCAACTAACTCTAAGAAAAGCTTTGATTTCTCTGTGTTTTTGTTTTTCAGGTGGCACAAAGGGGAGAAAAGGGCAGATGGAATACAGTATGTCCTTTCACAGTGGTTACACAGTGCTGGGATATCCCGTTTATATGTGGAGCTGATTCTGCTGACGTGTGTTTGTGGTGGATGGAGCGAGCAAGGTGACACCGGGCCAGAAATGGAAGTGTGACACCGTTCATTAACGCACTGCTGGCATTGTAGCTAATATTTTACTAATTATCAGACACAAGTAAACAGATGGAGAGAGAAATGCTCTGAACCTTTTTTTTCCCCTCTCAATCTGCCAACTATGCTGAGCCCATTTTAGCCAATGGCTGGTACTAACAGTACTGTACAGGCTCAGTCTACATGCTCACAGGAAATGTCTCTGGAGACCTGCTGATTTTACTCCTTGCATAAGCTCCTCAGTCAGCTGCAGGGAAAAATTAAATATTAATCACTAGTGTTGAGCATTCAGTGACGGTACTGCAGGTTTATTTGTATGCCTGCTCAGGTGTGAAGAGTAAACAGGGCAGAGAGGAGCAACATCAAGTCTAATCTGTGTATTCTAGAGGCAGCAGCCCTTCTCCTGCACTCTTCATCTCCCAGGACATGAAAAATTACCCGTACGGCTGTCGACAACATTAGAAACTCAGTCAACTCAAGACGGCTAACATCGGCAGCTGATATTATGATTCATATGGTGCGTTTGATTCTTTAACTACAGGGAACATGGGTTTAGGTGCTCCAGAAAACAACAATTGATGATTTATGCATGTCCCACTGCTCTGACTGTGAGCTCCCATAGCAGTGAGCTATTTTCTCTACACAGTTTTGCATTTTGTGGGAAGTTAAATCTTCAACCTGTGACACCCAGAACTACCAAGGAGCTCTCATATTATTTTTCTAATGGTGTAAGGACTTAAGAATTACAGTCTAAATTCTATGTCAATCGAATCAATGGGATTGATACTACAAACATAAAATGATACTTAGAATGCAGTATTTTTGCACTTGAAGCTCCACTAACCTCAATTTTAGGGCACTTCTCACTAGTGCTTTCTAGTAAAGGTCACAAAAGTGGTCCCACAGCACTCCTGCATCTTTTATTAACTGTTAAAACTGTTTTGAAATGCTTTGTATGCTTCATACTTGCTTGTATTCAGTGGCATTTTAAAGTGTGAAACAACTAACAGAGTCATGTCGTAGAATCAGTACCAGCTCAAGACCCAGAAAAATAATATTGTGTAGCTTTACACACTGCTGATATTGTTGTTGACAAAGTTGACATCAGAAGTTCTGCCCCCGTTTCTCTCTGGGATTGTTCTGTGATGAAGAAGAAGAGACAATCTTCAACATCTTCAACAGCCGAGCTTCATTGGTTAAAAACCTGCTGTGCCATTTTAAGACATTGCAAATTCAAACAAATATTTGAAATAAGGCAAAACAAAAAATCTTAATTAAATGATTACCGTACACATAAATACCATGTTCATATATCTTATTCACTCTGCAACTCTTTTACCTTTTTGCTCTGTATCTGTAAACTAAGCCTGTGTAAGCCTAAGCAAACTTTTTTCTCTGTATACACCTGCTGCATCCAAAATAGCAAATAAAGTGTCTAATTCTGAAGTGCTAAAGACAGCAGAAACCACATACACATGAAACAAAACAAATCTGATTTTTGCAACTTAAAATAGACATGTTTAAAGCCTTTAATTTTCTTTAAAGACATAAAGAATTTTAGTCCATACTGCTCTTATATGCTGAATAGGGGTGATTCCAAAGTGCTAACTAACTTGATTGATGAGCAGGCACACTGTATCCATCTGCAACAAGGCCAAGGCCCCACTTCTTTACTGCACATTCATTTCAACAATGTTAGGTTGACTTCCAATTAGGTGCCTGACAATCAGCTCCAAAGTTCTTGCTGCATCCTAAATCATGTACTTCTGCACTTACTCTTACTATATGGAGTAAGTGCATTCACACTGATATCTGGGAAAAACACAGTGCGCAAGGTTGAAAAGTTGAGTGTGGATCATCAACGTTTCTCACACTGTGGTCGCTATATTGGCTATGTAGTAGTAGTAGGAGCCGGGAAACGATGGATGATGGTTACAAAACATGAATTGCAGAAATGCACCTGTGAACCTTTGTGATATGTGATCATAATTTACAGTAAGTGAGAGGCAGCAGTGCTTGATTTGGGTCAACACTATCCTGTTAGATTCAAGGAAGCGCAGAGTGTTCTTCATGTAACTGTACTTATGGAAAGAAGTCATTTGACATGGCCTACATGTCAGAAACTAATCGGTGACATCACAGAGACTATTTATTTATATTTCATAGTCTATATGTCGCACTGTTAAAGGTGATGGGGATGGGAGATGTTGACTCATTTATTTCCCCTCATATTTTGAGACCTTGAATGATGTTCCTGTCAGACCAGGAAACTTGCAGTTAATTCTAACTGTTCAGCTTATTTCACTTACATGCCAGTGATAAGCTGACTCCTCCTAACACCAGGTAGAGTTACTAACCTCACAACCTTACAACCTAATTGGTCTGATGCATGTGGTGCAGACAACTTTACTCTCACAAACCTACCGACCACTATATTAGTCCTGCTTTTGTTTAAAGCCCACTAAAAGTAAACGTGGAGGAATTGAAATGATTCTCTTTTAATTTAAAGTGTTCATTTGGACACCTACTTGTGCATGACAATTATTGATGCGAGCCTAACAATGAGATTGTAAATATGCAAATATTTCTAGATCTGTTCCTTCAAGTCTTGTGATAAAATATCTCAACACTTATTATGTTAATCATTCCCAAGCTGTCGCATTTTGTCATTACTCTCTTGACAAACTCCATTAACAGTTCCATTAATCCTTCACTTTACCCATCCATCTTACTTCCCCCTACAAACGTCATTTCCTCATCAAAAATATCACCTTCATCTTGAAAGACAGAGACATCCAACTGACTTTATGGAACAGCTGTTTTCATTTTAGTATGAACAACAGCACTGTGTGAAATTGGATGAAGATCTCAGTGCTTGGGGTTGCTCTGCTGCATAACAACAACAGACAGGCTGGAGGAAAAGATCACATCTGAGAGAGACGTACCCTTTCGTAACGAGCTGCACACAAATAACTTCATTATTCCTTGTCTGTAGAGGAGGGAGAGGGGAAGTTAGGTAGGCAAAGAGCAACCCTTTCCCCTTGTAAAAGGACAATGGGGAATCCCATTCATGCCCACAACTGAGATTATTCCCAGCAGAAACATGGGGCCAATTCATTTTAAGACGATAGCATCAGAGTTTTCAAGATGAGGCTATAAAGTGTGTATTAATACAGGCAGCAGAGCTCTGAAACACACAGGGCAAGTGAGGGAGAACTCTTTCTCTTCATTCACTCAGAGCTGGAGGTGGAGGGGTGTGCAATAAAGTCAATGAGCCAGTAGATTTCCCTGCAGTGTGATTTGTTCACACCTCCATACTGGACACAAAAGTTATAGGCACAGTGTCGTAGGAGGGTGAGTAGGAGTTGTTAATGTCATAGTGTTGTTATTCATGAGCAGGCACGAGGAGTGGAATGTGATTTTCTGATGGAGAAGTCATCAGGAGTTTTTTCCTTTTTTACAAAGTTTGAACTCCATCAGTATTCAGGCATGAAGACTAGTCAACTTGTGGTGGGTTCCCAACTCATTGAGAAAATAGTGCTGGCCTTAGTTTGATCAGTTAATCTAATCACAGACCGAAGCAATCGATGATTTCAGTTTGGTTTGATGAAATGCAAATTTGTTTTGATACTACTGCACCAGAGCCAAACTGTAGTGACATGGGTCTTATGGTGACATCTGCGTCATTACATAATCAAGAGGCTGGCCTTGTAGAGGGGATACAACATTAATCTAGTTTATTAGTCTCGTCAGTTTATCTTCTGCTTACATGCAACGTATTCATTACAAACGTCTTCTTTTACAAGTTACCACAAACTGGTATGTTTAAAATGTACAGAGAGGAGAGAAAAAATAGAGAGTAAGCAGATAATTTTCTGCAAATAATGCATTACCACAAGGGAATGCATTGCTCTTTAAATAGATCTTGGCTCAAAATGCTTTACAAACCATTTATCAGATATACAATGTCAAGCTTTATTATCAACTAAAGAAGAGTTACAGGAGCTTTAAAGACACTGTGAGGAGTTTTTAGCTGATTCTGAAATAGTCTCACTCTTATGCTGCTTTCACATCAAACTAAAATTCCTGTTCACCAGAATGTTTTCGTTCATTTGTGAAATTACAATTTACCTTAAGGACCCCTTTACTGATTTTGCTCTTAGTAAACCCCTGTCAACATGAAAAACAAGTGTTTCAACGTTCAGGAAAGACACAATCAATTGTTCTCATATTTGCAAAGTGAAACAAAGTCTGTCTGTGTGCTGGTTGATTATTGCTGTGCAAATGAATTTGTGGAATTCAGATTTTTCAGCTCCATGGAACGAAAGTAGAAGAGTGTTAAACACATCCCAAATTCCCACCAGAAGTCTATGCATTTCACGTTGCTCAATTTGCATCAATCCAGCCACCCAACAAGCGCTCACTTCTAGTTGAATCACCCTGTTGGCTACAAATTAAATTCACACATGCATATCATTTTATTCAATGGCTAGATTTTGTAAGACATCTTTACAGAAAAAATATCATACTCAAGATGTGTGACAAGAATCAACAGACTTTTTTCACAGCGCTTTCAAAGAGGTGGTATCATGCGTTCCCATTTTAAACATAAATACAAAACAACAATGCTTGGTGTCCACAGTCAAAGCTGGCAAATTTTCAAACCACTACATATTTGTATGTTGTAGAAATCTCTAAATTTGTCTTTTAAATGATCAAAGTAGCATGTGACCTTTGCTGAAATAATGAGGTCATCACATATGGATCTACTGGTTCATGACATGTTGCAGTGGTGGGCCTCAAACACGAAGGTCTGCCCCTGACAAGCCTCCACGAGACTGGCTAATCAGGTAGAAGGGGGTTTGTGGAGCAAGGAGCCTTAAAGAGACAGTAGCTAAAACACAGCTCAAATCATGTGAGAGGAGGGAAATAAAATCTAGCTTTCTTTCCTGTTATTAAACATTACCTGGTTGTGTTGGGAGCACCTTACTTACATTGTGATCGTGTTAAAGCATGCATAATAATTTGGACATCTGTTCGGCCAAGGTCTGCAGGCCATCACGCCAAGTGCTGGCATCGATACTAAACCGCACAAAGATAAACAGTCGTAGTGCTGAGTCACTTCTCTGGATTCACACTCCTCAGTCTGGCCTCGACTAGTTTTCACATTGACATCGTTCTCTGCTGATGATTCAGGCTTATTACACAGCCCCTTGTCATGCCAGAGACTTGTCCTGAGTTTAGGAGAGACGTCTGCAGGGGTAAACACAGAGCGGGCTAATCCTCATCATGTTTCCTGAGCTTGAATTAATCATCGGCAGGGTCTCCTCACAGCTCTCAAGGCAGTGTCAGCCATGTCACATCAGATAAGGCCGGTTACCTCTGATGTGCTGAGCGGAAAGAGCAGGCCAGCCAGGTTGCATTTTGCTGACTGGCTGGAACCACATGTCAGCCTGAATGCAGTTTGCGAAGAGGCTGATACTGCCCTCATCAAAGAGCGTGTTCCCTGATCCTATTGCCTGTGGCGCCTCAAGTTACGGACAACCAAACGGTCAGGTTTGTTTTGCTCTGGGAGGAGAAGAATGTCCTGTTTGTACACAAGCCAAGCAAAACAATCTCATGTGATCTGTCCTAAATATCCACTCACATACACATGATCGCTAAGTCATCCACATGTCTCTGCCAGAGAGCCAGCCAGGATCAGTCCCAGCCCTGAATGCACCCAACAAAACGCATTGTTCCATCAAAAAGGGAGAAATGGCAGCTGCTTCACAGTGGACTGTGGATAATCTGGCAGCCAATGCCTTCGTGGATTTGTGCTCATGAGCAATCCTGCTTTGTAGCCTGGTGCGAAGAGCAGTTTGCACAAGAGGTGGCACTACCTCTGTCCAAGAGGAGGTGGATGAAAGTTGTCTCCTAACCAAAGATCCATCACCACCGCACTGGCAAGCAGGCACTGAGCTGTATGAAAAGATACGTTTATGAAAGATAGAACTGATAGTTGCAAGAAATTCTTTGCTCATTTTGTTTGTCTCACTCCTGTCTCTTCTTTTTGCAATTTGAAATTCTACTTAGAGCATTTTTAAGATTGGCCAGTGCAGTTCAATTTGTGCAATTTTTTAACTGGTCTTAAAATTTTGATCAGGAGTATTTGTCATTTTGATTTGAAACAATGTGTAATGGTTTATTTGACTAACTCTCTATCTATAATGAAAAAAAAAACAAAAAACATCTTAGCCATGACTCCAAGCTTCATGCTAAATTTGCAAATGTAATAAAATTATAGCTTTGGTAGGAAAATAAGGCAAAATTGGAAGAACGAAAAAAAAAATAGTGCTGCTCAAACTTTTAATGGTAATAAATCACATTGTAATCAGATGAATCTGGGTTAAGTTCATGTGTTGGAGACATCAAAGCAGTTCTGAGAAAATGGCCATTTGGACATTTGGACATGTGCAATTTAGGTTGCCAACTTTTTAAAGATGTAGCTTTGACCTAAAATAAAAGTAGTGATCATCTTCTATTAGCAAGAAACTGCAAATATTTGCTGCATGATTCATTATCCAATCACTGTTTCTCCTGTTTTTGAGTGTGAAATGTCGTAAAACACTAGGTCTTATCAGTACTTTTTTAAACGTTTTTCAGTTGCAATCATGACAATAGAAACGTAATGTTTAGGTGTTCCTGTTAAATCATATCCAGGACTTGAAAAGCCTTTTAATGTCCACAACTGTCCTCATGTCCAAGGAATGTTTGCTATGTTTGCATATCATGAGATTCCATAGACTAGTCTGCCTTTCACGTTATTACGTTAATGTCACAGGCATTAAGTGGTCTGCTTAGAGAGGAGACCAGGAATTCTAAAGGGATTAAACTCATTCATCCTCCAATCTACACAGATGAATGGAAGCACACCACCAAGATGCTGCTTCTGGAGTTCAGCTTTGTGCCAACGAGTACAGTGTGAGTGTCAGAGTGAGGGGTGTTCACCCTGGAGTCAGGTTATGGATTTATGCTTTGACACAAATGTCTCTGACAGATTGGCAGGGGCACTTGTTGAATTGAGAGCAAGTCTCTCTCCGGCCTCTGGGGGGCAGAGCTGCCTCTGTGCCCCAGGGCGACTCTGCCTTGTGCTGTGGGCTTAGCTGCTCGTTACATTAAAACAGGGGCTTCTGTGACAGAGTCAGCATTATGAAAGCTAAGAGGATTAGCTGATGGACATTTCTGGCGTTCGTGGTCAATTATCAAAATGAAAAGCAGTGACTGGGCAGAGCTGGCATGCTCTGTGCCACGGAAGAGATCCTCTCTCCTTCTACTCCTCTTCTCCACTCTCACTCTCTATCCTTCACTCAGCTTGTCTGTTACAGGTTACTGAGGTTCAGGAGGGAGGGGGAATAAATAAAGGCGTCATTTCTGAACAGGAAGGTTTTTAGTGTGTCTCTCTTTCTGTGAGCCACGGATTAAAAAAGAGCATTTAAATTTTAATGTTTCTAAAGTGCAAAACTGTATGTTATGCAACTGTATAAAAACAGGCCGGCACGTCAGCCAGCCATCCGTGCTCAAGTCTAACTCCTCCAACCATGTGCATGATGATCAACCCCCCACATACACTCCCCTACTTCTGTGTGAATGTGTGCACTCTCTTATGATTGCTGAACAGTGTAGGAGGAGTCTCCCCCCACTATGGTGCACATGTACTGTTGGAGAGTTTGGGATGATGAAGAGGAGTTGTGAAGAGGCAGGGCAAGAGAGGAAGAGGGGGTTGTAACGGTGTATCCATAAAAGCAGCACTCCACAGCTGTTTCGTGTTAGGGATCTACCCCGGGGATTCACACAACGCTGAAAACGTAATCAACCGAGTCAATGTGCCACCACGGCGGCAGTCGGCACATCACTACAGCAGCGACACCTCCACCTCCACCTCACCTCCATCCATCCACCACTGCCGGCAACATCCCTGCTTATCACCCAACTTTCTAATCCACAGGTTAGACCTCACTGGAGCACGGCAGAGGTGAGGTGGATATCCATGTGTGGCAGGAAAAGATAAGAAAACAAACTGCTCATGCATTATATTATATTTTTTTTATCCTGCTACAAACATTTTTTTTTCTGCTGTGTGAGGTGGTTGCTTAAAATATAAAGTGATTGATGTTAATCCTTGTTTGCCCCATACATATCAGGTTGAATAATATTCAATCACAGTTATCACTTCAGGGAAATTGTCATCTCCCTGCTGTGTGTGTGATGGTCCTGCTGCAAGAGCAGACCTTATATGGGTATTTCCAGGCTTTCTACATCCAGCTGAAAATGTCTCCATCTGGTGTTAAAAAAGTTGACCTGATAGAAAGGAAATGTAATAGCAGGTGCATCAACAGAATGTGGGTTTAGTATGTAATATTTATATGCTGAATTATATTTTGATCAGCTTAGTTTGAGATGCATGTCTGAATTTTTGGTATAAAATAATGCATCAAATTCACAACATTAAAGGGCACTTCCACAAAAATTTACCCATCCTGCACAATATTATTTGGCCTCAGG
Source organism: Thalassoma bifasciatum (assembly GCA_008086565.1). Taxonomy (NCBI): domain Eukaryota; kingdom Metazoa; phylum Chordata; class Actinopteri; order Labriformes; family Labridae; genus Thalassoma; species Thalassoma bifasciatum. The sequence goes on along the minus strand of RPOG01000256.1, from coordinate 364,759 downwards.
GAAAGTCATCTCTTGTAGCTCTTAAGCAGATGTCTCTATATAAAAAACTACAGTGATGACGTCATAAGGGTTATCTCAGTTCAGGCTTGAGACGTTGAACATACGACAGGCTGCAGCCGGCTTTACAAGCTGGGAATTTATCAGGATGGGGAAGATAGTGTTTAGGTTTACGAATGATGCTTTCAAAATTGCATCATGGAGATTGTAGATCTGGTTATAGAGCTTGACTTCAATTAAGAGCTTAAACTCAACATGCTTTGAATCTGTTGCTTTGATTTTGCATAAATTGACGTATAATGTGCAATGCAGGAGGTATTCCTCCATCATGTTTTTGTCAGTTTGTCTCAAATTTATTTAGATTCAGAACTCCTGTGTGCAAAATAAATACCTGTAAATTATACCAATGGTCCATGAAAGTATGGTGCATAAGAGAGTGGTGGGAAATTGCATTTATCTGACAATAGCTCATTTACTCATTTGTAAATATTAAAACTCTTAGGAGGAAAAGAAGAAGTAATAGCAGGGTATCTGCAGATTTCACCAAGTCACATTTAAGGCTTTTTAAGATATTTTCAATGCCATCCCGAATGAGCTTTCAGACCAAAAACATTATAAATATTGGTGATAGTTGGGGAATCCTGCTGTATTATAATCCAAATCGATGTCAGCCAGCCAACCTTCAATACATTTGCACGAACCCGCAATCAAACGCTGGCTAGCTAGCATGCAGATGACAGTTTTTACCACTGGCTAATAGGAAAGCAACCTATCTACATCTCCTTCTCAAAATGTCCCGCGAGAAAAAAACATCAACTAGTCCTGCGCCTAGAAATTTAAGACCTTAGTGTAAATGTATTCAAGACTAGCATGTAATATTTTCTAATGTTTTAAAGACTTTTTATGGTTCGTGGACACCCTCATTGGTGTGACCTGGTTGAAAATTGGAGGAAGAGATTTCATCAGCAACTTTTCAACCTTCTCATGATCTCAGAGACAAACCTGACAGTGATTCTTATTTGAAAAAGACTGGTTTAATGTCAGAATCAGAAGGGAAATGTTTCACTGAGGATGTTGCTGTACAGTAAGAGGTGTTGAAGGAGTATGAGAGCCTCAAAAAGGTTTGAACAGTGAGGTCAGTCATTTGTCTGTCACAATGTGCCAGTAAACTAACAATAAAAAAACATATCCTGGAACAAAATTATAAAAAGGGAAATGTACATAGAGCCACTCATGAGTGAGTGTGTTTGACTCCTCTCAGTAAAGTCCTGTGTGAGGATTGTCTCTGTATTGCTGTGGTTTGCTCTCTGCAGCTCGTCCTCCTCCGCCTGCTGCTGCTGCTGCTATACCACGGCGTACTGCTGATACAGCAGGTCCCGGATCTTATAGTAGTCGTCACACAGGCAGCCTTCCAGGCCAATGCGTCCGGCCTCCGTCTGGACAGAGAGTACAAAGATGCAGGGGTCACATGGGTCCACATTTGGCACTCGTTCATACTTTGTATAATATGGTTTCACCTTTAATCACAGATTCTAAAGAGCTCTCTTCTGACCTCTAATTAAAAAAAAGAAAAACCCATGTGTCTCTAGACCCTCACAGATTTAGGATTTAAATGTCTAATGAAGCAAACCACTTCCAAGATTTTAAATAGCACACACACGCCTTAAAAAGTCTCACTTCTCTTTGATTTCACATTCTGGGTTGCCGCTATTTTGAGTTATTGTCAATTATGCATTTTGTTGTTGGTGTCCTGGCTCACTTCTGCTCTCTCATTTTATTTCAGCTGAGTTTGGCCTCGAATTTTTTCTTCCGAGATTCTTCTGGAGTGAGATGTTCTTATGTGCCTCTGGGTGTTTTTATTCCACTTGGGAAAGCTGTGTTTGTTTAATCTTTGTTTTTAAAGCCTGAGTTTGTGTTAGAAGAGCTAGTGTATTTTACATTTAGTTATGAACACATTAACCTCAGAATCAAACCTATTAAATGTGCCACATGTAGACAAATTTCAGCCTTTAAACAACCCCAAAGTGGCTCATTAACTATTCATAAGAGACGCTGCATCGTCTACTCTCAGCACACATTATTTTATTACTCGATTCGTTGGTTGTTAAGTACAGCTGTGAATACTTAATTAAAAAGGGAACTCAGGTTCAAAGTGGGAGGACTAAGAAGTGCTAAAGCATGTGAAGAGACATTAAGGGCCTGTTTCCACTAACATTGGTTGTTTTGTGCTGTAAGTGCTGATCATCATTAGCGGTAGCCCCCAAACTGAACACGACAAAATGCGCAAGGTTAAAATCTCTCCAATACAAACCCCAACTACTGATATTGGAAAGGTTTGTATGTCAATGGTGGGAGGTAAAAGTTATTGGGCCTCACTCACTGAAAGTAAAAAGATTGTTACTCTGCACATAAAAGCATACACAAAATCAATTTCAAAATAGATTGAGGAAGTTCATTTCCATTTACAGTGTAAGACTTAATTCAAGTAAGAACATGTTGATGAATCCCAAATTTGTATTTCAGATGTTTATTTGCATGGTTTGAGAACATATTTGTGTATAGGTACAGTTAGTGAATAAGACCGTATGTGGGTGGAGACAGGCCTTAATGACACTTTTGGTTTTAAAAACATCTCATTCATTTCTGGAATTTGTATTACTTCACTCTGTACTTTTCCTGCACTTTTTGGAAAGTAACAAAATCATTCAATCCTAAATGGGAAAGAAGCAACTTGTTCAGTTTTAAGTTTTGGGGGGATAACAAATATTTATTGAATGTAATACTATCAACCTTGTAACAAGATACCAATCCTCATTCTGTAATAAGGTCACTAAAGCATAATGTTTTTGAAAAAGGATTAAATAAACTCCTTTAAAAGGCCTCCTAAATGCTGACAACTGTATTTTGGGTGATTGCCAGTGCCACTTAAAGAGAGATGATTATCAGTCAAATCTACAACATGCTCCCTGTGTCTGTGTTTCAGTAAATGCCAGAGTAAGCTGCTAGATTTCCAGGACGCATAATTCATTATCAAATGTAAGGGAGAAGGTGAACGGCACAATTTCACTTTTGTTATGGCTTGGTTAATGTAAACCAAGGGAGTGAAACACTCACGTCACAGGAAATGTATTCCGCCTGTACATTTTTATTGCAGTGATAAATCATTCTCTGTAAGTGTTTCCGAGGCGTTTCAAGGTATAATACTTTCTGAAGGGTACAGACAGGGGATGTAAGAGGGTGTATTTATAGTGGTACATTTGTTTGATGAAACTTGTTAGGACACCTGATTCTTTAATGTGTTGGTTTTCCCACTATCCTTTAATTCTACTTTTCATCTTCTTGAAAACAGAAACTACAAAGACCTTCGCATGGATGGAATTGGAAATCTTTTGATTGTGTGTTTTTGGCAGAAAAACAAGCCTGTGCCATATGTCGTCCTTGCTTGCCTCTTTTCCTTTTTATCAGGATTGGCTTTGCAGGGGACTGATAGATATCACACATACACAGCCTGTGGGAAGGACACTCACCCTGCGGACGGCCACCATGTTGTTGCACACTAGTACTCCTCCTACGAACTCGGCCTGGATGCCTTCTCTCAGCAGGACCTGCTTGAAGTCAGACAGGCGTGGCTCGTTGATGAACACCGACTGATGGCCTGGAATCTGCAGGGAGGACAGAAGAGAGCGTCAGTTAAGGGGCTGTGTCTTGATTGCTTGTACGTCCTTTAGGAGACATCCAAGCTGAAACATGACAAAATGTGGAGTCTTAAGGCGTGAAAAGAAAAAGTTTTTGTCCTTCTGATGTCTGACATTAGCGGCGCAGAGCTATTCAGTCATTAATCTGCTGCAGGGGAAGCATTTCTCAAAGCTGACCTTGAATCACAATTTTAAGTGTTTTTACTGACATGATTTGTGATTCAGCAACTCGGATTTAAACCACTCATGGTCCCGTATACAGCGAACAAAAGTGCGCTGTGGGAACTTGAAGCCATTTGGAGGCATAAACAGTGAAAATGCTTCTGAGTAATGTGGGTGATATCCTTCCACCAATACTTAAACTTGTTAAAAAAAATGTTTTGCATATTCACAGAGTTTATCCTGAGTTCAACATTTAGGGAGAAGAAGAGGAGGTGGTTAGAATCCAAAAGAATCTGAAATAATGATCTGTAATTGGTAGTTGTGTCCTCGGGCTGACCTCATGTGGAGGCAGAGGCTCCAGCGTTGGAATAACGTCACTCTCCTCAGACACTTCCTTCTCGTCCTCCCCAAATAGGCTCTTCATCGCCCGCTGTGCCGCCGCTGCAGCGCTGTGCTCCATGCTCAGATCTGGTGTCACCTCCATGGCCGCTTCACCTTCTTCTACTTCCTCTTTGGCACCTTCCTCCAGCATCACGCCCATGTCTACCTTCACGACCCGCATGTCCAGCACTCCGTCGATCCAGGCCAGCTCGGTGTCTTTGGCCTTGCAGAACTGCAGCGAGCTCACCAGGGAGTCTTTCAACCGTACCTTTGGCCCGAGAAGAGAAGACAGGATGAAAAAACAGGACAACTGGTAGGAGGGAGAATCTGGCCTTAAATGATCTAAATTTGTCATATCTTTAATCTCTGTAAAGACTTTTATCCTGATGATTAGGTAGAGTTAAACTGAATCTAAAAACAATGATTCCAACCTCAAATTTATGGTTATTGAAAAAAAACAATCTACTTCTTTTATAAGACATTGACTTGCATCAAGAGAGGGTGACCAAATGTTCCCTTTTGCCCAGACATGTCCTCCTTCCGTGTTTTTTTTTTATTGATAGTTATAATAAAACACGTAGGAAAACGTGCTCTGACTCTCTCCAATATTGGACTTATGGGTTTCTGGAGCTACAAAATAAATCAAAGTGATAAAGTGCTGACATACGCTCGTTGATCTTCTCAGTGTGACTCAAACTATGTCTGACCTGGTAGATGTGTGTTTCACTGGTGGCGTCCACAGTCTCCTGTAGTTTCGGGGTGTACACTTTAATGTCTTTGCTGAAGGCCTTGCAGGACTCAGCCAGGTCCAGACTGGCTTCTGGTGGTCCATGAACGATCACCAGCTGCCTGGGTTTCATCTGATTTATGATCTTCTTGATGGAGTCACCGTCAGAGCGACCTTCGTAGTCTATGTATGATATCCTTGCTCTGTGGACAAATGAAGACATGGGGATGGGGAGGTTTTTACTGCTTATTTGTCAACGTCTGAGTTGTGACCACTGCTTGCAATATTACTTGGTGAGTTTGTTATACATGCAGGGGAGGTTTTGTGGAGGAAGAAGACATTACAGGAAGCTGTTGACTCAACTCTGTACCTAAACCATGTCTGCAATCTAATAGCAGATCAATCTGTGAGCAGGAAAAAATTGAAATTTCATCAAAGTTCTTGAAGCAGACTTATTTCAGGGATCACTGACCTTATTTCCAGATTTTCCATGGTGGAGATGCATTTTGTGGGAACAACAGACAGATCCTGATCCATGGGCTCATCACCGTTTGTCAACCCGGACTCCAATTTATTTTTCTCCTCCTCTGTGGCCTGCAGTTCAGGAACCAGGAACTCTTCTAGTCTGTAAGGGGAACATTAAAAGTCCATTAAAGATGACTGCACAATCTGATTAGAGTAGTTTCTCTGTATGATTTTTAGACTTTGATTTTATTATTTGTTCCGCTGAGACATATTGTGCTGTTTTAATCAATAATTGCAAACTCAACCTAACTTTTCATGTTTGTTCAGTTCATTTGTCGTTTAGTTTTTTGCCATCAAATTGTAGTACCTGATAATTTCACCGTATTCGTCCCATTTGATTCTCTCCTCGTGTGTGGGGAACATGGGATAGGACTTCTTGGCTTGTTTGAAAAAACTGCCTTTGCGACTGCCCTCTGCTTTCATCATCAGGTCGTGATGTTTGGTTTTTGTGGCAGCCGGCTGATCCAGATCATCATCCATGTCACTCTCGTCGCTGGAGTCCACATCAACCCTGAAAGTGCAGGGGAAGGATTAAGTACATTCCAGCACAGCATAAACGACTGATATTTACTCAAGAATTAACATTTAAATTACTATTTTTAGCAAGTAATTTATATCAATGTCTGCATTTATGTGCACTTTATACATGATTTGCTGTTTAAGCTCTTTACAAACCATGAGAACGTCATTATCAAACATTTAGTCACTTCAACAGGTATGATAAAAAGAAACATCCAGCCCTTAAGCACCAAGGCTGCTTCTGCTGAGACTTACTCTTTTGCTTGTTCCAACTTTTTTGCAGCTTCTTTCTTTATCTTATCTTTTTCGAGGTAGTCTTCCAGCTCCTTGCCTTCGAGCTTCACTCTTTTCCTCACCTGTCATAACAATGAGAGAAGAAGAAGATGGTGGAAATGACAGACTGACACTTGATTGTTTCTCCAGCTGGGTTTTTGATGTGAGGAACACGAGCTTCCCGCGGGGTACGAGACAAATCTAAACACTCCTGTCATCACTGTAAATCCACATATAGACAGTCGGACTAACCTCCAGATCCAGCATCTTCTCTCCAGGGTTGTCGATGAGGTAGCGGGCGAGGGTTCCAGGTGTAGTGCGATAGGTGAGGATGACAGAGTTTTTGGCGTCTTGGCACCACTGGATGAAGAGTTCTCTGGAGAAGCCAGACTCCAGGTCTGGCTGGCTGCAGAGAACCACTTTGGGGCTGGGAACTCGAGCCAGGTCTGCCAGACTGTGGCAGAGTGTCAAGTGACGGAACTGGAAGGGGTTGTTTCTCTTGTCTTCAAAACATCTCATGAGTTTATCACTCATCCACTCCACCTATAGGGAGAAAGTTGATTAGTAATGTATATGATCAAAAGTGATCCTGTTTCAAAGTTTATATCACCAACCAAAGACAAAAACAGTCATATCAGATCACCTATGGAGTAATAATCCTCAACAAATACCTGAGACTTGGAGAACTCCACCACATTATAGCTGACATTATTAAGCAGAGCGAGTGGGTAAACTCCAAGTCCAGCATCCTTTGTCCTCCAAATCTGGTCCAGCAGCTGAGCAAGCTCAAGCACACGCCCAGCTGTATCCACGGCAATAAGAACATTACCGTCACCGCGCAGGGTCTCCATTACGTTGGCTGCAAGTCAAAAGTATAAGAGTAGCCGTTAAGACAAACAACCACATGTGGAGGTTGTACAACAAAGAGTAAGCGCTGAGAGAATAATAATATTAAAATGAAGAATAATTTTGAAAGTTTGAGAATGACTTACTCAGCAGCATCTCATCTCTTTGTTTGCGACGTGGCTGCACATACGTTGCATTAAAGGAGTCTGTGATAAGTAAAGAAGGGCGACTAATGCTCTCCAGTGTGCAGCCGTTGAGGTGGCTGGAATAAAGAAACAGAAAAAGTAAGCACACAAAGGAAAAGCTAAGAGAAACTTATACAAAAAAGCACATTCAACTTGGTGTGAATGTTTTCTCCACTCACATTTCTCTCTTGTGGTTGAAGTCTACAGCATACACAATCTCCTCCTCCCCATCTTTCACAATTTTCCAAATTGTGCCTCCAATCATGTGACCAGCTGGAAGTGGCATTATGGAAAGACCATGCCCCTTCCCTGCCCAGGAGAAATAAAGATATTGAACACTTTGATGCTTGTGAAAACATAACAGTGGGTAACTCTTGAGGGTCTGTGACTAACTCACCTTTCAGATTGACAATCTGAGAATACTTAAGCTGCTGGATTTTATCAAAAGCACTGTCCACATCATCAAGGGTGAAGAGTGTGAAATCTTCACTGTTGTTTCGAGACTAAATAGAGAAGAAAATGTGACTTTTAAAGCATAAAGAGTTATCAAATCAAAAATAACTTCACATGAAACACATTCCTCACCTGGTAAAGATCATACATGAACATCTGACCCATCTTGTAGACAGGGATCGTTGCATAGATAGTACAGTTTAGACCGAGTTTCCCCACAGCATACGGTAAGGCTCCCAGGTGAATGGGGTCAGGGTGAGAGAGCAGCACAGCATCGACCTGATGGACATATCTGTAGGAAGGATGGATATCACACACTTTTAATTTACAAAAACTTGAGCAAAGTGCCAGTCTTTTAAGATGGCTAAAGAAAATAGATCACAACCCTCTTTTTTGTAAAAACAATGACTCCCTGTGTCCGGACAAAATACAATGGATTTCAAGTTCTTTTACTTGTTTTTAAGCTTTTTAAACGTTCCTTGTCTGTCCCTCACAAGCACCGAAGAGAGAGCTTTCTGTTCTTATGCCCCCTAAACTCTGGAACTGGCAGGTAAAGCTTAGGGTGTGTTTTAAAAAGCAAACTAAGGCCTACCTTCTTAGTCTAGATTTTCATTTGAAGTTATTTCTTTGTCTTATTATAATTACTGACATTTCTATAACATAAAAATACAAACAACCCCCCTACATCAACAACCCATCCCAGGACACACAACACATACACAACCAGAGAAGACATAACACAAATATTTTATCCAAACTGTGTGCCACAGACACAATCATTAAACATCATCATGGGTCAGTGCATCATCCAAGTGGACCACAAGGGAAATGTCCTTGAAAACAGGACAACAAAGAGAAAAATAGAACAATAAAAATAAGATAAATGCATCCATACAAGAACAGATGCTGTTAAAGCAAGTCCAAATGTTACAAGAAGGGACCACAAGAACCTTCCCATTTATATTTATATTTAGAATCATTAATTCCCAATTTCTCTATGTGTATCACTGAGACAACATCATGCAACCAATTTCTGAGACATGGTGAAGTTGGTGTCTTCCAGTCTTTCTAAATACTTTTTTTCCCCCTGCAACCATACCCATCAAGACAGCTATTTGGATATGAAAAGGAAGTGATATGAAGCCCTCTGAAGCCTTCTGAAGCTCCAAGAGGGCAATAATTAAGAGAGCAATGGAACAGCTTAGTTTTGGCACCAAACTACATTATCACCACTCTTACTTATATCGCTACTTCTTGACAACTTTTTACTTTGAATGCATTTCAATTAATTAAATTAAATTATGTTTTATTTCTAATCCCATTACTTTATCTGAACTCATGCTAATTAATTTCATTGTAACTCATTATACCATTATATTAATCCTTTATTTTACTGATTGAAGGTATTGTTTTGTAGGATTGAAGGTATTGTTTTGTAGGGCTCTTGTCACACACTGATGTTATTTCTTGTCTCTGTTCATTTGTAAAGCACTGTAGACTGCATATTTAAATTTATCAAGGTGTTATATAAATAAGGATTAGTAGAGTTTGAGTTACAGCAGATGTGATCAGAACATTGTTGGGATAATCACCGTTTCATAGCATCGATGATATCCACTGAGAAGTTCTCGTCCCAACCACAGTCCAGGAGGAAACGGAATTCATCCACCTGTAGAAGGTAACACAGAGCCGACTCCTCGTGAACCCCTGACACGGCTGTCAGCTTGATAATGGACGTCATATTTCTTCAGTTGTCACGCTGGAATAAAAACAAGATTCGTATTAGATAAAAGTAAATCACATTCAATGACTAGTGTTGCACTTCAGCTTCGATTCAACTCTAACACAAAACTCATTCAATCAAATCAGCAATGGGACCAAAAACATGCTTCGAATGTAAATAAAACAATTTTATAAAATTCTAAACCTGCATGAGTCTTCACATTTAAACGTTGGGGCTGAGTTTTCAAGCAGAAAGTGAATAATAAGTAAACAGTTCAGTTGTTAGCAATGAAAGCTTCGCATGGGCTAAACCAAATTACCCGGCAGTCTTTGTATTTACCACACGAGCTACACGCACTCAGCGCGTGATTACGAATGAAATGTATCCAATAGCGATACGAAACATACCATTAATAACGATATAATATTGTCCCTCTTATTGGAAACAGAAGTACTTAACGTAAGTGCTCTATTACTCCAACATTAAGACATTTTGTTTGGCGCTTTTGAGCACAGACGCACAGCAGACAGGTTAGCCAAAACGTCATGTGTCACAGAGCGTGGACTGTACCAAGTGTAGGGGTGTATGGTGATAAACCAGCGTGTTTCATTACAAAACGCTCATTTATGATTGTATGGTACATTATTAGAACTTATTTCACTCACTTTAACCCTTAAATGTTTCTCTAGTATCAAAGAAAAGAACAAAACACTCGCGAATTTATCACGGTAATATAACTGTTTATAACTGTAATGCACCGCCGTGTTACGCAGTTGGTAGAGTCCAATGTCCTCTACCTGCTTATTGAAGAGCTGAAGGCCACGGATTGGAGTAAACAGAAGGTAATACCTAAAATATTCTAATGTTGTACCTTTTTATTGTTCATGTCGGTGTTCATAAAAATGTTGAGTGTGCTACATAAATCTTACTCTCATTTTAAATAGAATCTTACCTCGAAACACTGATCTAAATGCTAACCAGCTAACTGCATTAGCTTTCTAGGTCGTGCAGGTTCAGATTGCTGTTTTAAAAGAATTGCTTGGATATAAAATCAACCAGGGTGGGAAATTATTCGCTTTAATAGCCATATGGCGTTAATCTCTAGCTTAAGAAACGTAACAATGAAATAAACCTTCAGAAAGCATCGTCTACATTTCCTTAAAGACGAATTTAACCCTCATTTTGTCATAACTGTGATTTTCTTTCATAGAGTTGCTTGAAAATTACATGGATGGATTCATGCTATGCTATTTGCATGTAACATTAGTTACAGTTGTGCCTAAAAGTCCAGCAGAATTTTCTGATTTTTTTTGGCCTTTTCTCAGAAAATATGAATGATAACACAAAAACCTGTCACTCACTTCGAAACAATACCCTACCTACACTTTGACATACACCTGTCTGTGATAAGACATCAACATGTGTACCTTGGACAATCACCTTAGTGAAAAAAACTGCTTTTTTACTCAAAAAATAAGTGTATTTTATGTAAATAAGGTCTATCATACCATATATTGCAAAAGGATTTGTTAGATATACAGGAGTATGTTGGAAATATCTTCTCTATAAAGGAGGAACAAAATAAATATGAGAACATTTTACATCATGTTCTTTATAAGCAGAGGAACAGATGGTCCAGAGTAAATCAAAAGCCAATATGAGGGTTTAAACAAAGGTAAAACCAAAGCTCTGACTCAGTTCTTGAAATACAGGTAGATGTGCAATCCTCTTAATCAAGCTGCATTTATGCCTTAGATTTTAAAGATGAGTTGAAAATTTTGAAAATGATAACTTTTCTTGAACAAAAGAAATTGTTTGTTTCTGTTATTGTCATTCTTGTGGGGATATGAAATGGGAGTACCAGCCCCCCTGTCAAAACGCAGATGTAGTATTATAGTATTATATTGTTATTTTTTTGGTGTTTAATGCTTGTTATGTTTCCATGCAGGAACCATGGTCAACTTCGCGGCATTCGTCCGCGATCATTGGGTGAACGTGCTGGTACCCATTGGCTTTTTATTTGGAGTGTACATGGACAGAAAACAGGATGATGTGCTGTCAGTTTTCAGGAATAAAAGTGCTTTGTACAACAGGTAAGTACCAACCTGCAAATGTACTTAAGTAATGTATGGTAGTTTCTTCAGAATTTATTTACAGAAAACTTTTTCACATCAGGAGAGGAGTTGTGAGGGGCTGAAATCATGTAAGAGGTGACCTCCTATCGAGTTTCCTATGGTATTAGTTGAACTTAATCAGTAGGCAGCTGTTAATGTGGGAAGAGATTATTTTAACACAACACAAATTTAGGTTGAAGTTATTGATTTTGTGTCATCCTTGTGTCAAAAAACGGGCACAGTCATGTGGCTGGTAGACATTATGTAAACTTTCACTTTCTTAACTCAGCAACTGAGACTGTGTTAAATATAGTAAAAAAAAACTTCTTCAACAAAGAAATACTTCAGATGTAAAGGATCTGAATTAAAAAACTTCAAGTTCATATACAAGGTTTTCCATTTCAGGAACTAAAGTCAGTTACTTTTGTGACTTCTACCCTGGTAGTATCATGTTGGAGAAAACCAGAAACATCAGACTTGAGGCAGAATTTCCTCTTAATTTTTTTTTAATCAAAAAAAAAAATTCACAGTCTGAAAGCTTTTTATTCAACAAGGAAAAAAAGTCAATTCCTCAAACTTGCTCAGATTTTCATTATGACCATTTAATTGAAGATTTTGGCTATAATTTTCTTAAAAAACAACAACAACTGTTGCAACTCCAGTTTGAAAGTATGACATCAGATGATAGGGCACAATACAAATCTTCTTGATTTCTATCAGTTTCATTTTCTCGTACTTAAACTTTCCAGACTGTTTGGGACAAAATTCTGATTCAAGTTTCTTCTGTTTTACAAATTAGACCTACGGTGAAATTAGACAGGCTCATGAAAGGAACATAAAAACGGTTTATCTGATGAAAAAAAAAAAATTATATAACATTTGACCAACTTCAACTTTGTGCTCATCTAATACTTTAAGTTAATGAAACCCTCTGATTTGTTCTCTCTAGGGAACTGAAGCCTGGTGAGCAGGTGACCTGGAAGTAGACCGTCCCAACCAGGACTGTGGCCCTGTTATGACTAATGGATGGACCTAAAATCTATATATTTAGAAATGCCTCTGTATTTCTGTTTATAAGTTGTATCAACCAGTAATAAACATGTTTGTCATCAAAGAAATTCGTACTCTCCAGTGATGGTCTTTGCACAATACCTGATAACATCAATTCATTTTTTGCAAAAGCTGGTTTATTTGTTGCTTTCAAGAGTGAGCTCATAAATGGGTCGCTCTCAGAGTGACAATCTCAGTTGAATGAAAAAGACTACTTGGGGCAAGAAGTGTTTTGCATCTGCTTTGTAAAAAGGGAATTTGAATCTATTTGTGCAGTCAGCATGACTGAGGAGTTCGTAGCCTCTACAGAGGTTCTGCAGTGTGGATAACTCCTCTCTCGAAAAGCAGCTCAACCAAAGAGATCTGGGGAGGGAAAAAAGAAACACATGAACAAATTAGTTTGTTAATTAATTACCAATAAGACACTCAGATGTTAATCAGTCTGAATAAGTCTGTAGAGGATGGGGAGATGTCCCTGTGCCTAAAACCTTGTACACATTTTTCAAAGATGCCATCTTTGTAAAAGAAAAATGACTATATAAATACTGATGATGCAATTGTTTGCACTCATAAAAATGTAGTCAGTCATCAGGAGGACCTCTACGCATTTTGGTTTCTTCTCTGGAAGCTGTGGTAAAAAAAAGCAACAAAAAAAAGTGAAATAACATACCTTGTCCTCTGATGACTCACAGGGCAAATTTCCGACGGTGACAAATTTGGGATATGAGTGGATCAGGAACTCGATGGCATCTGTGTGCTAAAGGAACAAAAAGCAGTTTTTACAGGGGGTGACAACCTGAAAATGACTGTGTTCACCAGACATTATGAAAAACAGCGTCTTCATACCTCTGCTTGTATTTCAAAACTCTTGGGCTCCTCTTTGTGGTAAACTCTGGAGTTGTCCGTTGTGTAATAAAGATGAACAGCTTCTCCATCACTGCATAGCCTGGGAACAAAAGAAGCCTATAAATTGTGTCGCCTCATAAATCTATAGTGTAACATTTCTGCGTCACAAACCAACACAGAATTTCAAACAGGAAGGTCATATAATTTGCAGAGCTTAATCCTGCTTGTAAAGATGCGTTACCTGGCACATCCAGCACGGAGGAGTCTAATTGGGGTCTGTGTTGTGATAAGTGCACCCACATCCTTAACCTGCCCTTGTTCCCACCTTGCAGGTGCTCCCTGAACACTAGTGGCCAATTCCTCTGTGGGAGATCCAATAAAATGTGTCAAATTAAAAGCATAATTTCAGGAGCATCATTTTCTTTTTAAACAGTCAAATACCTGGACTAAGCATAGGAGGGAGGCAGTCGTGCAGGAAGTCTCTGGCTTTCTGATCCACAGCGGCATCAACTGGGGCATAATTTGTTAGTTTCTTCATCAGACTCTCAGCTCTCGAGAAAAACTTTGTCCTGCGTGGGTCATCCTACAAACAAAAAATTTCAGTGAAAGCCAAGGATAGAAACAATGACTGAAAACCGATTTACAATTACTTGTGAGTTACCTTGTCAGAATTCTGGACACCCATGTATGTCAGGTAGTCGAGAGGTAAGCCCTGTCTGAACTCCACATCCTCCTCCATGGCAACTTCCAATGCTGCCGGGACCAGCTGCAAAAAGGACAGTTCAAAAGTTCACAGCTCTTCAGTTAAAGGCAGTTAAGACTTAGCTGTTTGTTTAAAGTTTCTACTTCTGTTTCTATACTATGTAATGAGTGATTAGACCACTCATTAGAGAGAATCACCTTCTGCAACAGATCCCCCCAACTGTTCTTCTGGAAGGAAGAGATAGTGATATGGAGAGAGTGGGCGTCTGGGAGGCAGTCGCCTTGGTGGATGAACCCTCGAGGGAAGTAGAGGAGATCCCCTGCCTCCAGCACCACTTCCAAGATTGGCTTCCCGATGTCTGCCTGATCAAAGTTTGCTGGAGACAGGAAGTTCACTTTAACCATTTAGCCAAATCCGTACGCACACAAAAAAAGGATTGTACTTACAACTTGAAAGCACGGGTAAGACCTCATCCTCTGTCCTGAGGGAAATAAAATCAGAAAAATAAGTTGACAGTGTGTTTCTTGGTAGAACACGCCCAATTTCTAACTAGCTTGTTGTTGAATTGTACTAAAAATACCCGGATAGGAAAAATGTAAGGCTGAAAAAAAATCATACAAAGAAGTGGATTGAACTTTACCTTCTTGGACTCATTCAGCTATTAAAAGCCAAATGTGATCCATTAAACTATTTTTTGTGCTTCATATGCCACAAAAACAACATGTGTTGTCCCTTACAGTATCTCACCTTGGGTTGTACACTCTCCAGTGTTTCTTCCCTTCGAGCTGAACCACGAACGCTTCGATGTCGTCATAATGTGGAGCAAAGCCTTGAGTCCCAGGTGGGGTCAGATATCTATTCAAGGTAAAACATATTCAGTATGAAATATTAGTTGGACAGAGGATTTGATATGTTGGCAGTGCAGTTACTCACACATTGGCTCCTGCCATGCTGCCAAACAGCTCTTGAAGGATGGAGAGCACATTCCACACAGTGGAGGAGAAAGCCTGAGGGTTCAACATGCGGAGAGAGCAGCCGGTCTGGGAAATGGAGAGACGATGACATAGATGGTTACTTATCAGCAATGAGTTCGCTGAACTTAACACAGAACACCCTCTACGAGTAAAGCAAGCACCTTTTCCTATGCTTTTTTCCTAAATGGTTTTTAACGATAGTGGCACTGAAATTCAGAAGAAACTTTACTGACTATCACAGAAAGGGCTGGTTCTGCTACTGTGAACAAAGGGTCCACTTACAAAAGATGTTGAGATATTAAAACACTGCAGATATACAGTATATACAAATCTGTACCTCATAAAAGTCCCACACAGTGAACGGCAGAGCTCTCCCTGGAGGATTGTGCGTCTCTCTTTTGCCATTTTTGTAGCTTGTCACATCAAGATTCACCCCGTATTGAACATCATCCTAAAATAGGATAACAGAGACATAAAGATAATTTTTACAGAAGACAAAAGCATACAGCTGGTTATAAAATACATGCAATAGAACATATAAAGTTAATTTTTTTACACCAAGTGTTTTTCTTTATATACATCTGAAACAGACCATACTTCATCTAAATACTTGAGTATTGTAGAACAATTGTCGGGAACAGAGAACACTTCTTCATTTGAAAAAAAAAAGTACATAAAATGTTATCTTTTGAGAAAAGCATGCAAAATAATGCAGTTCTTAAAGCTTTGTCTTATAAAATGAAATGAAATAAAATATTTATTAAAGATGCATGGAGTGTCTTTCTGTTTATTCTGTCATATCCTCACCTGTCTTAATATACGATCAAACTCTGCTGTGGAAAATAGTCCCTTGTAGTAATGTGGATTCTTTCGTTGAACAAGGATGGGCTTCTTTTCCCACGTGTCCCTTAAGAAACAAGGAAAATATGAGTTAGCACAAAAAAAAATCAACACCCAAACATACTGCTGATATTAATCTTATCACAAATATATCATGAAACACATTAATTCTTACTTAAAGAATGACTTTGCAGGGATGGGGCTGATGAGCCACTGGAACAGTATGTTTGCTCTTTCTCTGCTGTTGTTGACTTTCAACAGATCAGTCAGCAAATCATCCAGATCCTCAACATTTCCATTTACACACTCCTCATCCTGCAATTAAAGCAAAAAAAAAAAACTATCGTGACCCATTATACCATCTTACTACTGAAAACAATCTGATGTCTTTGCCTTTTGCCCACTTACCTGAGCTTTCTCCTCAAAGCTTTCCTCTCTGTGAGCTGCTTTCTGTAGCTTCTTTTTCATTTTCTTCCCCTCAGGTTTTGAATGGGGTTTGTTTATTTTACTGACCCCATTCTCTTTCTTCTTTTTCTTTTTTTCCAACACCTACAACATCATGCAGGTAAAATGTCAGAATAGACACAGACAAACAAGTCAAGAAAGAATTGTAAAAGTAAGATGATAAATAATAATGTTTCAACTAAAAAGAGAAGATTGTTATTATGTGTGAATACTGCTCCTCCTCATGTAGAATAACGGGGACGCCTCTGTAACCAGACAAAGCAACAAACTGTGCATCAGCATTTGTTACATTAACTTAAAGCCTTTTACCTGCAGGTGAGGCTTTTTAGAGGGTGGCTGTTCGTTGGTTGAAATACTTTGATACAAAGCAAAAGCTGACATGTGTTTTCTCTCCATTTTCGGGTCTCACGTTATCACGCTGCGACTGCTCCGCTTTCTTCTTCGAAACTGTTTTTTGTGTCCAATGGACTCGCTACTGCCATCCAGAGAGCTATGAGTAAAAAAGTATAAACCAAGAAAACTTTTTTTTTTCAAATAGAAGGGGGAAAAAATGCAAAATGCAATAAATAAATAAATAAATAGACAAATACATGAATGAATAAATAAATAGCCCAATTAAAAAATGGGAAGAAAACAAACAAAAAACTACAACACCCTTCCTGTTTTCTCCCATGCTGTTTGTCATGAATTGTATCCATAAGGGATTTGGAATTCAGGTTTTTTATTTATTTATTTATTTTTTTACATTGCATTATAAGCTGGAGTAAAAAAAACATCCTAAAACTTTTGACGAAGCACAGAATGTAAAAGTGCACCATTTAATTTTTTTTTTTTTTATGTGCATCTGCAAGAACAAATTCAAGTGAAAGGTTTTTCTATCATGCAAAAGGCAAATTAAAAACAAGCCACTTTTCACAAAACTTTTACAAAGTTTATTGATTTATTTCATTGTCTGAGATTTCACCTTATTCTTATCCATGTTTTCTGCAATCCCTGTATATCTTTGTGGTTGTTTTGTGTTTAACTTGATTATAACAGCTATATGCTATAATAGTCATTATAATGCAAATGCTATCTGTTTAAATACATCAAAAACTCTATTTGCTTCTCTCTCTCTTTTTTTTTTGTTTATTCATTCATTTTACTCTTTAATATTTAGGCTACCCTCTTAATCCTCCTGTTGTATTCGGGATAATTTAACCTTATGTGTTTTTGAATATAATTTTAAATGTATAGCATCCTCTTACCATTAAAGAACTTTGAATAATTTCAAAACAATATCCTGCCATCACTTTGACAAACACCTGTCCGGTATGGTATGAGAATACATCAATTATGTACCTCTGATGATAACCTTCGTGCAAATAATAACAATAACAACAAGAACAAGAACAAGAACAAGAACAATAATAATAACAATAACAATAATAATAATAATAATAATAATAATAATAATAATAATAATAATAATAATAATATTCAGGATTTTTTTTTCTACTCAAACAAGAAGTATACTCTTATGTACATATTATGTACCGATTGAATTTTGCTTATCTGGAGGGTAAGCTGTGGAGAAAAAAACTTGACATGCCAGAAAAAAAACTGACTGCAAATTTGGAATCAGCATGTCAATTTTAGTTATCAGCATAAAAATCTAGTTCGACATTTAAAGGGAAAAAAAAAATTTAAATTGTTCCCCAGTGTTATTTAACGCCCACACCAACTATGACCACGAGGTGGCGTATTTTACTTGATGATACGGTGAGTTTCAATGGCACAGTTAATCAACACCGTTTCCCAGAGTGCATTGCGGCGCGCTGTCGGTGCTGTTTGTCCATCCGTCGCTGCTCCAACAATGCAGCTTTTAATGGAGCTGTGAGCCGAGCGAACTGAAAACGCAGCAGCATCGCGAGCTTGTCCGGAGACTCATCGGAGCAAATTTTACACTACGAGACTTTTAGGTTCTGACAAACCCACCTGAAGGCTGCGGCTGGTTTTTGTTGCCCACCCTGGACTCCTGTGCTGGGGTAAGTAGCTCCTGAAGCTAACATTAGTGAAGCTGTGAGTGTAGAGGAGCATTTTGTTGTGACCACTGCTGCTGGTTAGCAGGCGAGCTAATTGGCCAGATGAGACATATGGCCCCTTGTGTGTTTCCCCCTGCAGTCCTTCTTTATGACTATATCCTACTCTGATCACATTTCGTCCTCTGTAAAGATCTATAACCAATAACATAGTCTGGTCTAAATGCTCTTAGCCAACATGAAGACTTGGTGGAGTTGTCCCTGTGGACGCTGTTAGTCGTGAGTATGTTTTGCTTTGATCTCCACTGAGTCACACGTCAACCAAGCCGGTGTTACTGCTGCGATGTTACTTCAACCTGGGCATGACCTCCAGGGCTGAACAAAATCCTGCTGTCTTTTCAGGATATCTTAAAAACTGAATCCATCTCCTCTCCTATCATTGCCCAGCCCACAACAGTGTAATACACTGCAGAAATTCAATATCTTACCAAGTGTACTCGTCTGATTTCTAGTCGAAAGGTCTCATTGGAACTTGTTTCTACATAGATCATCTTTAGAGTCCTAAGTGACACAGTCTCAAAAATATCTTGATTTATGTAACTTTACCGTTGAAATCAGCTTTTTTTATTTTATTTTTTTACTTTTCAAAAGGTTTTTAATCTGCAAGATAAATCACCTTCTTTCAAGAAATAGACTGAATTTGAATCAAGAAAACAAAGCTTTGTTCAAACCCTCCTGTTGTCTGTTCTGACCCCTTTTAAAGTGCTAAATAAAAAAAAAATTCCCTCCAAAATTTTTTCTTCATATTTTTGAAGATGTTTCCAACATATTTGCATATATATAGCAACTAATTTTGTGATATATGGTATGATAGACTTTAATTAATTGAAGTATACCTCTTCTTTGGGGAGAAAAAAGCAAAAATTCTGATTTTTTTGCTCTTAGGTTATTATCAGAGGTGCATGCATTGATGTATTATCACAGTCATGTATTCATCAAAGTGATGGCAGGATGTTGTTTTGAAATCATTTAAATTTCTTTAATGGAAGAAAGTTGTTATTAATTTATAAAACATACATAATTTAATAATAATAGTCATAACTAATTTTACATGTAATCAAATGATAATTGACTCGCCTGTAACAAGGGCAAAAAAATCTGCAAATGGGATAAGATAAAAGTTTCTTGTGTTAAGACATTAAAATTTCAAGAAACCTAACAAGCAAGTTTTCCTACCCCATTGGCAGATTCTTTTGCTCATTCCAAGCAATTAAGACCTAATTTTTGACTTAGAATAACTTGAAACAAGACATTTTTCTGCACTGGTCTGGGAAATATCGCTAATATTGAGTCTAAAAAGACATCTTGTCGGACAACTAAGACAAAACCTTGCTAAGTTTTTGCAGTATGAGACTATTTTGGAGAATGTGACTTCTGATAGTGGTGAAGTATGACGTTAAAACCATATGGCTTTGTCAAAATACACACCTTTACCGCTGAACAAGGTATCATTCGTTGTTCTCCAGAATATAATTAAATGCAGCAAGAAGAAGCTACAGCATCTTTTATGTCTTTTTCAATAAACATGTCCAATAAATGCAATAATAATTACACTCAATTCCCACCTCATCTTCATAGATAGATAGTACAACAGCACCATAAACTACAGGCTCTTTAAGGACTAGAAAATTGAATCAATACTTGGCTACAACCTTTAACACTTTATTACAAACAACCAACATGATGGTCGGTTTATTACAGAGCGGTTTTATTAATTATGCATCACTTTTAGCTAGTTGTGCCTGCGAGCCATGTCCAATCAACCAATGACTGCTGTGACAAAAGCTGCATTGAAGTTTGGGCACAGTGGTAGCTTTTAAGTACAACTTTGGCATGTTTAAAGGAACAATGAGGTGACTGGAAGAGGCATTACGCTGACAAAATGTTTCAGTAACCAGTAAATCCCTTTCTCTCTGATTTCTAAGCTCATACTTGAGCACTTAATAGCAGCCTTACCAGACCTGTCGTCAAAAGATTTGTGGTCAGTATATTTGTGGCTGTGTGGGATTGAAGAAGAGTAGTTATAGTAATATGCCTTTGTGTGTTTTTACTTGACAGGGGTTGACTGAATCACAATATCTAATACAATTGAGGGGGCAAGTTTAGAAACTAAAAGAGAAATTTCAAATACATTGAAGTATATTTTATTGCTGTTTCTCATGAAGTCCAAAACATATTAAGAAAGAGCTCATGAAGTTAGAATAAATGCATTTCTATGTATTTCTCCCCATCATTAGTCATTTTATTGGAGGTTTGATAAATTTAGAGCATATGTCCACCATTGACAGTGTCTGTTTTCTATCTTAAGCTAACGAGGCGCAGCATTTTCAGCAACCAGTGGCCTAAGAGCAAAAACAATCTTGGAGTCACCTTTTTTTCTCTCACCAAACACCAAATGAATAATTGAAATTGAAACTTCCAGGTCATATGACTTCATATCTCCCAGAAACTGTCTCTCTTCAGGAAAAAAGCAGAAGTGTTGTGAGGAAACTTTTGGAACTAGCAGGAGTTAGCTCTAATATGAAGCACACTGGAATGAAACAAAAAATGTAGTTAATGGGAACAGGCCCTTATGTGACGGAAGAGTTTATGTTGTTGAGTTATTGTCTGACATTTTCCTACTGGTGGTTGGTTGCAAATGGATTTGATTAGTGTTTTTATGTTGTGTACTTTCTTGTGCACTGTTGTTATCCTTTATACTGAGACAAAACAAAAGCAGTAACGTGTGAAAAAAATCACAACAGTGAATTAATCAAAAAGGCCTTTGCTGCTTTGATTCATTATAAACTCTTTCAGAATAGCTCTAATGATTTCAGCCGTGACAAATGAGGAGCAAATATTTTTGAATTCATTCAAGCAGCTATTCTTGTAATGGCAATATTGAACTAGAGCATGTATTAATAAGAACTATATGAGGCTCTGTGTAGCTCACAGGACAAAGGTATTGATCTTTTTCTCACAGGGGCATGATTGCAACGCTGTCTGTGAATGATTTTTTTTTCCCCTTCTGTGGTCACACAGTAATGAACGAACGCCACGATGCAGAATAATGGCAATATCAGCATTTCATTCTGTGTCAAGGCGCTTGTGGGTGTGCTGCCCTCATTAAACAGCCTGACACCTGCCTGCTGCTGCAATTTCCCAAATCTTCATGTGTGTGGGGACCATTCCTGTACCATCATTAGTGGTGTTTGGCCTCATACAATGGCTGATAATTGGAGGGGCGGTTTTTCTGCCAATTTAACTTAAACTTTAGGATTTGGGTATAAAAGTTCTACTTTTATATGAAACTATAATTTCTGCCCTATTTCAGAAAGTCTCCAAGCCAGTCATGGTACTTTATATAACAGCTTTCTCGTATACTCCCTCAAATATTTCTATTTTGTTGCCTTCAGAAGCCCTTAATCGTTAAGTGTCCCTCTCAAGGACACTTTGACGTGAATATTGACGGAGAAAGAGGGTTGAACCAATCCTCTCATTGGTGGAAAAGTCACTTCATCCCCTGAGATGCAGCCTGGTAAATCCAAACTCTGAAAAACAAGCATAAGTGAGTGTTTGTTTCCGACTCCTAAAAAGACCTTTTTTTTTTTGGTTAAAAAAAAAAAAAAAAAAGAAAAACCAAGATAACACAAAAAAGCATATACTGAATCCCTGTGTAGCACACACGAGAACGTTTTTCTATAATTGGAATTAATATTTTTTATTTGCACATACCAATCTCAACAAGCCTAAACAGGCACTACTCAGCGATGCACAAGCAATGCAAGAAAACAACATTGATGATTAGAGCATATAAGGTTCAACATACTTTTCAGATCCCCTTGATGATTGGCTTTCGAAAAAAATTACATGACTAAATAAATTGCCTTTTTTTTTCGTTTTTCACAGTAATTTGCCATTATGAAAAATTAAATGTGTCTAAAAAACAGAGTTAAAAATCTTGAAATTTGTGCAAATGTTCAATAGAAATTCTTTTTTACAACTATGAGAAATAGTATGCAAGTGTTCAAATGTGTAGAGAATTGGTGAGATTGCAGCTTGTTTGCACCAAAAAGTCAGTAATTGTTCACCTAATCAAACTAAAACAATATTCAGTATTGTTAGTTACATCTGTATACATCTTCTGTCTTCTTTCCTACATGTGCCCTCTTAAATATTTCTAAAAAACTCCCAGGAGCTCTACCCGAGAATTGTTCTGAGGTTACTTATTCACACATCCCCTCAAGTGTGAAGATTTATATGTTGATCGAGGAGGGGTCAGGTGGGCATTAGGGGTGGGAGGGGTTGTAATGAATCGAAGGAGGCAGGACATGACATAAGAAGCATGCGTGAAAGCCGTGATGTAACACTTGTAATATGCTGATAAAATAAAGCAAGAGAGAACTTCACTGTGATGAGTTTAGATATATATGCGTTCACACTAGAAGCTCATTCCCAAAAATTCAGGAAGATTTTAAGACTTTTGTTGGATTTGTGTGAGTTATAAGCTTTTGTTTGAAAAAAAGGATGCTACGAGTGAGATGTGAGATGACTCATCAAGAGCCATGTGAATGTAATAGGCTTGCTTTCATGGTGATGTAACTAATAAAGGTATTGATTGTGTTCTCTAGTGGAATCGTCTCATTGACCACAGCAGCGATCCAGCAAGCAGAATGCCGATGCACTGGCACTGTGACATCATTTTCCATAATGACATGCCAACATGACTGCTGGGAAAATGCTTTGCTGTAAGTTTAGTTGATGGCATTTCTTCACTATGTTGGCAAACAGTTTCAGGGCAGTAATGAACAGATTCTCACAAATACTTTCTTGCCTTTTCAAGTAGTGCTAATGTTTTTTTTTTGTAGTTCCAATTAAATTTTTGTCAGAATAACTGTCATAGCAGTCGAGATCAAAACTTTGTTGCAGGTGTGTAGCAGCCAAGACATGAGTCAGCACATCAAGCACAGTCAAGATGTTTGTTCTTCCTTCAAACCTGGTGCACTTCTAGGTCCATTAAAAACAGTCTTCCATGTAGATTACCTGGTTTCTGGGCATTCACTGAATGTATGATGTTGCTTTGAGTTTATTCCAGCTGCAGTAAATTATTATGGTAAAAACTTTTGTCCACATTACTGAATTAACAGTCTTTCTGTAAAGTATCAGCTCAAATTTAGCAGGCTCAGCCAAATTACTTTTTAACACATGAAACTAGAGTTGCAAAATACTGTGCATTTTCAAAGTTACAACCTTTCAATGGGAATTTTCTGTAATGAACAGGATTTTTCAGGGAATTAACATGTACTGCATTTGCTAGTTCATAATGTATTACACAATTTGGTTTGTTATGAGCAAACATGCACCCAAACATCTTGAATGCAATATTTTAAAATGATAGAATAGATGGATTTTTGGAAATATGCAGGATTATGTA
Source organism: Thalassoma bifasciatum (assembly GCA_008086565.1). Lineage (NCBI taxonomy): Eukaryota > Metazoa > Chordata > Actinopteri > Labriformes > Labridae > Thalassoma > Thalassoma bifasciatum. Next base: position 340,787 of record RPOG01000256.1, on the reverse strand, counting down.
CTGCCGCTGAATAATATTAGCATTGCAGTGGAACAGTTTGAGATGGTAATGATTGAATGGCGAATGTTTCAGGCATCAGTCATATCCTTAAGAGTTCCCTGAGGAGATGAATTAAAGCTTGAGAAAAACTTCCACTTTTTTATTTCAATGGAGAAAAAAAACATGAGGTAATAGTGTGATTTTAAGCTGATGAACTCGGTGTACAAGTTGTTATGTTCCTCAAGGTGTCCATTTTCAGGATTTAATGGCCACTGCCAAGTCAGTCGTCCAACACACATCATCCATAAATTTCTAATGGCGGACACTTTGTCGAGCATCATCACTGAGTGAATGCCACCATGCGTGCTTTGCTGATATTGAGGATGGATTATATGTCTTTATTGCAGCCCTCATGTGAGATTTTGGGCTGATAGAATTTCTCATGCTCACAAGGGAGATTTCTAGCTGTGGTGCTGAACTCTGAGGAGCGGGTATTAATTGCGATGTCCTTGTAATGCGAGTCTGGATGAATCACGGTGGGGAGCTGCTGCCTTTTGGCTTGCACGCTGTCAAACCGACCAGCCTGCTCGTCTGAGAGAGAGCAGAGGTTTAGCTCTACTTGAATAGCTGAGTGCTCCCTTGTGTGGAGGCGCGAGCGCTTCTACTCTAATGAACATCTTTTTTTAAGAGCCGAGAAGAGTGAAGCTGCATTAACCCAGGACGGCCTGCTCTGTATGTTTATTGAATAAAAGCAGGTTTTTTCAAAGGGTGAAATGAATGGCATGGAGGAAGTTCTGTAAAGAAAGTCCAGAGCTGATGTGAGAAATGCTTTGGAGGAAGCAAGATGGTTTTATTCTGTCAGAGTAAGAAAACAGCAGATCCTCATGCTATGCCTGCTTGTGACGCTGAATGATTTCTCAGCTAATGCATTTTCAAGCTGTAATAATAAAGCAAACCTTTAGCTTTTCTACAGCGTGGCTCTTATTTAATGTATGTCAATGTCAAACTAAGTGCTGTGTGTCAGAGACGTAGGTAAAAATATCCACTTTGTTAGGAGGCAGAAGTGGATAAGTTCTCCATCTCTTTCTCAAAAGTTCACACAACGGAACATTCTGTCCTGCATCCTCTGGTCTTTCTTTCCTCTAGATGGTGAAAATTAGATGACATAATCCCACCGTTTGTATGGGAGTGACGCTGAGTTCACGCTGGGGTCATTTGTAAGGCCGAACAAACATTAACAACATGACATAAAGCAGTGTGAATGCCCCGCGTTGACACTCAGGTTCAGTCTCTTTTGGGGAGCTACTCCGCAATAATTCTCCCATGTCACGGGGCTAATCACCCTGGCTCCCCTCCCACAATCCATCAGCGTCTGGAGGACGGGGCTTGCAGGGTTCTGGCAGCTGTTGTCGAGCTGAGTCAATCTGTTAGGGTCTACGCCAGCCTGCACAGGAGAGGGAGAGGAAGAGCTCTCCCGAGGACAGAGAGCGGGGCTGCTGCCGCTGCTACGGCAAGATAACAAGAGGATTTATTTGTAAGGGGTACAGGATTTTCAAGGCTGTACATTTTGCTCAGTTACCCACAAAGAGGGCCTCTTGTATTTTGTATATATTTTATGTCTATAAAATAGTGGAATCATGGCTTCATTGAATGACAGATGGATGTGTTGTAGCTTCCAGTTTCTAGATCAGTTATTTTGAGTCCTCATGTCCAATATGTCGGCTGCCACTGTTGGCTTCATAACTACGCTTCAGATCTCCGACAGTGATGTCATCAAGCCTAAATCTGGATTTTTACCTTTCATGGGTCATGCTAACTTTTCTTGAAATTTGTGACTGAACCTCTTTGCAACTTGTGAGTAGAGCTGCACCATATTGGGAAAAAATGATATTACGTTAGCTTTGTTTCCTGAGAAATATATTAAGATACACCCCCAACTCTGCCTGAAATCATGACAACAAACTCTCAAGCAAAGCCGAACACACAGATCTGGAAGCCGCTGCTTTTAACCTCGAAAGTGCTAAACTAAGTCCTTTCTTATGTGATCTTAACTGTAAACAAACTTGTCCAAAAGCCTGCTATGCTCCACTCACATTCATCGCTCCCTCTCTTTGACAATCGACCACATATGTTGCACGTCACTCTGCCCGACCCTGATAACAGCAGGTGAAATGACAAAGCACTGAGGAAGGTTCTCAAACTGTGCAAGTTGTTGCATGTAATGGGTTCAAATACACAAACGGATGCTCATTTAGATCTATTAGTAACATTATTGGGCATAGACAGGCTACAGAAACTTCACTGGAAGGCTCAAATATTGTATACATTGTAATATGAATATCCCACATGCCCATATCGCAATGACAATACTAAAACAAAATGTTGTGCAGCCCCAGTGTTGGCTCCTGTTTTGTTCTGCACCTTTAAAAAGTTTGTAAGTAAACTGATGCATGTCGACAAAATAATCGTAACTAACTGCTCAGTTATTCACGTCAACAGTGTCAAAGTAATGTTCACTCAAATCTATGTTATTGAGAGAATGAGGACAGTCCTCTGTGGATTCAAACCAGTCTTGAATTAAAGCCAAACATCGTCTATTTTTCTATGTGATTATTCTGACTTATAAACTGGTCCTGATTATGGATTTAACCAGACTGCTGATAGCATGAGGCTGGCATAGAGTTGGGGCTACTGCTGCAAGGAGGGGGGCACTGGCACAGACTTCATGATTGGATTCGGCCGTCAGAGCAAATATTTGGAGTCATACTTCCATTTGTGGACTGTCAGAGTGCACAGCTGTTCACAACTCTTAGAGGGCAGATGGAGAAAGGCTTGACACCTTTTTTTTTTTTTTTTTTAAATTCTCACTCCTGTGATATCTGTAGATGTAGAGTGAGAAAATGCACAACTTAAATAAAGCACTGTGACTTTCTGACACCGTTTTAGCTGGAGAATAAGGAATTAAACATTGAGTGGACAACATGATTTAATGTCTACCAACACTCGTCAACAACAAAATTCCTAGCCAGTCAATGAGTTATTCATATTTTTTTAATGTTAGCCAGCAGGCAGTTTGTCATGTTCGCCTGGTCTAAAAATATGAAGCTAATGTGGAAGTGCTAAAAACTGCAGTTCCTCGAGATTCAGCTTGAGGCTGGCTGAAAAAACACCTGAAACACACACTCACACACCAAGCCAACTAAACATGTTTACAGCCTGGTTCAGAAAATGGTTTTGGTCCGAGTAGCTCATTTGCATATCCACAGAGTGTAAAAGAGGTGAATTTTTCAATACGTTGTTATTTTCATAGATGTTAAAATTACAAGTTTGTCCATATGAAGGTATGGCTGTCTGCAGAAAGACTTTGCAGACATAACCCACTCAGTAAACCTTGACATCATTCACCCTAAGACTGGGATCCCACACTGGGTTATTTGTCTTCAGTTTTGACTTGTGAGTTTTTTCTTACCTTTAGACCAGTTGGCGACTCAGGATTTAAATTTGCATGTAAACAACCTTGCTTCAGATCATCCGCAAAGGAAACTCAGGTGTAAGCAACAGTCATGATGGTTTTGTTACCTTTAGGCACAAGTGAGTGTGCAAATGAGCAATTATGCTGGCGAGCAGCCTCCTCACATTTTTCCTCAACACTTCTGTGACAGCTGAGCATCTGCTATACAAAAAGACCTTCTGACATTTGTCTATCATGACTTTATTTACAACTATGAGACAGTTGAGATTGTGGCTACTGGGACTGGGTGGGGTAACAGCTGTCCACATCAAAGGTTTCACTGTCAGCTGCACTGTAAAGCTGTAGACAGTTGTTCATCGTCAAATAAAGATCCCCAGGTGTTGATTTGAATACGGCCCTGGTGATTTGTTGTGTGCAGTTTTGGATCATGAGGCTCTACTTTCAACTACTTTATGTGCTTGTGTGGGAGGAAGATAGTGTGCGATGGCAGTGTTGAATATTGACTTTGTGATATTATGTTTCATAAATAGATATCATTCCCCAGCTGTGTCAAATACTGAATTTTGATTGGTCACCATAACAATGCCATGTAATTCCCCAAGTGCAAAAGCGGCACCAAGGACAACCAATGATTTAGCTGTAAAATAACTCAACGGCCAAGCGGTTCTTTCTCACAATGCAAAAAGGGTCCTAGTTCTTCTTGCATACAGAAAAAATTGCTCTGCCTTGGTAACACTTAAAGAAAGACAAATGCTCCCTTTGACACACAAGAGGCTCTGCTGCCGTGAACTTGACACAAATTCAATCACTGAGGCAGCTCTTACTCTGTAGTACAAAAAGACCCTTCATTTTTTCCCCCCGCCCTCATTCTTCTTCCTGCCTTGGACTTACTTATGCTTGGACCAAGCTAATGAAGTTATTGTAGTGTTGTCACTACATTTCAGTGGGTGTCCTAGACAAAGCTTGATTACAGCCAGATGACCAACTGAGGAACCTCCCAAAATTGGGACATTACTTTTGGCTCAAATACTTTTATGAAAGGACATTTTCCTTCAGAGCTGATGTAATACATGCTTGATATGCTTGAAATATGAGTGTAACTACTGAGCAATAAATCGAATCAAAGATATCCTGCTGAAAGGACGAAGTTAACAAGGGGACAAGCCAGACAAAGAGGCATCAGTGTTTGAATGTTGGAAATAAAACATTATATTTTACTCTTTTCAACTTTACATTGTTTCTTTCAGGGTGCATGGTTTATGAGACGGTTATCGTAGCCTCAAACTTCTCTGTCCCTTTTCATCTTTGACTCAAGCAATTACATTGACGCAATTAGTGAAATGAGTACCATGTGGCAGCTTGTAATTAGATTTTTGGTAATGAATGGGTCAAAAACCAGTCGAAGGTATTCAGGCAGAGAAACTCCCTCTGAAGAAAAGAAGGGACTTGACAATAAAGTTGGTGCTGTGTCACACGGGACTCACACATGCCGGATCACAGGACATTCACTGAAGCCTTTTGAACTTTGCTGGTGTTCCACACTCCTGAGACCCATGTATGAAAATGGCAGATTAGTGTTGGTGTTCATTTGCAAAACAGTTGCTTGTCCGTGTTATTAGAACAGATTAGATCACAAATCTCCCTTTCAATTTCATTCTCCAAAGATACTGTTAAGTAAGCCCCAATCTTTCAAAGAAGTGAATAAGTCAAGTGTTAATTCTACAGAAACAAGATTGGACAAGTCTGGTTCAGCCAACCCACAGTTTAGAGTAAAGACTGTGTATAAAGATTAGATGTAGCCACTTTTCTGCACCTGTTGCTTAATAGGTTACTCTTTTAAAGCTTTGAGTTTGGTTTTAAATTTGAATGAGAGGGGAGACATGTAGATAAGATAAATTAAGATTGGTTATTCTCAATACATCCAGATTACCAACTCTTAAAAAAAAAAAAAGTTGCACTTTTTTTTGGCACGTGCACATTGGGATCTCTTTCAAAAAAAAGTCCCATTTAGATGACTCCTCAGTTTCAGTTCAGCATGCCCATTTTGGAATACACTGCAATTCCTCAAATAGCCACTAGAGGCTGATTCCGCAAGAGAGTTAGTCGTCATGGACCATCTTATTAAAATTTTGAAACTAAATCGAAGAAATACACATTTTTATATCCAATCAGAAGAACAAAGTGGTGGCTTTTTCTCATTTTGACTAGATAAGTTGTTGAGACAACTTCATTTTGAAATATCCATTGTTTATGGCCTGGTAATAAAAAGAGTTGTTTTTTTTCTGATAAGCCAATTCCTCAATTGGCATAGAGCAAATTGAGGTTATGAGCTAGGATGCTAGTGTCTTCCTATGACTTTACCCCTTGACTTTCCAACTCGCTGGAACTTTTGGGAAACCAATGTGGGAAATCATCAATACTTCCTCTGTATTTTATGGGAATCTATGGTGTACTCTTTCACCTATGTATTGACATCCCTGGCCCAAAAAAGCAAAGATGGAAGCAACTAAACTGCCATACTAAAGGCTGTTTAATGTTTCTGTATTCATGGGTGAACTCACACTAATGTCCTGAAACTTTTCATATCCATATATTTAGACCATTTTTAAATATATTTGACCTTGTTTCAGGACTGCAGGATGTATCATTTGCCCATATGCAGTCGCACGTCATGTGACCTGAAACATGCCACTCAGACGTTTTTTTGTTGTTGGTTGGAACGAGATGCAAACTCAGCAGTTCCTTGTCCTCCATGATCCATGGTCTGTTGAAATAAAACTCCATCTGATGTCAGCTATTGACCTGATAACTGAGTGGACTGACAGCTGTATGTGTCACTTCTCTGTAAACATGTTAACATGCACATGTCACCACCGCTATCACGGAAACCATGCGTGGTGCTTTACGCAGACTTTAAGGCGGATTCAGAGTGAGTATAATTCTGTATTCAGCAGTACTCTGTGGTGTCTCTGATTAACACTGTGGCTACATATAGACTGTTAACTGGGCTGATGTCCAGTGGATGGTTTACTTTTAGCAGCTACACCTGCAGAGCGTGTAAGGTGTTGAGTCAGTGAAGTTTCAGGTTGCACAAAACATTGAGAAGTTCGTCCATTTAGGAAGTTTGTCCAGTCATGCTGATTGTGCATCTTTCCAAAAGTTTCTTGTGCCATAGTTTTCCAAGGCAGTCCCTCTCAACTGCTCTGTAGCTCCATGTTTACGTCCCCCTCTCCCTCTAATCAGTCAAACAGTATCGGCTCCAGCATCCCTGATTAATTTAGGAAGCTCATCATCATCAACTTTGTAGACTAATCAAGAATGCTAGGTCAGATCATTTATCTGAGATCAGAAAGCAAACGGCAACACAAACAACATTTGCACTCCTGAATATTGCAGGCTCCGTCTTTTGCCGCACATTAGAGGATGTTTAGAGTTTGTCCTCGTCTCCACTGGTGTGATTTTTCTTCCAACTTTGCTTATCTCTGACACACTTTCAGGAGCTTTCTGCTCTGTGATAATTCACACATGATTGGAANGTCAATTTTGGGTCGACTTTGACACAACACTAAAGACACATCATTCAAAATAGGAACTTGACCTTATATATGGTGCTTGTTGAAGATGTTTTTGATGTTTCTGTGCAATTGTTTTAAGAAAAAGATCAGAGGGGGAGGAGCTATGGGTCACAGAGTAAAACACTTGATTTCCTGTTGCCAATAGGGGGCGCCTTACTTCACGTGAATAAAAGCCATATGGCTGCACTCAGGCTGGGACAGTGAACACGTGTGAGAGGTTTGGTCAGGATCTGACTTTGTACGAGAAAGTTATTAAGGTTTTTGTGGTTCTGAAAAATGGTCAACTTTTGGCGCCCCTAGTGGCCACGCCCATCAATATTATAACAATCTTTGAACAACTTTTGATCATCAGTGGGTCTTGTATGCACCTGTCCAATTTGGAGGTAATCTGAAAAAAACTGTAGGACAAGTTCGAAAAAGTTCGTACCGTGCTAGCGCAAAAATTCCAACTTTGACGTAAAATTTTGGAACTTTGAATTATTATTTTGCCTTAACATTTGACATTTTTGTGAAGGTCTTGGAGTGATAAACGTGCCCAAAAAATTTCATACAAATCGGAGCATGTACATTTTTCTTTTTTTTTGGCGCCCTCTGGTGGCCACGCCCCTGAAGTTATTAAAACTCTTTCAATAACTTTTAATCTTCACTGTGTGTAGTATACACATGAGAAATTTGAAGCTGATCCGACAAAAACCCTAGGACAAGTTCGTTCAAATACGTACCCTAAAAATCGTCAAATTCCGACATTTGGGACAAATTTCTGAACTTGCTGTGCGAAATTCAGAGTTTGCCCAAGAGAATTTTTTGAAGGTCGAGGCATGATTGAGGTAGCCAAAAAATTTCATACTTGTACGTGAAAGTAGGCGGCGGGGCTACCGTTTTAAGCTAATGCTAAATGCTAGCAACATGTTAGCATTTTTTGAGTGGCAAAATCATAAATTTTTCGCACTTGTCTGGGGGGGTAGGACATGGAGCCGTGCTCTTTATCTCAAGCGAAAGGGGCGAAAATTGGGTTTAAAGGCGCGGAAACAAACAATAATAATCCTTTGCGTTTCAAGAGGGCCTTCGCCCGCCTGTCGGTCGCTCGGGCCCTAAATATTGTGCAGCCCTAGCCATAAGTGTTGGCTCCTGTTTTGTTCTGCACCTTTAAGAAGTTTGTAAGTAAACTGATGCATGTCGACAAAATAATCGTAATTAACTGCTCAGTTATTCACGTCAACAGTGTCAAAGTAATGTTCACTCAAATCTACGTTATTGAGAGAATGAGGACAGTCCTCTGTGGATTCAAACCAGTCTTGAATTAAAGCCAAACATTGTCTATTTTTCTATGTGATTATTCTGACTTATAAACTGGTCCTGATTATGGCTTTAACCAGACTGCTGATAGCATGAGGCTGGCATAGAGTTGGGGCTACTGCTGCAAGGAGGGGGGCACTGGCACAGACTTCATGATTGGATTCGGCCGTCAGAGCAAATATTTGGAGTCATACTTCCATTTGTGGACTGTCAGAGTGCACAGCTGTTCACAACTCTTAGAGGGCAGATGGAGAAAGGCTTGACACCTTTTTTTTTTTTTTAAATTCTCACTCCTGTGATATCTGTAGATGTAGAGTGAGAAAATGCACAACTTAAATAAAGCACTGTGACTTTCTGACATCGTTTTAGCTGGAGAATAAGGAATTAAACATTGAGTGGACAACATGATTTAATGTCTACCAACACTTGTCAACAACAAAATTCCTAGCCAGTCAATGAGTTATTCATATTTTTTAATGTTAGCCAGCAGGCAGTTTGTCATGTTCGCCTGGTCTAAAAATATGAAGCTAATGTGGAAGTGCTAAAAACTGCAGTTCCTCGAGATTCAGCTTGAGGCTGGCTGAAAAAACACCTGAAACACACACTCACACACCAAGCCAACTAAACATGTTTACAGCCTGGTTCAGAAAATGGTTTTGGTCCGAGTAGCTCATTTGCATATCCACAGAGTGTAAAAGAGGTGAATTTTTCAATACGTTGTTATTTTCATAGATGTTAAAATTACAAGTTTGTCCATATGAAGGTATGGCTGTCTGCAGAAAGACTTTGCAGACATAACCCACTCAGTAAACCTTGACATCATTCACCCTAAGACTGGGATCCCACACTGGGTTATTTGTCTTCAGTTTTGACTTATGAGTTTTTTATTACCTTTAGACCAGTTGGCTACTCAGGATTTAAATTTGCATGTAAACAACCTTGCTTCAGATCATCCTTAAAGGAAACACAGGTGTAAGCAACAGTCATGATGGTTTTGTTCCCTTTAGGCACAAGTGAGTGTGCAAATGAGCAATTATGCTGGCGAGCAGCCTCCTCACATTTTTCCTCAACACTTCTGTGACAGCTGAGCATCTGCTATACAAAAAGACCCTCTGACATTTGTCTATCATGACTTTATTTACAACTATGAGACAGTTGAGATTGTGGCTACTGGGACTGGGTGGGGTAACAGCTGTCCACATCAAAGGTTTCACTGTCAGCTGCACTGTAAAGCTGTAGACAGTTGTTCATCGTCAAATAAAGATCCCCAGGTGTTGATTTGAATACGGCCCTGGTGATTTGTTGTGTGCAGTTTTGGATCATGAGGCTCTACTTTCAACTACTTTATGTGCTTGTGTGGGAGGAAGATAGTGTGCGATGGCAGTGTTGAATATTGACTTTGTGATATTATGTTTCATAAATAGATATCATTCCCCAGCTGTGTCAAATACTGACTTTTGATTGGTCACCAAAACAATGCCATGTAATTCCCCAAGTGCAAAAGCGGCACCAAGGACAACCAATGATTTAGCTGTAAAATAACTCAACAGCCAAGTGGTTCTTTCTCACAATGCAAAAAGTGTCCTAGTTCTTCCTTCTTGCATACAGAAAAAATTGCTCTGCCTTGGTAACACTTAAAGAAAGAAAAATGCTCCCTTTGACACACAAGAGGCTCTGCTGCCGTGAACTTGACACAAATTCAATCACTGAGGCAGCTCTTACTCTGTAGTACAAAAAGACCCTTCATTTTTTCCCCCCGCCCTCATTCTTCTTCTTGCCTTGGACTTACTTATGCTTGGGCCAAGCTCATGAAGTTATTGTAGTGTTGTCACTACATTTCAGTGGGTGTCCTAGACAAAGCTTGATTACAGCCAGATGACCAACTGAGGAACCTCCCAAAATTGGGACATTACTTTTGGCTCAAATACTTTTATGAAAGGACATTTTCCTTCAGAGCTGATGTAATACATGCCTGATATGCTTGAAATAAGAGTGTAACTACTGAGCAATAAATCGAATCAAAGATATCCTGCTGAAAGGACGAAGTTAACAAGGGGACAAGCCAGACAAAGAGGCATCAGTGTTTGAATGTTGGAAATAAAACATTATATTTTACTCTTTTCAACTTTACATTGTTTCTTTCAGGGTGCATGGTTTATGATTCTGTTATCGTAGCCTCAAACTTCTCTGTCCCTTTTCATCTTTGACTCAAGCAATTACATTGACGCAATTAGTGAAATGAGTACCATGTGGCAGCTTGTAATTAGATTTTTGGTAATGAATGGGTCAAAAAACAGTTGAAGGTATTCAGGCAGAGAAACTCCCTCAGAAGAAGAAGAAGGGGCTTGACAATAAAGTTGGTGCTGTGTCACACGGGACTCACACATGCCGGATCACAGGACATTCACTGAAGCCTTTTGAACTTTGCTGGTGTTCCACACTCCTGAGACCCATGTATGAAAATGGCAGATTAGTGTTGGTGTTCATTTGCAAAACAGTTGCTTGTCCGTGTTGTTAGAAGAGATTAGATCACAAATCTCCCTTTCAATTTCATTCTCCAAAGATACTGTTAAGTAAGCCCCAATCTTTCAAAGAAGTGAATAAGTCAAGTGTTAATTCTACAGAAACAAGATTAGACAAGTCTGGTTCAGCCAACCCACAGTTTAGAGTAAAGACTGTGTATAAGGATTAGATGTAGCCACTTTTCTGCACCTGTTGCTTAATAGGTTACTCTTTTAAAGCTTTGAGTTTGGTTTTAAATTTGAATGAGAGGGGAGACATGTAGATACGATAAATTAAGATTGGTAATTCGTAATACATCAAGATTACCAACTCTTAAAAAAAAAAAAGTTATACTGTTTTTTGGCTCATGCACATTGGGATCTCTTTCAAAAAAAAGCCCCATTTAGATGACTCCTCTGTTTCAGTTCAGCATGCCCATTTTGGAATACACTGCAATTCCTCAAATAGCCACTAGAGGCTGATTCCGCAAGAGAGTTAGTCGTCATGGACCATCTTATTAAAATTTTGAAACTAAATCGAAGAAATACACATTTTTACATCCAATCAGAAGAACAAATTGGTGGCTTTTTCTCATTTTGACTAGATAAGTAGTTGAGACAACTTCATTTTGTTTATGGCCTGGTAATAAAAAGAATTGTTTTTTTTCTGATAAGCCAATTCCTCAATCGGCATAGAGCAAATTGAGGTTATGAGCTAGGATGCTAGTGTCTTCCTTTGACTTTACCCCTTGACTTTCCAACTCGCTGGAACTTTTGTGAAACCAATGTGGAAAATCATCAATACTTCCTCTGTATTTTATGGGAATCTATGGTGTACTCTTTCACCTATGTATTGATATCCCTGGCTCAAAAAAGCAAAGATGGCGGCAACTAAACTGCCATACTAAAAGCTGTCACGTTTATGTATTCATGGGTGAACTCACACTAATGTCCTGAAACTTTTCATATCCATATATTTAGACCATTTTTAAATATATTTGACCTTGTTTCAGGACTGCAGGATGTATCATTTGCCCATATGCAGTCGCACGTCATGTGACCTGAAACATGCCACCCAGACGTTTTTTTGTTGTTGGTTGGAACGAGATGCAAACTCAGCAGTTCCTTGTCCTCCATGATCCATGGTCTGTTGAAATAAAACTCCACCTGATGTCAGCTATTGACCTGATAACTGAGTGGACTGACAGCTGTATGTGTCACTTATCTGTAAACATGTTAACATGCACATGTCACCACCACTATCACGGAAACCATGCGTGGTGCTTTACGCAGACTTTAAGGCGGATTCAGAGTGAGTATAATTCTGTATTCAGCAGTACTCTGTGGTGTCTCTGATTAACACTGTGGCTACATATAGACTGTTAACTGGGCTGATGTCCAGTGGATGGTTTACTTTTAGCAGCTACACCTGCAGAGCGTGTAAGGTGTTGAGTCAGTGAAGTTTCAGGTTGCACAAAACATTGAGAAGTTCGTCCATTTAGGAAGTTTGTCCAGTCATGCTGATTGTGCATCTTTCCAAAAGTTTCTTGTGCCATAGTTTTCTAAGGCAGTCCCTCTCTACTGCTCTGTAGCTCCATGTTTACGTCCCCCTCTCCCTCTAATCAGTCAAACAGTATCGGCTCCAGCATCCCTGATTAATTTAGGAAGCTCATCATCATCAACTTTGTAGACTAATCAAGAATGCTAGGTCAGATCATTTATCTGAGATCAGAAAGCAAACGGCAACACAAACAACATTTGCACTCCTGAATATTGCAGGCTCCGTCTTTTGCCGCACATTAGAGGATGTTTAGAGTTTGTCCTCGTCTCCACTGGTGTGATTTTTCTTCCAACTTTGCTTATCTCTGACACACTTTCAGGAGCTTTCTGCTCTGTGATAATTCACACATGATTGGAAACTGAGTAAATATCTGCTTCTGTATTAAGCTTCTTCGGTCCGTTGAGTTTTGGTGTCATCTTTCGAAGACCAGACTCAAGAATAAAACCCCCAGAAGCTGAATTTACAACAAGGGTGTGCAAGTTAGAAGAAACGCAGCTGAGAAAATGGTCATATGTTCCCTTTTTTTCACACTGCATTAAAGTCGATTAGCTGTGCATCACTGGATTCATGTCATACATCTGTTTGTGAGCAAAGTAGAATCAGTCTCCTATTTTAGTGGCAAGATGTGAAAGTAAACACAAGCTTGACTTCACTCCAAAGGGGAGTTTTCAGTTTGTGTTGCTCCCGGAGGACAGACATACTTGCTTTCAAAAGTTCTTTTGGTGCATTTTTGTATTTATTGTTAAGAAACAAGGCTGCACGGTGGCACAATGGTTCGTGCTGCTGCCTCACAGCAAAAAGGTCACCAGTTTGGAAAAGGTCGGCCTTTTTGTGTGGAGTGCATGTGTGGGCTCTCTCTGGATACTCCAGCTTCCTCAGATTGAAAACATACTCATCAGCTTAATTGGTGATTTCACGTAGGTGTGAGTGTGTCAGCCCTGTGATTCTCACCTAGAGACAGCTGGGATAGGCTCCAGCCACCTGCGACCCTGAACAGGATAAGTGGTAGAAACTGGGGATGTTCAATACCACTATATTTCACATGGATACTAGTATGAGAACTCATTTTCGGGTACTTACCGGTACAGATACCACAAGTGCTTTTGATACATAAAATTGCAATAGCACAATGAGGTATCATATTGAACGAAGACTTTTATTTCTAAAAGAAGGCAGCACAGTTACTCTATCAATAAGTCCAAAATAAAACACAAACAACTCTCTCTGGGTTTAAGCTTTGGCTTTAATTGATTAAGTGCAAAATAAAACTAACAACTTGGTTGTTTTTTTGAAGTAGCGTCAGAGTACTTTCTCAGACGGAATAGACGATCTTTGACGTTTTCCTGCTAGCTTCATGTTTTTAACCTTTTAGCTCATTCGGAGACTGCAGAAAGATGAACAGCTGACTTAAGTACATGATGAACATTTTCGTAACGCTTCAGCCTCGGAGACCTTTGTCTGTGGGTAAAATGCATACAAACTCCAGAGTAATTTCAGAAGTTCCTTTCATTTTGTGGAGCAGTTATATTGTCTTTTTATATCAATAGTGAGTGTTGTAAACGGATCTATTTTTTATTTCTCTGTAATGTCTCAGTTTTACTGTGATTGATTCAACCACTTGCTCTGAGCAAAGGAAATAAAAGTAAGTCCTGTGTCTTTCTTGAAGAGTTTTAGAGCCTTGTTAGTGAGCTGTGCAGCTGCCTTTAGTATTAGTGACTGGCATTTGCAGCCTTCATGAGTCAGTGATACCTTGAAATAAAGCCACTATCAACCAAATACCGATACCTGGTATCTGTACTAGTCTAGTTGGAAATGAATACGCCTTCATACTTATTTGATACTTACAAACTCAATACTTAATTTTCTAAAATAATTTGATTTTTCTTGACTAACCAATAACATTAAGGTAAAAAAAAGACCAAAATGTCACTAAAACCAACAGGTAATCAACAAAACAGTAAGACTAAATCTAAACTGGCTGCAAAATTAGAACTGCTTTCAAAGTGCAGACTTACTTTTTATGTTTTGTCAAGAAGCAGAATAGAGGTGCAATCTAAACATTTTGGGAAATCGAGATATGCTCAATTAAATTCCTTCCTGCTGAGTTCCTTGTTATGAAAAGGCAAGTGAAAATTAAAACTGTCAAAGTGGGTTTACAGAAGTTTGAGCCTGTTGGAGAGATGTGCGAGCTGTTGTGTGCTGAAAAACAGGGGCAGTCCTGTGTGTCTGTATGTCTGCTGCCACTCTAATTGGCTGTCACATCTTCAATTCTCACCATCACAGCCAGAGTCTCTGTGCGCCTCAGCGCTGCAGGCCCGCTCTTGCCACAGCAGTTTTACAGCTGATGCCTCAGTGACAAATAAGCACCCGCTGAAAGCAAGAGTGATGCATTTTGTTTACCACAATTTCAGCACATACAAACACATCACCGAAGATGTTCTCAGACCAGTTGAAGGATGTGCTTAAAGCGCCGCAACGATATCTGTCACAGCATATACTCAGGTTCTTCAGAATTCCTCACCATGCGCGTGTTACCAGATTCTGGGTTTCTTTTTTTGGGATTGCTCTCTGGTGTAATCTTTGTCACACTGCAGGAGCTTTGGAGGTTGGAAAACACCCAGGCCCATCTGTCATTATGAACTCATTCCTTCTCCTGCTCTCTTTTCTCTGCTAACCTCTCTCTCTTTTCTCTTTATCTGCATATCTTTTTGTCTATGCCTGCACAAAGAAGTGTTCAGCAGTAAATACAAATGTTGCTGTTTGTCTCCAAACAGCAAGGTGATGATAAGTGGGTGTTGTCTCTCCCTCTGTTTGTCTTTCTTCATTGTTTAATGCACACACTGAGACATAAAGGTCAACTCAGCCATATATTTTGCTCTGTGGGAGATGGTCCACTTGGAGGGTGCTCTTAATTGCTTCTGCGGCGGGTCATCAACATGCTGATACTCCTGATGATCGTAACAGCCTCACTGTCATCTCTGCAGTGTTATGAGATAATAAAAAAACAACAGAGAGCTGCACCCACCAGCCTCTGAAAAGTTTTACTGCAAGCTGTTACTTTAGGGATCACCTTTTTTGGCCCCCAGCCACCTTCTGTGTTATCTTTTTGGCCTTTTTGTTCTCATGGAAAATTTTAAGAACTTGCAAGAAGAAATGGAAGCGAGACAAAAAATATCAATAAGCAATTTGTAGCAAACCTAAATGAGTCTGAAATACTCTTTTGATCAGCCGTTCAAAAGTTTAAGACCACAGCTCAGAAATAAACCCCCCTAAAAACCCTTAGATAGAAGTAAAAGTTTCATCAAATTACTCAGTAACGAGTAGCTTCACCATTCTTGTTGATCACTTCAGTAATTTGTTCCGGCATGTTTGATGCAAGCGTTTCCAGGAATTTAATAATATATAAGCGTGAAATGATTATTGTAATGAATGACAACAGAGATTTATTAAGAGAGTCTTATTAATTTTAACTTCGATCAATGTTCATATTATGTCAGACGTTGGTCTGTCATTAGTGACTATTTCTACATCGACAGAGAATGCAGGATGAAAATCAAAAATATAATAATTAAATATTGTAGAAACCCAGGCATCCATTTTTGTCGCCTTTAGTTTTCTGGCATCCTGTCAGAGTCCAGAATTCTGATAAAGTGACTATCTCAGATACAACATAATCATCAGTATTGTACTTAATAATTGGACTTTGTTGTCACTCATTATTTAATAGGATTTATTCGCTAACTGGATTAAAGACAGGCACATTGGTTTGCTACTCCAGATTTAAGAATTGGCCCTTAGATTAAATTTCATGGAGTAGACCACTCAGCATTTTTCTGCGCCGCAATCCCCTGCTCTCAAGTGCCTGCTTTCTTAGAAGCTGGACTTCTGTGGAGGTTAAAAATATCTCTATAACTGAATTTGGACCTGGATTCCTTTGATGGAAACACCTAGTTGCCACCCTGGAAATAACAAGGTGAATCGACACAATATGGCATGTTTACGTTGGTAAGAGCTGAACCACTTTTCTTGACTTTCACCATTCTCTGTCACATCTTAAACTCATTGTTTATAATTAATGAAATGTGCTTTTACATTATGCAAAACTGAAAAATTAAACATGAAAGTCTCATTTTTGAGCTGATTAACCAAAATTTTGTTTTGAATTTTCTTTTAAATAATCAAATGATCTATTCAGCCCTTAATCAGATTAAATCAGTAGTTTAGTTTATTTCAAGAGATAAATTTGACTACTTAGCATAAACGAAGTCTCTTATGTGTCCTTGGATTATCTCTTTGAGAACCTCTCCACAGCTCTACAGTTACATCTGCACTTCAGCAGTAAAAAGGTCCTTGAGAAGGCTCATTCAGCCGTCTGCAGATGAGCTGTGAACCATTGCTTCAACAGCTGCTTCACTCTAACAGCCCTGTGGCTCCAACTTTTCCTGCAGCTGCCTCCATCTCGCCTTCCACCCCAAACCACCTCCACTGGGAATGCTTCATCTCAATCCTCTCCATGAAATTACAATTAATTATGGGAAGGGATCTCTATGAGCAAAATGAGCCAGATACCCTTAAGGAGAGAATTGCATCAGGGTAACCTGGTGTCCCACAGGGCGAGATTATTTTCTGAAGTGCAAAAGAATCACCTCCAGTGAGCTGCAGAGTGTGTGTGATTACATTAACAATACTTGGATGCATCAGTTGGATTCTTTGTTGTCTTGAAAGTGCTTCTTTAGACTAGAAATATATATTGATATTTTTCTTATTGACTCCTCTGCAGTTGATTTAGTAGTTTTAATATGTCTTTTGCTCATGACAAGTTTTTTGAGTACCCTCTGGACTCTAGAAGTGAAGTCTGAAGTGCCTGACTTTCAAGGCAAAAAAAAAATAAAAAAATATCAAAGGTATGACTATTTCCGCAGTGAGTGATTTTTATTGTATTTTGAACTTGAATGTGTTCAATTAGTTCTTAAGTTTAGCCATGTATGATTGAGAAAGCATATCTGGTGATGAAAATGATCATGTTTTTTGGTTAATTAGGTAGTTGGTTAGTTGTTCTGCTTCTCGGCTCATTGGATCATCTCTCTCTTTTTGGTTGATTGGATGGTGGGTTGGTTGTTCATTTTTCCTTCATTTGGTAGTTGGATGGTTGGTTGGTCAGTCTCTCAGTTGTTGGTATTGTAGGGTAGTTGGTTGGATGGTCTAGTTGTTTAGTTGGTTGGTTGAATAGTTGGTTGGATGGTTGATAAGTTGGTTATTTGGTCTATCTCTTAATTGGTTGGTCCCTTACTCTATTATTGGTTGGTTTGTTGGTTGAATAGTTGGTTAATTGGTCTGTTTTACGGTTGCTTGGGTAGTTGGTTGGATGGATGGTTAGTTGGTTGGTCTGTCTTGGGTTGGTTGGATGGGTGGCTGTTTGGTTGTTGGGTGTATTAATTAATTTAATTATTCATTTATTTTGGTCTGTTGATACTGGGTGGTTTGTTGTTGGAACTATGAATCAATTTTTTTTCTGTTGTTGTTTTTGTCTCTCCATTGGTTGGTTGCTTCTGTGGTTGTTTGCTCTGCCTCACGATCGTGGGGATGGTAAGTAAGTCGGCTGTTTGTTTGGTCTATTATGTCCCTCAGTTGGATGGTTGGTGCTTCGGTTGGTTGGTCTGTCTTTCTGTTGGTTGAGTTAGCCTGTTAGTTTTTTTAAATGCTGCAGTTTTGACAGTTTTTTTCTAATCATATTTCTGCCACTGTTAATCATCCTGTGGTTGTCAAATACTGTTGAAACTTCATTTAGAAAACACTCTTTATGCAGGGCAGTCACTAAGGCCAAGATCAATTCAGTCAAAGTTAACCAACCCAAACTCCCTTCCCTGTACTGTATAGATGCTATTTCTCTTATGATGATAAAACATGGAATATTATCCTAATCATCCTGTTTTCGTCTATGTTTCTCTGTAGACCTTTTAGTGGTGGTTTTATGAAGTTCAGGAACATGTCTTGCGTGCCTCTGTTCACCGTAGGCGTCCATGTTTTCACACTGCCATGCTCCATGTGCTCTGGGATTTCAAAATAGGAATACAGGCTGGGTACTATCAGCTTCCAATTAAAAGATATCCTCTGCCAAACTCCAGCCTCAGGATTCTGTTTGCCATCCAAATCAGACAAATTCATTATGAAGTCAGCTGTCCGACAAATTAAAGATTTATTTTTTATGTTTTGTCTCTTGATCATTTATTTCCAAATTGACTTAGCCATAAGATTTTGGTCATGCAGTGAAAAACAACATTAGAACTAGTGTTGGAACTTGTCAAACGCATCATGAGTTGCTTGCTTATGACATAAAAAGAAAAATCAAAGATATATCTTCTTAATATTTCAGTCAAAGCAGACGCTCCAGTCCCTCTCAGAGCTTTGGTATCCAGGGCCTTATTAAAAATACAAGCGCTGTGATCTCCCTGTCGGCCCTTGAATCCATCAACTCACCTCACTACCTGTCAGAAAGCTGCCTCAGATGCCTCATAGAGGGGAGCAGAAATGCCAGAATCTTCAATTTTAAACTCTAATAGAGTATGCCTGAGCCTTTCGTGCTTCTTTGTGATGTTAGTCTTCACCCTTCGGATGAATTGATTGTGGTCAAGCAAAAACCTGTTATATTTGGATGTCAGTTCTGTCCGTGCTTCCTGTTCACAAAGGAATTTCAGGACTGCCTCAAAAAGCCAAGCCAGTGTGGGGAGAGACTGTTCAAACATTTATTCAAGCGCTCGCCCTTAAATGTCTGGGAACTTGGAAGCAGTGTTCTCATTTCTTCATTCAAACTCTGCACCTGCTGCTGTTATTCACGGGACTTACTGTGAAGATGTTTTGCCCAGACCTGCATGATGCTTCTCTGCAAACACAACATACTTTCTTACTCCTGTAACACAACTTGATCTTATGTTGTGAAAGCTTTTCTTAAATGTCTCTCCCCACGTTTTATAGCCCTGAATCAAATTAACAGACTGCTACACTTATGCTGTCTGGGTTATTCATAGGCTTGGCCAGTGTTTTGCTGACTAAGTCACTGCTTGCTCGGTGCTCAGCATGTAGAGCAAAAGGCTCTATCTGGGTCATCAGTAAGGTAGCTGCACTTTATGCTTCCTCGTCCCTCGAGAGGACGACAGAACAATACCTAAATGCGGAGCACGATTCTAACCCTGGGTTTACCATTAGTAATGAAATATTTATAAAAGTAATGCAAAGAAAGCTGGCATCAGCAAAGATGTTACTGTAACCTGCTGTTATTTTGATCAAAGTTACTACAACGAAAGTTCATTTGTGAGGTTGTATGTGTGTTAAAGTTGTGTAGTATTCTGTGGTCAAAAACTGACTCCTGTATTGAAGTCACACCTTACCTTTAACGTGGGGAGGGAAGTGATTCAGACTAATGTGGCCTCTCTTATCCGTTCTTCCTGTACAAAACCTGTTAACATAACTCATGACCACTCTCGTCAAAATTATTTGCTCATGATGTCATAAAATCATTTCATTTAGCACCTTAAAAAATGTGCACAGAGTGCTTTTGAAGGTTAAAAACATGGAAGAGAATCAAGAAAAAGACAAGTAATGTTGAACACAAAGAGGCAAGTAGTGAATGAGTGTGATGAAATAAAATGAGGACATCACATCAGGCGAAGAAAAAGGAAGGGTTGTGAGAGAATGAGATAAAAGCACTGAGCAATCAAGCAAATTATCAGACCGTAAAAAATGAAAAGTACTTACAAATATATACACCTACAAACACACACCCACGCACAAATATATATACACACATATACATGCGCACACATACATTCAATAAATATAGATGGATAAGGCCATTAAAATACATGAACACTTAAGGCATAATTCAGATAAATTACAGTGAAAGTAAAATACAGTGAGGGTAAAATTACATTTATAAATACATTTATAAAAGTGAGTTTTATGAAGAGATTTAAAAGATGTTACTGACTCTGCCAGACTTATCTTTTCTGGAAGGTCGTTTTAAAGTCGAGGGGCCCTGATGGAAAAACCTCCATCACCCTTTGATTTGAGCCTCAACTTTGGAATGACCTGAGGAGCTAAATCCAAACCAGTGAGATGGCTTGTGAGGTGTCATTTCTGTGATGTAGCTCGGTGCAAGACCTAAAGTGCTTTAAAGGTGATCAGTAAAATCTTAAAATCAATTCCGAAATTCGAGAGGAGCAACATCAAGGTGTCAGAATGACAAAAAAGCCTTTAGATTTTTTGATTAAAAACATTGTTGGTAGAAAACATTCAATTAGAAATCCCTGGGAAAAAAAACTCTGTTTATTATTTGATTTACTTATTTCTTGGTTCCCTGTTTTAACTCATTCCTCATTTTTGGATTCTGCATAGATTTTTTTCTTTCTTTCAGCAGTTGCGCAATGAGAAGAAAATGCGTTTGCTCTCATCTCAAAAGGCAGCAACACTTGTTTTCAATTTCATGTAAAGCTAGTCAGGAAATTAAGGATCAAAAGTGGAGAAATGAGCAGATCAGAGAAAGTTATTGCATTTTGCTTGCTCTAGAAAGGAAGTTGCACATTTTAAACTCTCTAACAGGCAAAACAGCAACGATGTGAATCACCATTTGCAGAAGTCAATACACAAATATCATCTTAATACTCAATTCTGCTTTTTCAACTCCATTTTATGTTGTTTTAGCACTTTAACTTGTGGCGTAATGGAAGTATATGTGTGAGACCTGTGATTTATGAAACGAGGAAGGGCATGTCAGAGAAAGCACAAATGCTTTTTATGCTCACTCTGAAACCTGTGCTGCCTTGTATGCTCCAAGCTTACAAATGATAATGGCAAAGACAGCAGCTATTTCTCACAGGCTGCTCAGCCTCAGGTAACGACGGCTCATCATCAACTCCAACAAAAGCAGTCCAGCTCGATCACTGCTGTCCTCTGTGTTCCCCGAGCAGAAAGCAGTCAGATTAAGGCCAACGTGGCGGAGAGAAGGAGGCACTCTGCAGATCAGAACGCTGCAGAGAGATTGAGATTTAGCTCCTATCTGTGCGAATGTGTGTGTGCATTGCTCTGTTTCTGCAGGCAGGGCTTTAAACCCAGCATGTTTTTTCGGCTTCAGATTAGGCTTAGCTGCAGCGTTTGCCAACATCTGTCTGCCATTACCCCTGTGACACTGGCAGTCATGCAGCAATTAATCAGAGTGTTGTGATAGTCCCCTCCCGGTCACTCTGCACCTCAGGCACATGACTGAGCAGCAGGAGGAGGATCAGTGTTAGCAGGGTCACCTGTTCTGGAGGGTTTTACTGTACACAGCACCTCTTAGCTGCACCAAAAACCCTCAGTGGTAGTTAACTTTGTGGGACTGGAGCTTCTTCTTGTGCAAAGAAAACCTGAATATCTCTCATTATTTAACAGGGACTTACCCTTTTAGCTCTCTATACACTTTCACTTCTGCATGTATTTCACACAAATGCTCTGTAAACTGGATTTAGTAAATTCAAATGAGTCTCTTGGGGGAGTGTGTTCTTTTTTTTCCCAGAAAAACTACACAAGAATCAAAGTGGCTTTATTTTGCTGACAAGGCTTTAAGATAAGGCATTTAACCTTTCCAGGATGTCTGAAATCTTGAATTATGTACTTAAATCATTCAAAATGTTCGAACGGCAACATCTAGCTGCCAAAAATTATAATGGGTGTTTTATTCTTTTAATCAAATAACATGAACACTGCTGTTAACACATTTTTCTCACCAAACACTGCCAACTTTTTTGATTTTTTTTTTTTTTTTGCAGTATTATTTAAGCTGTGTTATTTTAGCCCCTCAATATGAGTTTGTTGATGAATTGCTAGGAATATCTCATTATTCAACACTGATTAAAAAAATCAAACTAAGAAAGACAAAGAGGTTATTTTGGTGTCTGATGAAGCAGATAATTGCTTTTCTTATTTTCTGGCACAGCAATTAATTATGAAATTAACAGCTAATAAAAATAATCATTGGCTTTGTTTATGGGGAAAGATCAGTTTGTTGAGCCAGTTGTGTGTATTTCAGTTTCTAACTTGGCATAAAGAGCTTTTATTCTCCATCAGAAAACTCTGTCATACTGGTTTGACATTACACACTCTGATAACAGGAGCAGTTCAGCGCTCAGTCAGACAAGTCGCAGCATGATGTTGGTCATTTTAGGCTAGATGAAAACACATGCCTGTCATGTGATTGGCTGGCACATTTCCTCATTCCTCTCCTTGACAGATGCACACACACACACACACACACACACACACACACACACACACACACACAAATGCCAGCTGTACAGCAGGATGCAGTATTTCAGGATGAGAAGGGGGGGTAGTAATCGTTTAGCATCAGTAATGCCAGTCACATGGAGGCAGCAGGGAGAAGCGATTACTTGATTTAAACTGAATTAAAGATGTTTATTTTTTCCTCTCTGTTTGTGTTCCAAGATGGTATCTGTCTACATTGTGATTTAACCTTTCTGTCATGAAAGCATAACAACCACTGAGGTTTGGGTTCAGTAGCAAGGTGAAAAGTTTCCTTATCAAGAGAAGCTGTTATGCCGTCAGAAGGTAAACATAACCTCGTTCCTCTTTGCCTCAAGCCTCTGACTGTGTCACCCTGAACTACACGACTTAATCAAAGTTCACTCTCGCTGTTGTGGCTTCAGTTGTGAGTTTGATAAGGACTGTTTGGCACATGGCCTATCAGTTTGACATCCGCAGGGCTTGTGCTGTGGTGTGATATCTGGCTTGTGCTCAGAGAGGACACCCGTCTACTACTTTTTGAAAGAAGCTGTGAAGAAAGTTAGATTTTGCTGATGATGTAAGAATCTTTAGGGATGTTTTGAGCGAACATCATTGCCAGTTTTGTTTGGGCTTGTCGCCTAAAGCTTTTTTTTCAGCCTGTGCACGCTGAACATGCAACTCCGGGGGGCTCTAGTTTTTACATTCTTTGCATTTTTGAAAGTAGTTACAGAGTGACAGCAAGCTGGAGACGCTTATGCATTTTGGTTGAGCTTTTCTTGACGCTGAATCTTGTCATGTGAGTCACATTTCGCTGTGTAACACATGCTTTGCCAGCAACTATTTTTCCTGCCAAGAACATGCATAACTGATGTGTTAAGCTACATGTTTTGCCTCTAACACACACATTAAAATGTGTTCAGCGAAATAGAAAATCTCTTCTGTGTTCTGAGGAGCAGCACAAGCCACTGTATCTTAAAAACGCCCAAGAGCCTAGTTGCCTTGGGGATATCTTGAAAAATTAATTAATATAAACACTAAGAGCACATTAGCGTGTCAAAAAGTAAGTTTGTCTTCCTTTGTTGGAGCCTTTTTCCCTCTTGAGCTAGAAAGGATGATTCCACATCACCCTGTGTGATGGAGTGTTATCAGGGGGGTTCAGTAATTTGAGTCGGTGACGAGGTCTGGGTGCAGGAGGAGGCCTTTAATGAGATTTGCTGGAGGTGTTGGCTTGCAACAGCGTGTAGTTTACCCTCCTGTTTTGAGCTCTCCCTGTGCGACTTGGAAGACACAGACACCCCAGGTATTTTGCCGCATTTCCTGGACCAGGCAATGATGCACAGTGTGCAGAGAGATGCAGGCTGAGCTGTAAAGCTGTAAACAGACAGCCTTCATGTAACTGTGCGTTTGTGTAAACCAAAAGGACCCAAGGTTGTGGCTTTGAATTTCACAAGTCTGTCATTCAAGTGATGAGGGAAAAGCAAGACTTTTTTTTTTCTTGTAGTCATGCATAAGGCTTGGCAGTTGCAAATGAGATTAAATCACAATACGGCCTGCTGCAATATTCTCATCACAGACGGTGCAATATTTCTCTACACATTCTCTACACGTTAAACTTTGCAGCAGATATTTTATGCTCTATACCAGTGTTAGTCAACTCTGCTCAACCAAAGAGCAGAGAAATTGTTGAAAACCTTTGGTGAAAATGGGTAATAATGACAAGAAGTAGCAATAAAACTAAGTAAAATGTGGCAAAATGGTCAAATAGCTGCAAAGATGGGTGAAAATAGAGAGAAAACTTGGAAAATGGTCACAAAGTAGCAAAACTTTTTAAAAGCCTGACATTTCTGTTTAAAATACCCACTTCCATTGGTCTTATGTAGGTTTTCATCATCTGTAAGCCACATTCATCAACATCTCAAGAGATAAAGGCTTGGAATATTTCATTCTATGTAAAATGACTCAGCCGAGTTTCACTTTCTGAAAGGAGTGACAAAAAATATTGCTTTTTTTCATTATAGTCTAATTTTTTTTTAGATAAGCTGCTTGTTTGTTATAAAAATCCTAGTTTTTCTTTTGTGTGTTTCTGTTATTCAAAATGAGGATAATAAAAAAATGATCCCTTTTGATATGGCAATGGATATTAGTAACACATAAGATGGAGAACCGAGAAATAATCGCACAATAACTTGCAATTGCAATATAATGAAAAATAATCGCACTTAGATTATTTTTGCAAATCATTCAAACTTAGCCTTGCACTCACTGTTTTCATTCTCTCTTTCAGGTTCCCGTTCAAAGAAAAGATTCCAAAAACCTTGTCTCTGAGGATTTTCCGACAAGATACCACAAAATGAGCACGTCTCAGATGGAAACAACCGCTTCACTCAACTCCCTCACTGAACTGTGAGCAGCCATGTTATCCCTGCATCACCTACTAAGGGGCAGCCACGCTCTCCATGTGGGACTGTTCTCTGACATAGATTAGTAAAAGATCGACCGAACGAGAGACATGGCAAGAGACCGTCAGGGCTATGACACAGCAGCGTATGCTTTAGATTCAGATGGGGCTACACCTCCTGCTGAGGTCCACACGACTCTTTAAGAGGAGGAAAACAGCCTCGGATGACCTTTGCAGAAGGACGCAGCCACAGCCCAGCCTTGATGATTTAGTATCCATCCAGCTGCCTTGCTGACAAGGTCGTACTATGGCTGCTGCTGATCCCCATAGCAACTGTTCCCTGGTGGGACGAGGAGCTGACTGAGAGAGTCAACAATGCAGCGTAACGGCGGTGGAGTCGGCGCCGGTGGCCAGCCATGGGTGTTGCGGCGTGTGCGTCTCACGTGGCTCAGCTTCATGCTCTTTTTCATCCTGGTCTTCTTCCCACTCATCGCTCATTACTACCTCACTACAATAGATGAAGCCGGGGGTCCTGACAAACGCATCTTTGGCCCACGGCCCGGCGGTGAACTGTGCGAGGCCAAACACGTGCAAGACCTGTGCCGGATCCGTGAGTCGGTCAGCGAGGAGCTGCTTCAGCTGGAATCCAAAAGGCAAGAGCTGAACGGTGAAATCGCCCGACTCAATCTGCGCATCGAGGCCTGCAAACGCAGCATCGACAGCGCCAAGCAGGATCTCCTGCAGCTGAAGAATGTTATCAGCCAGACAGAGCATTCCTATAAAGAACTGATGGCACAGAACCAGCCCAAGCTATCGCTGCCAGTCAGATTGTTGCCAGACAAAGAAGACCCGGGACTTCCACCACCAAAGTCTGCGCGCTCCTGCCGCCTTCGCTCCTGCTTCGACTACGCACGCTGCCCGCTTACATCTGGATTTCCTGTGTACGTCTACGACCCAAGCTCCTATCCATGGGGGGAATATCTTGACCCTCTGGTGAAGCAGGCTTTTGCAGCATCAGTTAAGAGCAACATTTATGTGACTGATAACCCCAGCATCGCCTGTCTGTATTTGGTGCTGGTAGGAGAGCTACAGGAATCTTCCTCCTCTCCTATGCCGCCTCCTTCAGAGCTGGAGAAACAACTCAAAGCTCTCCCTTACTGGAGATCAGATGGACACAATCATGTACTGGTGCATCTATCGAGAAAGTCCCTGACACAGAACTTCCTGTATAATGTGAGCACAGGGAGAGCAGCGGTTGCTCAGTCCACCTTTCTTGAGCAGCAGTACCGTGAGGGCTTTGACTTAGTGGTCTCCCCACTGGTGCACGCGCTCTCTGAGCCAAACTTTTTAGAAGTGCCACCTCAAGTTCCTGTGAAAAGGAAATACCTCTTCACCTTCCAGGGAGAGAAGGTGGAGTCATTGAGGAGCAGCTTACAGGAGTCACCTCCTCAGTCCTTTGAGGAGGAAATGGAAGGAGATCCACCGGCCGACTATGACGATCGCATTATCGGCACCCTGAAGGCGGTACAGGACAGCCACTTGGATCAGGTGCTGGTGGAGTTTACCTGTAAAAACCCACAGCCAAGTTTGCCAACTGAGTGGGCTCTTTGTGGAGAGAGGGAGGATCGACTGGAGGTGCTTAAGGCGTCAACTTTTGCTTTAGTGATTGCTCCAGGGGACGGACAGGTGGTGGCGTCAGCAGGCTGTGGGATGAGGCTCTTTGAGGCTCTAGAGGTGGGGACAATCCCAGTTGTGTTAGGGGACCACTCGAGACTACCGTACCACCAGTTCATTCGATGGAGTGAAGCTTCTATAATAGTCCCAAAGCCTCGTGTCACAGAGCTACACTTCCTGCTGCGCAGCCTATCAGATAATGACATGCTAGCTATGAGGCGGCAGGGCCGCTTCCTGTGGGAGACTTACTTCTCCACCTCTGAAAATGTCCTCAACACTCTTTTAGCCAGCATCAGAACCAGCATCCAGGTTCCTGCAGCTCCCATCAAAGAAGAGCCTGCCCAAGAGATTCCTCACAAAGCAGGGAAGCTGGCGGGGACTGATGCCAACTTGGCAGACAATGGGGATCTGGATTTGGGTCCTGTCGAGACAGAGCCCCCTTACGCCTCTCCACGCTTCCTCCGCAACTTCACATACACAGCTGCAGACACCTATAGAGCATGGAACAGGGCGCCTGGACCTTTCCATCTGTTTCCTCACACTCCTCTGGACCCCGTGTTGCCCTCCGAGGCCAAATTCCTCGGCTCAGGCACTGGCTTCAGGCCCATTGGTGGAGGTACAGGAGGCTCAGGGAAAGAGTTCCAGGCAGCTCTGGGAGGGAATGTGCCTCGAGAACAATTCACCGTTGTCATGTTGACTTACGAGAGGGAGGAGGTGCTGATGAACTCTCTGGAGAGGCTGAATGGACTTCCGTATCTCAACAAGGTAGTAGTGGTGTGGAACTCACCTAAGCCTCCTTCAGATGACCTTCTGTGGCCGGACATCGGCCTGCCAATCGTGGTAAGTGTATCAAGTTTCTGTTTCAAAAGTGGCAACATGAAACTTTTCTGAAATACCAAAGGTTTACAAAGTTTATCAACATTTTCTTTAGTTTCTTGAATCAAATGTCTTTGAAAGTCTCTGGGAGCCAAAACAAATTACCAGCAACTTTACTCTGAAAGATGTGAAGAAGTCTGATATCCATGAATAATGAAATTTGTGCTTTTGAATTGAGTCTTGAGAATAAAATATTCATGTGGTTTATATTCACTCCATTAGTTGGTGACAGGGACAGGACAAGTGGTAAGCCGTGAGAGAGAAGCTAAGAAACCCACTTTGCATTTGTTAGTGCTAGAAAATCCTGGGTGCTATCTGGCACTGAGCTCTGGGGATATTTAAGCAGGGGCTGTTGTTGCATCTTAAATATTTGTTTCTGGATTGCAGCGTCGCTGTATAGTTTCCCATCAGTTTGGAGAATTATTTGTTGAAAATAGTAAAGCACTTAACCACAAGTTGTATGTGTAGCTCACTGGCACTTCACCACTTCAATGTAAGACGCTTAAAGTGAGAACATCCTTCTTAAGTCTTGCAAAGATGCCTCACAAAAAGATCTTCCTTCTGCAGGTTGTCCGAACAGAGAAGAACAGTCTCAACAACCGCTTCCTGCCCTGGGACGCCATCGAAACAGAGGCCATTCTGTCAATAGATGATGATGCACATCTCCGCCATGATGAGATCATGTTTGGATTCAGGTATGTAGATGCAAATTGCAGGATCAACTTAGAAACATCACATTTTCCAATCATTTGGCCTCTGATAAATGCTGAAAAAAAAATTTGTGCCCAGATATTGTATTCACCCTTGTTGTTATTTTGGATATCTTATTGTCATAAAGTGGATTTGATGTTTCTATTTCACTGATTAACAGAAATATATGCTTCCTCCTCTTGATTTCTTTGACAGTTCTGTATTGGTCAGGCTGTAACAAACCAATTTGAATGTGAACGGTTTTATGCTGAAACTGCAATTTCTCTCCTTTGTGATGAAACACCTTGAAACATAAATGAAATGTTGCCTTCAAAACCCAGATGTTATATAGACTCATTGTTCATAAAGTGAATTATTTCAAGCCTTTATGATTTGAAATATTGATGATTATGGTTTGTAGATAATGAAAACCCAAAATTTGGCATCTCAGAAAATAAGTGTATTACACAAGATCAATAAAAAGGGATATTTTGAACAAAAGTGTCAGGCCTGTGAAAAGTTTTGACACTGTCTGAAATTTTCAAAGGATTTTTTTTTTTTTAATCAATTTTGCTCCCTTTTTTCCATTTTCACTGCTTTTGACCATTTTTGCCAACTAAAGCTTCCTTTCATTGTTAATTCTTGTGTTTTTTGCCACTTTTCACCACTTAAATTAACTAACACAATGGTTATTTGTAATCATTTTGCTCTTTGGTTTGGCAGGGTTGAGTAACACTGGCGTGGTGCATAAACCATCTTCTGCAACAAAAATTTATCTGGTGTTCAGACACATTCAGGTTTAAGTAGTATTGCACTGCCTGGGATTAGAAAATTAGAATACTTTTGAGTTTTGGACGTGCAATGAGTTGCATCTAAACCAGCTGCAGGAGAAAGAACCAGGCAACATGCACAGTATGCTTCCTGTGCCTTGTACTTGTGATTTATTTGCTTATGCTTTACTTACATAAGCTGAATTTGAAAGCCATGTTTAAACCAACTAAATGATCGAGTAAGTTGTTGTGTTCTTTTTGTTGGCTGTACCCTCCCCTTCACCAGTTTCCTTCGCAATTTTTTGCTGCAGCAGCTTGTCGAGGCAGGCAGAAATTGTCCTTTAGTGTGTTTCTAAATGTGAACGGGGTCATTTGTCATGAATTATCTCAAACTCCCCTAGACTCACTCGGAAATGTTTCTTCATCTCCATTGCCGGCAAATATGAAGCACAGCAGCTGAATTGTTCCACATGAGCACCTCGATTAGATTTCTCGTGAGGCAGGATTTTTAGCAACAGTTCTGGAAACATTTTTATGTCCAAGACTTTCTTACAGTGACTGAGCTACAGTATATATGTAAATCTAAGCCAAGAATGACTTTTTCTGTAATATCTTATTAAAACTGTCACATGGAGCAGAAGAAGACAACACAATGGTTACTTAATTGCTCCCAAGAGGCAAATAGTCGTCACATTGCTTGTAGAGATGACGAGTTGTAACAGATGGATGAAAACGTGTGGCATATGCACGAACAGACACTTGGAAACCAAACTTATGATCATTAGAAAAGTAACACACCCACAAAATATTTATCAAACCCTCCCAGTGAGTTATAATTAATTGTTTGGAAATGCTAACTCTGTGTTTCACAGAGTGTGGCGTGAGGCCAGAGATCGCATCGTGGGATTTCCTGGGAGGTATCACGCGTGGGACGTCAACCATCAGTCTTGGCTCTACAACTCCAACTACTCCTGTGAGCTCTCCATGGTCCTGACAGGAGCTGCTTTCTTCCATAAGGTCAGATCTTGTACTTTCCATCAAAGATAAAACAACGGGCCAGAGCGTGATTGATATCAAGTCTTGGAGTCGTATCATTCACACGCCTCTTTGTATTGTTTCTCCAGTACTACGCCTACCTGTACTCCTACGTGATGCCCCAGGCCATCAGGGACATGGTGGACGAGTACATAAACTGCGAGGACATCGCCATGAACTTCCTGGTCTCCCACATCACACGTAAACCACCCATTAAGGTCAGAATCCACTCACTGTGCACCCCCCTCAGGCCTCAGTGTATTTATACTTCCACTCACTTAGCCTCACATTACTCAAAGTGACACGTCAAATACACAAACACAAATTATTATAAATCAACAACACAACATCAAATTTATTAATAGTTATGCCTCTCTTTTTTTTTACTTGTGGATTTTTTTTTCTATTGGAAGCACATTTATAACCAGCGTGCCTATTTATGGGGAGACCAACAATTACAGCGAGCAAACCAGAGGAAGCTGTAGGAACAGGAAAGTCATTGCAGTTTGGGTTTAGGTTCTTTTTGATTTGGCAGGATGTTAATATTCAGGGTGTTACAGGGGAGAATTAAGGACGTCTTTTGATGGAGTGTGTTTCATGACAGCATTACACTGAGAGGAATAAGCCTTGTGAATAATGAATCTGGGGCAAGTTTGAACGCAGAGTCCTAAATAGTGAGGAACTTTCTCTGTATATTTCTTATTAGAGACAAATAGAACAGAAAATTAATTGTTCTTAATACGCCAGCGGTGCTGATTTAACAATGTTCAAATTCAGCTTTAGGGTTGTTTTTCTTTTTCTTAATTTATTATTTGCTGAGATTTTACTAACTGTGGCTGGCGAGCTCATTAAACTAAAATTAGATCCAGGAGTTGGTTTAATAAGCTAACTTCCTCTGAATCATAAATGTCCTTGGCTGACTTCTTTCAGGAAAAAGGTTTTATTTAAGTGTCTTCTATATATACTTACTGTAATGGATTAACATCGTGGGCTTAATGTTTTATAGCATTAATAATCATGTGGATAGTAAAGGTATTTCCCTCGAAGATGAGGATGTGTGTGGGAGTTTGTCTGCGTCAGTTTTTATGTGTAATTGTGAAAGCGCACATAAAAAGAGGGAGCATGGTGAAGAGCTCGGTGATGATCAAGTTTTTGGTTCAGGTGAAGCAGGAGTGTGAGGGTGTGCAGGTATACGATATCACCCTTAATCTAAATGGAAAGCCAAGGTAAGGTTCCTGAAGAAAATTTTAAGACCAATTCCACAACTTTTATCTCACTCCCATTTCTTTTTTTTGCATCTTGAAACTCTACCGAGAAAGATTTTAAGATCCAACAATGCAAATGTAAGTTTATGCAGGTATACATATCCCTCTGGTACCTCAGTAATAGCTTTACATGAGTTGTACCTAAAATACAACATCCCAAATTTTTAGAAAACTCTTATTCCAGCCTTTGTCTGAAATGCCTCGTTTCAGCTGCTGTCTCTTTAAGGCTCTCCACTTCTCAAACCCCCTTCTCTCTGATTTGCCAACCCTCTGGAAGCCTGTCTGGGACAGAGCTTTGAGCAGATCTTGGTGTTTGAGGCCCACCTCTTCAACATGTCATGAAGTAGTTTGTAGATCAGTATGTCTTATTATTTAATTCTTGTTAAGATCTTGGGAAGACCTTGTGCTGTTTTTTTTAGAGCAGACAGTTCTGAGCAGTGTAGTAATTGTTGTAATTTCTAAAACATATATGCATTACTATAAAGTATAAAATGCTGTATATTGCAAAGTCAACATAACATCTTCAGACAAGCTTTCCTTCTTTCTCTTAGGTGACGTCTCGCTGGACTTTCCGCTGCCCCGGCTGCCCTCAGGCCCTCTCTCATGATGACTCTCATTTCCACGAACGCCACAAGTGCATCAACTTCTTCGTCAAAGTGTATGGCTACATGCCGCTGCTGTACACGCAGTTTCGTGTGGACTCTGTGCTTTTTAAGACTCGTCTACCCCACGACAAGACCAAGTGCTTCAAGTTCATCTAGCATCGTGCTGTGAGCAGCTCAGCAAAGAGCCCGAAAGCGGAGTGAAGGAGTGAAGGAGTGGAGTTATTTAAAAGAACAGCAGCACCCACAGCGAGCGGTGGTGATGAAGATGGATGGCTGGGACTGTCAGGTTAAAAGCACAGGAGGGAAGTTTTTAGGTTGAGATTTTGCCTTGGGGGAAAAAAGGACAGGTTATCTTTAAAAGCTGTTGGCTTGTGGTCTAATCCACAACTCTTGTGAAAATTTAAAGAGTGGAAGCTGAAAGGAACCACTGCCAACAAAATAAGCCTCTTCAGTGGATGTCACTCCTCCTTTTACATCTTCTTCAATCATGCTCTTCATCAACCACTACAGATGTCATTTGCACCTCTTGATGTCCTGCTGAGGAAAGAGGGCGCTTGTACACAGTGTACAGAAAGACTGAATGAACCCTACCTGACAATGGAGATATCAGTTACTGAATCGCTGACAGACTGATGCAAGGCTGCGTTCAAAGCCGCCTGCCGACAGGTTCAGTAAGAGAGCTGAAGTGGCAAAGGCACATGGCTGCCACCGTGCTTTTGTTTTGTTTTGTTTTTCATTTTACAGTTTCAAACTGTACTTCTTGTACTTGACAGAAGCACTGATGGTCAGAAGTATTTTATTGAACTGTTTCTTTTTTTAATAATGTTGTTTAATGTGTAAAAATCTCTGACATGAGACAAACATGTTTCAGACTCTCTGCCTATGGGAGATCAGAGGCAGACTTTATAGTCTGAGGAACACACAGGACCTCAACCCAAACATGTTCAGTAGTGTTTAGTGTTCAAGAAGGAATTCACTTCAGCGGTCACCATAATGCCTCGAATTTATCATGAAAACCAGCCACCGTTCTGTCATCCAGTTACGCTTGCAGGATCTGCACTCAATGACGAGTGTTAAAAATGGCAGTTTTTTAATTCTACATGACGCTAACTTATCTTTGTACAAAAAAACTGATCTGAAGTAGTTACACTTACATGTTAAACGTATTGAGCAAACAAAGGTTACAATGTCCCTTAATCATGTGCAGCAAAGTCAAGCTACCAAAATCAACAGGAAGTAGTTTTGGATGTCTGATTAATGTTGTGATTACGAAAAATCAAGTTTAATGTGCTATTAGATTTATAGTTGAATACAAAATAGGAAAAGTTTGACATTTTGGGGGTTGCTCTTATCTGCTGTGATGTAGACAAAAGAAGATAATCTGTCGAATAAGACGTTGAAGCCTGATGCTAATTAGTTTAGCTTAGTCTTGCTGAGCTTAGCTTATTTTAGCATTAAGATCAGGGAGAAATAATTCAGCCTGGCTCTGACCAAAGGTTACCAAATCTGCCTACCAGCAAATCAATCCAGCACATCAACACATTTGTGTTTGGTGTCGTCAATTAAAGAGAAAAACACAAAAGCATGTCGCTGCTCAGTTTAGCTAAGCTTCGTTAACTAGCTGCAGGCTGTAATGGTGACAGATCTCAGAGCACAAACAATTTCAGAGCAAATAAGCGCACAGCCCAACGTTTCAAACTCCTCATTTTCACACGTTGCCAGTTCTGGCTTTGCAATACAAGTGTTACATTCTGTATGTCCTGCCATGTTCATTTACAA
This sequence comes from Thalassoma bifasciatum, assembly GCA_008086565.1. Taxonomy (NCBI): domain Eukaryota; kingdom Metazoa; phylum Chordata; class Actinopteri; order Labriformes; family Labridae; genus Thalassoma; species Thalassoma bifasciatum. The sequence continues at coordinate 307,036 of RPOG01000256.1, read as the reverse complement.
CTCCTGTGCAGAACCTTCCAAGCTAACACAGAAACGTCACTTTACGATGTCGCCATGTTGGTTTCACTTGTTTGTTTTTCGTTTTTTTTTTACTGTTGCTTGATGAATGTTTTCTTTGCCAAATAGGTACGACTTCTGCTGCTTTACAGTTTAATTTGCAGAGTGCAAAGTGTGAATGAATGCTAAAAGGGGGTGGGAGGGGGCCGTCTGGTACACCGTTATCCACTCTGCTTGGTACTCAACCAAGATTTAAAACATCATGTATTATAAATCCAAAGTCTTTTATTTGTCCTTGTCAGACTGAATCTGCAATCTGAATTTAAAAGATCAACCTGTAAAAATCCCTTTTAAAGAAACATGAAGAGATTAGGTTCTACACGCGAGGATGCTTTTATGAATCAAAAGGCAACAGTTCCTGTATATTTATTGAATATAATATCAAAAAAAAGTTTTTTTTAACTGGTGATGACGTAATTAATAAAATGACAAGATGCTGAAGATTATTACTCCTAATGATTTCTAAGAGGTCCCAGGTTGGTTTGGCTGTTGGCTCATTTCATTGCTATGGAAAACGAGCTTGTGCTACTGAATTCATGAGGAGGGGAACTTCTCTGACTGGAGAAAAACCAATTTGGGATCTTGGACCGAGAAAATAAAAAAAATTGAGCTTCCACAATAGTCAGTGGTTAGCAGTGGACTGTCTCTGAAGCCAAATCTTTGCTAGTTCCACAATAATTGGCTTTACTTCACACTCCACTGGTCTTAAATTCCACAAGTTTAACAAAGCTGAATCGGCACTTTTGTTGCTCCAGACTTGAAAAACTGGCCCAACTCCAAACCCTATCATCCCATCTTAACACTTTATTGGACCCCCAGGGGCCTCATAATTACCAGACTGGCTCTGAAACAGTCTTCAGGTGTAAAGACGGGGTCGGCTGAAATTTTTGAAGCTCTAACCTCCTATTTCTCCTGTCCTGGGTTTCCCCCCCTTCAAGGATCTATTGCACAGCTGGTTTTCCATGGCCTGGAGCAGGATACATTTCCCTGGAAGGCTGCTGTCAGTTACTCTTGTTAGGTGTAAGGAGCTGTAAAAGTATGTGCCCCTGGGTCTGGGCGAGACTCCAGCCACTTGGAAGTGCTCCCTGCGCTGCACCAGACTGATGACAGCGTGATACATACCATTGAAGGCAAGATACATGGAATAAAAACTCTCCACATTGTTAAAACGTTGTCTGACTCTTTCTTTTTTTCTTCTCCTTGATAAAACAGCCTGAGACTTTCAGTATCTATCCACGTCTTTTGTTTGAAGGAGCTTTAGCAGTTATCTTATTGGGCTTTATGCAAAGATTTATGCATCTTTGACCAATGTACAAAAGACCTTTCCAACAGTAAAAAAATAAAAAATGGTAAGCCACAATGATAAGATGCTTAGTTATAATTATATGTTGCTTTGTCATTATAAGAAGATGCTAAGACAACAAAATGAGATACTTGGTCACAATAATAAGATATAAGTCATTATAATAAGATACTCAGTCATAACGATGAGAGATTATCTCACATCAATGAGTTGCTTGGTGCAAAGTTATTCAAGACTTCATAACTATGAAATGCTGAGTCATTATTATGATATATCTTTTTTATAATTGTTTACTTCTCCTGGCAGAAATGGGCTTCCATAGTATTGGAAAATTTTTAATAGCATGCTGTTTATAAACAAAACTTTGCTCAGCACTATGACTCAAAACATGGAAAATATGTGTGACTGTGCCCTTAGGATACAAGACCTGCTTTTAAGCCTTATAAAATGCAACATAATATTGTGAGTTACATCTTAACAAAACTAAGTGTTACAACATCCTTGTCCAGAAGCCGATTTTATTTTTTCTTGTAATGATTGTGTCTGATAATTTCTGCTGCTGATTCAAGAACAAATAATTATTTATCCATTTATTTACCTTAAAGTGCTTCTGAAAAATCTTGTGCAAGGATAGTATTTAATTTAAAGAGAAATGTAGGAACACCATACTAGATTTTGAAAATATCTTAGAAATGTGGGCACAGGGGTGTGGGAACATGGGAATGTTTCCCTTTCTATGGCTTGCATCATACCAACTTGGACTTGGCTATTTCTTGAGAAAAAAACAGTTGCTCACTAAAAAGCACACATTTCTGATAGGTTTTTAGTGTGTTGTTGTTTTAGATTGTTTCATTTACCTTTTTTTGTCTTTAGTCTACTGTTTTTGGACCTTTTTTTCCATACCCTCTGTACTCTTGCTGACGAACCACTTAATGATTGGCACTTGTTGTTTGTTAATCTCGAAATGCATCTAATTTCACCTTGTAGAATTTGACCCAACAGAAGTACTGGAGGGGAGGCGTGTGAATGCAGCGTCTCAAATCCAAATCTCTGGGTTTGGATGTTGCATCAGTGAGACAATGAAGGAAAATATCCCTTTCACTCTTAAGCTTCAGCCAACAGACAGAGGAGTGTTTCATAGTATTTACTAAGACATGGGTGTTGCTTTGTAGTCTTTCACAAGTCTGCTGGGAAGATTCCTGACTCACATTTTACTTTTCATATTTGATAATAGTTGAAGACTGGCATCATTCCAGATAATGACATCGCTTCTAGAAGACGTCTCACAGCTCCAGACAATGTTTTTGCACTTCATTTTAGCCTTTATTTAATAATACATCTCCCATTCACTGGTAATGAGAAAATATGATTTACCCTTGTACCTGTGAATTTATTCTTGCGACTCCAATTCTCTCCGCAGCGAACACAGCTGAGGCTGTTACCGACAAAAAGCGTCCAGGTTTTTTTGGACTGTGCAGGCTGTTGCATATTCCTCCTCAGCGGGAAGCACCGTGTTTCTACATGAATGAACATGGCTGAGTTGTTAGAAGGCTGAATGGTGAAAGAGGCTCAATCTGTATTATACAAGGAAAAGGAAGCTGCTCTTTGATACCAGTGGCATGCAGAGCTGTGTCCAATTCAAGACAGGATTTCATTCCTCTCGTAGTGACATCAAATGCATAGTGTACTGAAATATGCAAGACTGGAATAATAATAAAAAACTGTCTTTGTGTAACACATATCCAAGTGAGACACATAAAACCGAAAACTATTTGATCATTCCAAAACATAAAAGAAGACACAAATGAATAGATCTTGCATAATGTCATGTGCGTGTAAACAAACTGTACAAAGCATAGCTTGTAAGCGTAGCTGCAGCATGTTTTAGGCCCTTTGTAACAGTCTTTTCATTGCCTCCTCCTTCCTTCGTCAATGGCTGTGACTGATAGAGAAATGTCTGGTATGCTGGTGGTAGCTGAAGTCCAGAGAAGCCCAGAAGAAACAGGGAGGAGTCTGCTGGTCCCGGACCGAGCTCTTTGGTCCAAGATTCAGAGACAGAAGACATTTCAAAGAGTCTCTAAATTGTCCTGTAAACGGTTAGTGTAACATGCAGATTTTGCTTTAGGCAGATTTACTGGAAGACAAATAGGTTCCCTCTGATCTCAGTCAGTGATTATACTTTTGTGAGTCTTCAGTCTTCATTTGAGCGTCAATAAAAAGGCTGACACAGGAGCTCACACCTCCAATAAAATCAGTCAGAGAAAAGTGGCAGATTAAAGGGTAGTCACACAGTTTCTGGCAGTGAAGACTGGGTACCCACGCCTGTCCTCACACCTGTCAGCAGCACACACACGCACACACATACACACACTCTCACACATCTGAAAAGGTGCTTCCTGCTCCCCTAAATCTCTGCCTCTGCTGGGAATGTAAGTTCAGTTGTCATCACTCTTCCTCCTATGTGTCGGTCAGTGTATGCCAGTGGCAGACCTGCTGTCCCTCCGCTTCCTTCATCTCTGTCCAGTGGGACTGCTGCTCCTCGCTGGTGCTGTTTAGGCCCAGGGAGACCCAGCCCACCCTCTCCCTGGGCCTCATGCTGCTCCGGCGGCAAAACACCGTCACCACGAGCGACACCTCGGACAGCTGGAAAAGCGCCACCTGGAACACAAACGTCTCCTTGTAGGTGGGGTTGGGGTGTCCCCTGCACACAGCTGTCTTACACTTGGACATCTCCTTTCCCTTGGAGTCCAGCATGGTGAGCTTCACATAGGTGTCTGAAAGCAGGAGTGGAAGAGTAGTCAAACAGTGGCATCATGTGGCAAGATCAAGGTACTGCAAGAAGTACCCAGATGTTTCTGTTACTGTATTTCTGTTAAAAACAATAATAAACTGTCTTTGTGTGGCAGTAAAACAGGTCTTGACAGATATATAAAGAGTTTCTCCAAGTATTAGATCACTCAAACTGCTGTGGTCTAAGACTTGTGAACAGCTGACGAACACCCTATTTCACTTTTATTGTTATTTTCAATGAATTGATCCCTATTTGTTTTTGTCATGCTCCTATTTCTTCTGTTTGCAATTTAAAACTCTAATTAGAACCATTTAAAGATACATTTGTGCATGTAGTTGTGTATTTGTGCAATTTTCAACGAGTCTTGAGATATTGATCCGAAGTGAATAAAGGGGTTTTTGAAGCTCATTTTTGCCAAAGGAAACTACCGAATTTTTATATTTTGTCCAGATGCGTGTCAAACTTTTAGGTTAAAAAAATAAAGCAACATGAGAATTAAAAATAATAATAGAAAATAGACAAAAATACAAGATAATACAGTCATAACTATTACATAAAAGTTGAAATTGTGGGATAAAAAACATGATTTTAAGATAAAAATTTATAAAAGTAAGATGCAAAGTCATAATTATGAGGTAAAAAGTTGAAATCTTGGGATAAAAGTCAGCATAATTTTTTTTTAAAAGTCAAAATTATGTATAATAATAAGGAAAAAGTCACAAGTATGAGGAAAAAAGCTGAAATTGTGAGATTAAGTCACGATCATGAGATGAAAAGTGGAACTCGTGAGATTAAAAGTCATAAATATGACTTTGAAAATTGCAAGTACAACATAAAAAGTAAAACATTTGAGAAAAAAAATGGATAAACTGAGATTAAGCCATAAATATGATACAAGAAGTTGAAGTTCTGAGATAATAAAATCATAATTATGACACAAAAAGTTGAAATTGTGAGATTAAAATTAATAATTTTGAGATTAAAAAATAGACATTACAATATAAGAAGTCAAAACTATGAGAAAAATTACAAGGGCTTTAATTTCAAGGTTCTATCTCAAAATTTCGACTTTATAATGTCCTAATTTTGACTTTTCTTTCTTGTAGTTAAGCAAAAAAAAAGTCCAAAAAAGTAAAGTCCACCCCCTGATTCTTACAAATAGGGCAAGTGTCAAACTGAAATAAATAAATAAATAAAATAAGTGAAACTACTTCAACAAGTACTCCCTTTTTTAAAGGGATATGGTATCATGTTTAAAAGCTTTGCTGATGGATTCAGGCTCCTGGAGTTTTATCTACCTGATTAGCAGTGCAGAGGAGAAACGTTGAGAAAAATAACAAAATCTTCCAGAAGAGTCATCACACAACCAACAACGACCTTTAGGTAACTACATGAGGCTCCACTAGTTATGAAGCAACACTTCACCTTTAAAAACTCACTGCTGACTTACCTCTCATGATATAAAGCTGTCCCCCTACAAAGTGTTTCACACAACAGAACAGACCATCTTTGGCACATGGTGCACAAGGTTGGAAAAAGAGAGGAAAGAAAGAGAGGGAAAAGTCAGATTTAACAGATTAGAAATAGATTGAAACACACCAGGTGGTAAGCTTTTGATTTGTGGCTGTTGCTCCAGCTTTCTGACTTTAATCATATAGTAAATCAGAAGCTGTTTAAATATAATGGTTCACAATGCTGCCAGGAATTGTTCCCAACTGTTTTGCTAAGACTACCATCTTGTGTGTTTGCATGCTTTAGGAAAGAGAGATTGTGAAGTAAAGTGATGGTATCGCTGAGCACCTCGAACCCCAAAACGATTAAACTTGGAAGCTTGTGTACGTACTGACGGGTTTATCCGTGGACGTGGATTTGAAGTGGCTTCCCTGGATGACCTCAGCAGATAACTGTCCCGTTGCAGAGTTGTAAATGAGACCGAGGAGGATCTCTGGCAGCGAGGTGTCCTCTGTGGAGCGGTAGGAAACAGCCCCTGTGCTGCGAGACACACTCACCATGGAGCCACAACCCTGGCAAGAAAAGAAGAAGAGTGAGGAGTGTATAATAAATCTGTGGTTAATCTCATAAGAGTATTCACAGGAAGTTTGGCCAAACATCTAAGAGAAACAGGTCATCAAATTAGCTGAACAACTTCGCCAAAAGAACAGATTAGCTACAAGGATGGGAGCCAGACATTGCATCACTTTGTTTCAACAAATGTATTTTAAATTTTCTAAGTGGTTTATTTTTTTTTTTGCTCAATAGCTCTACAAAATTGGATCCTGGCTTGTGTGGCATTACTGTGAAATTTGCTAAATATTAACGCTTCCCTTGGGTCCAATTATTGGTTATCACCCAAGATTTTCTATCTCAAACACAATCAACTTTGTACTTTTCTGCTCTACTCTGCAAAATACCCTTATCTGCAATTTGATTTCACCTTTATTGCTCATTACCAAATGTTCTGATGCTTATCTGCATCATTGCTGCATGCCTGTTAGCAAACACTGCGTTGTTTTGGTTTTGTTCGCCTCACTAGGGAAGGTTTAAGTAAAGTGACCAAACATCCTCTTTTGCCTGCACATGTCCTCCTTTTTGGTTGTAAAATTATGCCTGAAGGGATTCTCCAAATGTCTGTATGTTTCTCAGCTTGTTCTATAAACCAATGATATCTACAAGCGCTGCACTGAGCAGAAACATTTATATTTTTTCTTTTTATTTAAGCGTATGGTAAGGTATTACTATGACAGCCCATTTCTGCCAAGCAAAAAGTGAATATAAAAAACTTAGCCCGTTGATAATTTCTTTTTTGGCCTATATTAAGTCAAAATATTGAGATAAAATGTCAAAACTCTGAGTCAAAAATGTCCAGGTCACCCTGGTTTTAAGGCATTTAGAGATGGGTGATGTGATTCCGACAACAGACAACAGCAGAAGAGAAAGTGAAATATCTTGAGGAGAGAAATAGGTTGCCCATGCATTTCTATCACTTCTTCCATTCAGCCCCAGAGGAGCAAATCAACTTTGCCTTCAAGAAGCTGTTTTTTGCTCATGACAGACAAATGAAGTGTTTCCGTGATGTGGAATGATGTTTTTTTTCAGTTGAAGCCTTGGATTAATTTGCAATTAAAAGAAACAAGACCATTATTGATTTTTTTTCTTTGTCAAACAAAATCCCTGATGGGTTAAACAAAACTGCACACGGTGTAAAATATAAAGCACAAAATGCTCTCACTGTAAGTTCAGAGCCTGGCTCCAGGGTGACAGGAAGAGCGATTTTGCCCTGCAGGTTCAGCTTCGTCAGGTAGAACACCTTCTCCCCGAGGACCTTCTCCTTTTTCATCCTTCTGATGCTGTACAGCCTGAATCGAACGGCGTAGTCCCCCAGGGCCTCCTGCTCCACCCTGGAGAACTTGAACGTTTCAGTGAAAACGGGACACGGGCCCTTCTGCACGCCGGTTTTGGCTCGCTGCTTCTTGGTGGGCAGCAGGACCAGGTGGACTTGCCACGCTATGTTACCCGTCTGTTTGAGTTCAGGTATGTCTGTCGCTGCCGTGACAGTGACGGCCAACCACTGCTCGCTGGAGTCATACTCGAAGGCGACATCCAGGGTACCGTATTTCCCAAGGACCTCGGGCTCATAGGCAGTGGGAAGCTGAGGCCCGGAGCCATCCTGAACGAAAAAAGAAAATCAGAGAAGACAAGTTCGTAAGAAATTTATGACCCTATTTAACATGTCAAACCATTTAGTGACCCCTGCCCTCGGCCCCCCACGCTCAGTGGATTTGTTAGTTGACCTGACACTGTAATACAAGAAACATGTCAACAGTAAACAAGCTATTTCTTTACAGTAGTGGTCTCATGTAAACACCTGATGTATAGTTAATAGAGATGGCTTTGTATGCAGTGGTTAAGTTTCACCGCACAGCAGGAGGGCTGTCAGTTTGCATCGATTTCCTCCCACCAGCACGAAGTAGTACCCTTTATCTCTTGACCTGTATGTGTTTGAGTAGAGCTCTACAATATGGCTTTGGTTCAGGAGGTTAAAGGAAGCTATTTATAAATGATCAGGCTTATCATTGATAGTCTTGTTAGCTGGTGTAGGTCAAATGGAAGAATGAGCAGTAGTTTGAGTATGTTTCACCATCAACTGAGGTCTCCTCTCTAGGCTTTGGTTTGTCTTATGCTGCTAAAGAACCAGGGCTTCGAACCGGTTTGCTGAACAAAAACGATAACCAGATACTTTTTGCCATTTTACTAGGAACGAAAACAAAATCAGAACGTTTTAATTTTTAATGATCCGGGTCGGAACTTGAACATTAAAAACAATGGAAACTGGTAAATACCATTATTTTTCTTAATTTGTTTTGTTGGACTGTTGCCCAAATGCATCCACTGCCTGTGTTGCTCCCTCGTGCCCTGGCTAACCCGTAGCAGCGACCAGGGAGACCAATGCGGAAGTAAAATATTTTTAAAACCTCTGTTTCAACCGTTGGTCAAAAGCCGGGCAAAATGTAAACAAGAGGCAGAGGAAATTTCAGTCGAATCGGCTGGTGTTGGCTGGGATACGATGCAGATAATAGTTAAATCTTTTGCTAAATCTGCCAATAAATGCTGATATGTGCCAACAAGCTAGCTGAATATAAAATAGATAAGGTTGTTTGTTTGAAGGGATGAATCTGTACTCTCTTCGGGTTTGTACATAAATCAGGAGATCTTTCCTCTGGGTCAGTTGTAAATTTACCTTAATGTCAACCCCTGATAATGCACAGGCCTGTGTTTGTTGTGGGAAACAAAAACCAATATGAAAGAGTAAATGTCACACCAACCAACTATGGCTGATATGGGAGATATTAACCAGTTCAAGAATCTAAATTTTAGGAGGAACCCAAAACCAAAACTGTTAAAATAAAAAGTTGTGGTTCAAAGCCCTGCCAAGGACACTAAAGGTGGAGCGTATTGAATCTCTGCCCTCACCTCTAGTCCCAGCACAGCAGTGCTGTCACTGGGAATGTCCTCCTCGCCCTTGTTGAGGTAGCTCTCAGAGTCCTGGTCCACGCTGGCCTCACTGGAGCCACGAGGGCTGTCGCAGTGCTGTGGGGATGAACTCCTCCTGACCCCTCGCTCTGAGCGGGACCGGGAGGACATGCGTGTGGCCAAGCGATCGTCCTGATAGGGCGGAGGCTTGTGCTCATTGAGGGAGCACTCCTTTTTTATTCTCTGAATGCTGTTGGACGCTGCAGTCAGAGAAGAACAGAGAAGGAGTAATGTGATAGGAAAGATATGTTACCTGAGACAGAGAGTGGTCCGAAGTGACAGTCATACAGTCTGCACATGCCTGTAGTCACGTTAACCTCCTAAACTATCACAACCACATTTCAGTAGAAGTTACATAGGACCAAGCCAAAGAAAGCAGTTTCCACAGCAGAAATAAACATTTTTAAACCCTAGTATAGAAAATGTCACCTATCTGAATCATTAATTTCACTGTATGTGAATTTTTTTTCCAACTCAGCACTAATATCACACAAGATACTACAAGCTGCTCAATTTTTATTATAGCTGCACCAGCTGTTGTACTTCAAAACTCTGTTTCAGAAACAGGTGATGTCATGGAGACTACCTTTATTTTTCAGACTGTCTGTGAAATGGTTAAATCAATCAAAATAAATGGTTGAATCTGGTTAAATCCTAGCATTTGTCATTTCTACAGTTGTGCCTAAAAGTTTACACTCCCTCCAGCAGAATCTTCAGATTTTTTGACCTTTTCTCAGAAAATATGCATGATAACACAAAAACCTTTCTGTCACGCATGGTTAGAGGTTGGGTGAAGACATTTATTACCAAACAACTGTGTTTACTCTTTTTAAATCATAATGACAACAGAAACTTCAAAATGACCCTGATCATTTTTTTATACACACTGATTACAAGCAAATAGATCACAGGTGAGGATGGTTACCTTTAGTAGACATTCAAACACATTTGTGTTAACTTCTGTGCAGTTATCAGGCCAAAACCACCAGAGTTTTTTTCAATAAATGTCTTCACCCAACCACTAACCATGAGTGATAGAAAGGATTTTGTGTTATTGTTCATATTTTCTGAGAAAAAGCCAAAAAATCTGATATTCTGCTGGGGGGTGTAAACTTTTGGGCACAGTAACTGTATATGTACTCTGGGCATCATTGTAAATAGGAATGGAGCCTAAAAATTCAACAAAAAAAAGTTGGATATTGTCTGCGATTGCAATAATTCATTCTCAAAACTCTTCTTATGTTACCTCATGTTAACCTTAATGAGACAAGATAAGATAAAATACCTTATTTATCCTACAAGGGGAAATTTACAATGTGTTACGTTGTTAGCTCTGTCAGCTCTAATAACATTTGTACATGTTCATGTTCACTCTCACCGCGCTCACTCGAGGCCTCGCTGCTGTAGCCGGCCTGCTCAACGGACTGTTTGCGTTTATTGCTCCACACAGACGCCGTCGAGTTCTGCTGGCTCGTCTCCTCGGGCCCTTTGTCCTCCTCACTGTCTGATAAAACTCCCTCTGTGAACAGCATGCAGAAGCTCAGAGTAAAACATTTAATTCAGCGCACAAACAAATATTTGTAACAAAAGCACAGGCTCAGATGCTTTATAAGCTGGCACACACACTCTGGAAAGATAAATGTTATGGTGAGAAATTAGGTTGTCAGGAATATTTGATGAGTTTGCAGAAAAGAGTAGAAGAAGTAAAGATCCAGGCGGTGGAGCAGAGGCAGCACACTCTCTAACCTTTTTTCCCTTTTTTCTTCTTTTTTCCTTTCTTTCCTTTCTCCTTTATCTCGCCCTCCGAGCTTTCCTGTGATTTCTTGGAGCCCCTTTTTGCTCCTTTACTTTTCTTCTTGTCTGACTTTTTCTTTTTCCCCGTTGTGGAGGGTTTGGAAAGTTCAGCCTCCTCCTCATCATCTCCCTCTCTCTCAAGACTGCCCTCCTCTTTTTCTCCCTCTCCTTCCTCTTTTGGGTTTTCTTTTTGGGATGGAGGAGGTTCACTGCACTCCTCGCCTTCTTGATGAGGACTTGACTGCTCTTCGCTGTCATTTTCTTTTCTGTTTTGTCCAGTGTCCTCTTCTCGCTCTTCATCTTGGCATTCGTCTTTGTTTTTCTGCAGCTTGGCCTCTTTCTCCAGCTGCTTCTCCCTCCGTTCTTTCCTCCTCTGCTCCCTCTTTTCCTGCAGCTCCCTCTCCTCTTTCTTCCTCTTCTCCTCCTCTTCCAGCTCAGCTTCTGTCTTTTTAACCCTCCAGCATCCATCCCTCCATTCCCACTCCAGCTGGCTGGCCGTGTACTCCGCCTCTGTACTGTCACTGGCCAGGTTGCTCTTTGAGGCTGAGTTGCTGGTTTCTGATTCTCTAGAAATTGGCCACATGCTTTTACTGCTTCCTTTGCTGTCCTGTGCCGCTGACGCCTGCCCCGCCCCCTGGCTGCCACTGTTGTTCTCTCCATCCTCCTCCTCTTGCACCTTGTTGATGATGGTGGTGACTTGCTCTGTCAGTTGGTCGCTGACGGCGTACGTGGCGTCGCTGACGGCAGTGGCCAGGTCATCCACATGGCTGGTGACCGAGTCCAAGATGGAGGATATGTTGACAGATGGGAGGTTCTGCTGGAAGCTCTTGAAGAAGGCCATCTCTCAACGGGAACCTCGCCACCACGAGATTAGCTCATCTGAGGCACTGACATGGACATGTGTTTGTTAGCAGGGTGTAGCGCCAGGGTCACAGTGTGAGCACGGGTCAACACATGCATGTGTACTAAAATGGGGATTGTAAAAATTACTATTCACGTTTTGTCATCCGCCTGAAACAATGTTATAACAAAATTGTAAATTAGTTCCATCATTAGTGCTGAAAAATAACAAAATAAGATTCCACTGTTCCTGAAAAAATTATGGGAAAGAGTCATCTTTGTTTAGAGAGCCTTTAGAAATTAAAAAAGGTGAGGGACAGATTTCCAAAATCAACAGACTGCAGAACAAATTGCCATGGTCTAAACATGTTCTGTCTTAATGGAAGCCTATTTCTGCCAGTCGAGAAAGTAAAAACAAAAATCTTGGCTTTGTTGAAATTATTTTTTGCCATCATTATGTCATAATTTTGGGCAAAACCCCCCCCACAATCTTATTACATAAAAGGCAAAATTGTGAGATTAAAATGTAGTAATTTAAGGGGAAAAATTGAAACTGTGAGTTAAAAAGTCATATTTATGGCATAAGAAGTCCAAATTGAACCATAAAAAGTCAAAACTAAGAGTTAAATGGACCAAACTGTGAGATAAAATGTCACTATAATAAGATGAAAATCATTGTTACGAGAAAAAAGTCCATATTAAGAGATAAAAAGTCATAAAAAAGAGTAACATGTACATATACATGAGCCAGAAAGTCATAATTAAAAGATAAAAAGTCAAAATTGTGAGATTAAGTCATTATCGTGAGTTAAATTCAAACGTATGAGATAAAACGGCCAAAATGTATGTTAAGAACCATAAGTATGAGATAAATAGTTTAAACTGCGACAAAAACTCAAAGTAAGGGCATAAAAATTGATGTTATTAGACAAGAAGTTGAAATTGTGAATTTACAACCTCAGATTGCAAGACAAAAAAAATGAAATTGTGAGATTTCAGTCAAAATTTGAAGCTAGAAAGTCAAAACTCTCTGTCTCATATTTTTCACCATGATTTCTCATAGTTCTGACTTTTTCACGTCATAATTTCTCCATAACTCTCCTGTTTTGACCTTCCCTGCGGACAATGTCATGTTCAGACTTTTATCGGGGTAGTACACCTGTCAAATGATAATGATAATGATAATTCTGATTTTCAGAATGAATACAGATCGTGAAAGCAGGGCCTTACAATCCCTCTGACTTTTTGGGTTTTAAGCAGGAGGTGTCAGAAAAGCTGCAACTAGCCAAAGCAAATACAAGATCATACTTACATAAGCAGAGGCTTAGTTGAGGAGTTTATCGTCTCTTAATCAGAAGTTTTGGGTTTGTTCTTGGCTCTGAGTTGTCCCTAGTAGTCTTGGCCCTGGTGACTGTGCCAGTGGTGTGTGAATGGGATTAGTTTAAAGTAACAGGATTACATAGCTACGTTACAGGCTCTGCCATCAGCGGATGAATGGGTGAATGTGACACGCAGAGTAAAAGCGCTTTAAAATAATCATTTCTACCTACAAGCTATTACTAAATATTCCCATCTCTATGCTCTGTACCTTTAAGTTAGGACCACAAAAATATCTTTTTCTAAGGGTCACGGTGAACTTATCCACCACATTTTGACATTTTTCTCTCTGAGTACAAGTGAACATTTGTGTCACATTCAAAGAGTTTCTACCAGTTGTTCCTAAAATATCACACAGACGAGAACGGTGCAGACAGACCGACTACAGCTAGAGGGGAGGCATTAAAACATTAATTCATTTATGTGCTTGGATAACAGAACTCTGAAAGCGGAAAGAAATCTGAGGCCGTTGCTTCAATTTTAGTTTTTCCCCAATACAAAAAAAATGTCAGACCCAATGTGTCCGTTCAGTTCTGCTACCTGCCTTTTGATTGCATGATCACTGAGAGCGTCCCAATCTTTTGGATTCATCATGGAATTGAACATACAGTCAATCCAGAGGACATCTTAATGTGAGCGACAGTGAATGCAGCTGCAGGGATAAGTGTGAGTGTCTCGAGTACCTGGCTGGTTGTTTTTATAGCTGCTGAGGTGCGTCAGGTTGTCAGGACTCTCCACTGACAGTTTGTTGCTGAGGTAAAGAAAAAACAGAGCCATCAACGCCATGAAGGCTGCTATGGAAGACAGGACACCCAGCAGCTCCGGAGAGACTGAGGAGAAAAGGGGGAAGAAGAGAAAGAGAAAAGGAGACACGAAAATGAGGCATGGACATATCACAAAGTTTCACTGATAATGGAGGTATTCAAGAGTTGAAATGTCAGAGCAGGCTATAAAGAAAAAGCAAACATAATTGGGTACAAGCTGAAAAATCACTTTTAAGGCTGGTAACAACTCCACTTTGATTCCACAAATGACACCATTTGATGGCAGACATCTCATTTTGGAATCAAACAGTCCAAATGTTGCCTTGTCAGGGGAGCTTAAACCATCACTTTTAAAACACCCAGTTTCCACTTCAAAGGCAAACCAGATACAATCTACAGCAGTGTATGTAGGCCAGCTATACTTCATGTTACCACACAGCTCTGTACTGCTGCTGCTGCTGCTGAGCTATTTTTATGAGAGCCTCAAAGGGGCTGTATCTGACTACAACATAGACTCAGAGAGCTGGGCCTGCACTTAATAAGGTACAACGCAGACACACCGCAGAGAAATAACAGAAGGAAACGGGGAAATTTGAGGACAAGGAAGCACGGGCAGCATTTCAAAAGATCAAATGACTCCGAGGGAAGGGCAGCTTTCCAGATAAAGCATAGAGAGAAGTGAGGCTCTTTGACACGGGTTATCTTAAGTAACACAAATCAAACTTGATAGGACAATAACACAGATGTATTCTACAATGAGTCTTAATCTGAGAACTTAACACAGTTAGCAGCAACAGGATTTTTAAACCACAGTTTTTATAGGAATTAAGTAAAATCAAGTCTAAGGGTACAAGATCTTACTTCTACCAATTTGGCTTTGGTCAAATATTATTATTGAATACATTTGTCAGAAAATACGTTATTGTCGCGGTACTTCTCGAAACTGATGTGACTTCTTCAAACCCAAAAATAGTCAAAAGTACCAGTAGCTGCATTTCCATCACTCAAAGAATTGCACAAAACCTAAATTTCATAATGAAAAATTGAATGAAACACCAAAATTGAAAAAACAACTCTTAGATTTTACGAAAAACTCTTTCACCGTGATACTCTCCCAGAAGTCCCTAGTACGTGGTCAGTGCATCACCTACAGACTCTGGCGTTTGTCTGTTGACATCAGTAACACCCATCAAAATTATAGTTTCTACTGTTAAAATATTTGTGGTAACCATAGTAACCACTGGTTACAGTCCTCCTTCCTTCTTCTTCTTCAAATTGAATCTTGCGGGACAACACTTTACTCAAGATGAGTGCAATTCTAGTTGTAACCGAAACACCTGCAAGGCCCAATTGCACTTGTTGAAACTTCAGAAATATCACTTTTATTAAGATAAAAAAAAAGTGAAATGAAAATGCAGCTAGTGATTTGTTTAAAATGTGACACAAAGTATAACCAAGTGTCAACTTTCAGCCATGAGAAATTAAGCCAGATGCAAAAATCTGCAATTCTTTTGGTGTGCACTTAAGGCTGGCTCTTGTGGTATCAAAAACTTTACACACGCATTCAGAAACGCAGATCTTTACAGCAAATTACATGTTAACAGCCTTTTCTTCAGTATAACTCAGCAGTTTATAAAATGGCAAAAGCAAGAAGCATCAATAACAATGAGTTTAAGGTGGCAAAAGGGTCAAAAAGCCATTGGCAATTTGGGGGACAAACCCAAAACATAGTCAGAAAGTAGCAAAACAGTTCCAAAAGTTGCAAAAAAAAAAAAAAAAAGGAATGAACAGTGACTTAAACAGGTAAAAAGCAGTCAGGAATAGCAGAAAATAGTCTTGAGTGCATGGACATGTTGCAGCTGAGTTGATGAGATATGTGTTTACTTCAGGCCATTAAGAAAAAAAAAGGTTTAAGAAGATGGAGAAAAGAGAAAGTAGTGGTGCTGAAGCATCTGGTGAAACAGATACAGCCCAAATGTTGCAGCAGGTGCACATTTCAGACACAGCCATCACCCATCGTTGAGTAAAGTGAGAAATCTTTTTTTTACACTAATATGAGTGAGTGGGAAAGTGAGGAAGAGAGAGAAGGAAGGGAAGACAGGGACCGAGATACGAGGAAAATGATAGTCTGAGTTTCTAAAACCTCCTGACTGCAGGCTGAACTTTGGAAAGACTTGTTTCACCATGGCAACAGGCAAAGGCCTCTGCAGCCTCACAACTTGTGCTGCTACAACCTGCCAGAATAAGAAATTCACAAACTCCCAAGAATGGAAAGAAATGGGAGGGAGAGATGCGGAAGCAACTTGGTCACATTAGGCTTACCTTCTCTCTATGAATCCTCTTAAAAACCAGCTGTTCCCAAAAAAGCACTCAGAGCTCTTCCTCTGCTAAATGATCTAAGAAGATAAGAAAAACAAACCTGCTCCTAAGTAATCCGACATGTAATAAATCCCCTACGCTTAGTCCTGTCCGGCACTTTCCAGGGTTACATATCAACTCTCACTGCTGACATTTGTGTTGATTGAGGCGGGTTGACCTCTGCAGCCGCTTGTGGTCCGAACGCTGGGCTCCTGGCCCTGTTTCCCCAGGGTTTGATAGCACTTCATACACAGCCCTGCTCTGTAAATGTCAACGACAGCTGAATAATTTAGACACCCGAGGTAACTTGACCCCTCTGTCAATGTACACTGCAAAAGTGGAGCAGCTTTGGACACAGATAACCCTGCTATCATTTATTTTTAATATAATCCCCATCTTTCTTTGGAAAGTCTGACATTTCTTTGAACTGCAGAGGAGATTAATGGGTTTTTAATTTTTAGCCACCTCTCCTCATCTGCCTTCTTAATTCCCTTCTCACACCGGATGCTCCCCTCTGTGGATGGTGCATTTAAAATGTGAGTCAAAACAAAAACATTGACCAAAATATGTGTATTTTTTTTCAATCTGTGAACTGAAACTGAAACTCCAAGCTGAGCCTCAGGATTCGATTTGCCTTTTTTTTCCTCAGTTAATGATTTGAGCAAGCTAACGAACATGAAAACACAGCCACTGAAGCGTTCACTGTGAAAACTGCAAATGAATAAATAGCCTGAGAGAAACATGAGCTCATGCAGATGAAATTCTTTCTGCGAAATAAAAAAAGGAGGATTAATTATCCTCGACAGCTGACACTGACAGAAATAAACAATCTAATACTTCCTTACTATGATGTTACTCTGCATCACTTTTTGGTTTCAGGACTACAGAACACCTACCTAGCTGAACTTTCTAGGGCATTCTTGTTTAAAAAGTGGCTCGGCAATCTGGAAATGTTGCTTACACATGGACCTCTGATACGAAACAAAACCTCGGTGCTGAATAAACCATGAACACACAGCTGCTTTCTTTTGCTGAAGTGAGCCAAAACTTGATATGCCATGCATAATTCAAACACAGACATTATGCTTTGTGAAATTTACGCAGGGACACTTTTCTGTTCACCAAATTTCAGTGAATATACAGAAAAGGGTTGAGACCTTTGGCAAAACATTTGGATGTGGCAAACCTTACAGTTTTTAAAGTGATGTTCTGGAGCTCAGCCAAGCATGTCGGTCATGATGCGCAGGCTGTAAAACAAACACACACCAAATGTTCTCTTATGAAAATGAGTGCAGGGACAAGGCCTTACCTCGTCTGGCACAGATGAGCTCATGAACACCACAGTTCCTCCCCCCTCCTGAGAGAAAACAAGACGAGAAGTTGCAGAGTCACAGGTTAAAATTTGATTTAATGTGAAAACATGTGTTCAGGCCTCCTACTGGGAATACTGAAAATATAATTTGCCTGAAAACATAAAATGATTAGCTGGAACTGAGTGAGGGTACTGAAATCTAAAAGAAGTTTTCGCTCACCAAGTTCACAGAGGGAGCAAAATAGAGGATGCTGGGAAATGTAGGGTCACTACAGATTCTTGGCTCAATATTGTTAGCTAGACTAAGCAGAGCAAGCTAAGGCAAAGGGAACTGCTGATGTTTACCAACACAAGATCAATCCATTATCTACACCACTTAACCTGTATGCGTGTCGTTGGGGGGGCCGAAGCTGCCATTAGGCGAAACCCTGGACTGGTCATCAATCAATCCCAGGGCTGACACATGGACACAAACAACCAGTCACACTTATTTAGAGTCAACAACTGCCCTAACAAACTGCTTTTGAGAGAATTCACACATGTAGACGAAGAACATAAGTCCCTATCTTTCAAATGAATCAGTTTACTTATCGAGTAATCTGATGAGAAATGTTTCACATTCAACACCTGTTTTGAATTTCAGCTCCAGATTCGATCTTCTGTTAGTTGGTGGCAAGAAAAGACAACAACACAAGTCAAATGGAATCAATATTGCTTTTGTTGATATAATTTTATTGATCTTTGCCAAATGCACATTTTACTGCATCAATTCTGCACACATGATGATTTAACCTTACGATGACTTGATAAGTTTAGAAATTTGATTTTATCCTGCCAGTTCCCACACAAGTTTCAATGCCAGGTAGCTTTTACTAACCAACAAAACTTGCTACAAAGTTTGGGTGGAGTGACTTTGGCTGCTTTGTGAAGAAAAAAGACTAAGCTAGAGTTATCAGACTTTACTCAAGTACTCAGCATTGATCCCATTATTCCAGTGACATTTCATTGGTTGTGCACTTGTGCAAGCGCAACTTGAACTCATACAGCCTTCCATGTGTGGCCCTGCTTTTTGCACATAGCCTAATAATGGGTTTTACTGAGTAGGTAAACAATCATGAGGGTACAAACGTTTGACTTTTCCAAACACGGCTTCAAAAATACTTTTTAACGGCAGCAACAGCAACTCTCTTGGAACATATAATTTTACTGAAGGCAAAATCACAAAAATTTCAAAACCGTCTGCTATAGCTGCGACATGTCAGTCAAGAAAAGCAATGTCTGGAAGTACTTTGAAGTTTATGTAGAGTAACATATCCGTAGCGTTAAACATAATACCACATCAATACTAGTTTAATGCTTAACCACATGGGTGAGGAGAAAACAAAAGAGACAAAAATGAAGTCTCGTGTCACATCATTTTCTAGCCCTGTCATTGTGACAAAATCAGAGTGGTGAAGAATGGTCTGCTAATAACCACAATGGTAACCAGAGATATGTTTCAAACAAGAATTGTGGAGGGAGAAGGCTCCAGGGAGCTGATGGCTCAAGAGTAAAATCAACAAGAGTAAAAAAGACGAAGCAAAGTCTACAGTCAAAGTCCAGGAAGTGTTTCAATTTTGACTTAGTTGACCCCAAAAAATAATTCTCTGTAACCAAAAAAATGAAAGATATACTGGTTTCAAATTATCAAACATAAATATTGGGGAGTAGTACATATCAACTACTAATAAACCAAACTCTGGTGTAGATACAGGCCATTAACACCATGAACACAATTGACAAGGCAAGCTCATTATAGTATTGAAAATATGAACGAATTGTTATTAGTTGCTTCAACTACACTAAGAGTCAACTACGTTGAACTTGAAATTATTGCTTTTATCTAAGTCAATGATTCATTTTTTTTTTTTTTTGTGCAACCAACAAAAAACTATGTCTGGGCTTCGGATTATCAAACATAATCCTGGGAGAGCAATAGAAATCAGCTTATACTTATACAACATTACTATTTAGTTTCAAGCCATCAACACCATATTTCACTGATATTGTTTAGTAACGTAATCCATCACTGAATCTCTTCACTTGTGTTAATTGTTTTGACATTCATGCAAGATACAAAGTATTAAAAATATGAATAAGTAGGTTTTTAGGTTCTTCAACTATTCCATCTCAGTTACGTAAAAAATGAAATTAATTATCAAGTATTAGGCTACATGTAGGAATTATTCCCAAACATAACATATTACATAAATATAAATTAGTGAAAAGGGCCAATCAGTGCATAACCCCTGTGTACTCCACTCAACTGTACAGTAAATCTCTAGTGTGCACTCGAGGTTTCAAGGTTACAACGCGGAGTAAGTCACAAATTGGATCACAAAGGATTCCAGGTGAACAGAGGTCTACACAAAGAAACATTTCCTGCTTGCGTAAGTCAATGGGAAAAAATAACTCCATGTTTTAGCCGGTGTAGTGGAGGCTTTGTATTGAAGGTCAAAGAAAGAGTATAGATAATGACACGAGAGAGTTAATTTGGAGACCCAAATGAAAAATGCAAAACTTTTATATCTCCAAATTAAAATCAAAAATTGGATTAAAGCATTTTATCATATTAATATTATCATATTATATTTTATGTATTTATTTATTTATTTACATTGACAATCTTTTGCAATTTCAAGCATATTTAATCAAATTTTAATTCCACATTATATCAACGTCTTATACACAGGTTTCTTGAAATGAGACAGTGCTAATATGTCTCAGTTAAACCATAGCCCCTCACTCTCCTCTCTCACTCGTTGCCTCTGCAAACAGTCAATGATATCAACACTGCTGCACGCATGGCTGCACGTGACACAATCAGATCTGTTATGGGACAAGGGGCGAGAGGCACGCGCCTTCTTCTGCCTGATTCACACATCTTTGCGTCTCTAACTGGTGACATGCTCCGGTCACTTCCATAAAAAAACCCTCAGAGGACACGAATCCTACGTGATGAAGGTGTTAAACAGGTTGAACCTCATGAATGACAAGGGGCGATACGCTATTCATAAACGCGCGTGCAGGAAATTAACGACACAGCATCATCAGTGGAGTCATTTCAGAAATCTACAAATGAGTTTCATATCGATAAAGCGATATTCATGTCGGTGAAGTGATATATAGTCCTTTAACTGTATCAAAACAAAGTCACGTGGTGCCAAGTCGCAGCTGCTGTAATTTTCAGTTCAGGGAAATAATTCATTAGTCGCGTCATGGTCACATATCTACAAATAAACCACAAATAGGACTCAAGTGTCAGACATCACAACAGCACATTCAGCGTCTCTGTCCATCTCTACAATCACTTCACAGAAAAAGCTGCGCGCATCCCATGAAGGAATCACAACATTCCTGCGTCGGTGCGGGCGCGCGCACTTCAGCATCAGCTGCTAGCTGTCCCGGCTACAGAGCACTGCGGTACTCACGGTGTTATTTTTAAAAACTGACTCTTTTCAAAAATAACACCGACACAGTCACCCGGAGCCTCTAAAAGATGATTTTTAAAGAGCGTTCACGGTTTGTCCCAGGTAAAGTTTCTCACGAGTTCCGCAGTACACCTGAGAGCGAATACTTACCGTCAATCGCCATGATGCTCCGTCCCGGACTCTACCAACTGTGGGGGGTGTGATGCAGGAGGGAGGTCATTCATGTGCTAGTGGACGGTGTGTGTGTAGGTGTGAGTGTGTGTACAGAGAGCGAGCGAGAGAGAGAGAGAGATGGAGAAGGGAAAGGAGGAGGAGGAGGAGGAAGAGAGAGAGCGCAGTGTATTTTCAACTGTCCTACATACTTTAGGTCCAATGTTTCCAACAAAAAAAAAAGGATGAACTATTATGTATGACTCACCTCCTCGATAGGACAAAATTCAGTTGCGGGTGTCCCAGAATAAAAAATAAAATCGGATGCAAAAAATAGAAATATGGAAGCCCATTTTCGCCAGTAAAAGAAAAAAGCTCCTCTTTTCTTCCTGTCTTTCTTCCTTTCTTTCTTTTACTTATTTATTTATTCTTTTATTTGCCCATGCCAAGTCAAAGTTTTGAGATAAGAAAGTCGAATTTTGAGATTAAAGGCAAAACTTTGAGTTAAACACTCGAAATTCTTAGATAATTAAGCCAAAATCTGATATAAAATGTTGGAATTTTGATCCAACGTTTCTCTAAAAATGGATGAGTTATTGTGTCTGACTTGCCAACTCGGTAGGACAAAATGCAGCTCCATCTGTCCAAAAATAAATTTAAAAAAAAAATCT
Source organism: Thalassoma bifasciatum (assembly GCA_008086565.1). Taxonomy (NCBI): domain Eukaryota; kingdom Metazoa; phylum Chordata; class Actinopteri; order Labriformes; family Labridae; genus Thalassoma; species Thalassoma bifasciatum. The sequence goes on along the minus strand of RPOG01000256.1, from coordinate 285,118 downwards.
GATTCAGAATAAAGAAATATGGGAGCCCTTTTTTGCCCATTGGATAAAAAAAAAAAAATGAAAATTTGGCTTTATTAAGATTTCTTTCTTTCTTTCTTTCTTTCACTTATTTCTTTATTCTTTTGTTTGCCCATGCCAAGTCAAAGTTTTGAGATAAGAAAGTCGAATTTTGAGATTAAAGGCAAAACTTTGAGTTAAACACTCGAAATTCTTAGATAATTAAGCCAAAATCTGATATAAAATGTTGGAATTTTGATCCAATGTTTCTCTAAAAATGGATGAGTTATTGTGTCTGACTTGCCAACTCGGTAGGACAAAATGCAGCTCCATCTGTCCAAAAGTAAATTTAAAAAATAAATCTGATTCAGAATAAAGAAATATCGGAGCCCTTTTTTGCCCATTGGATAAAAAAAAAATGAAAATTTGGCTTTATTAAGATTTCTTTCTTTCTTTCTTTCTTTCTTTCTTTCTTTCTTTCTTTCACTTATTTCTTTATTCATTTATTGGCCTATGCTTAGTCAAAGTTTTGAGACGAAAAAAAGTCATATTTTGAGATCAAAGAAACATTGAGTTAAACACTCGAAATTTCGTGACGATTAAGTCAAAATCTAATATAAAATGTCGAAATTTTGATCCAATACTTCTTTTTCCTTTTATTTATTTGTTGATTGGCCCTTTTCAAGTCAAAGTTTTGTGAGAAAAAAGTCAAATTTTGAGATTTAAGTCCAAATTTTGAGTTAAACGCTTGAAATTTTGGGATGATCAACTCAAAATTTTTAAATAATGAAGTCAAAATTTTGAGATGATTCAGGCAAAATTTGAGCCAAACAAGTGGAAATTTTGAAAAAAAAAAAAAATCTTGGGATAAAACGTCAAAATTTTGTTATCTTATCTCATTAATTGGACTTTTATCTAAAAATTTCTACTGACAGATATGGCAAACAAACAAAAAACATTTCATTCCATTTTTTAATGTCTCTATTTTTGACTCAGAGAAATGGGGACGCTATGTAGAAAACATATTTTAATGAATCAAACTAGAAATCATGCGAGCAAGAAAAGGCATCTCCACACTCTTGAGACAAGTTCGTCAAACATCTAAAACATAACTAAAGAGGCTGAAACTGCAGTCAGTCTATTACTTAATTGCTACAATCTAAGACAACCTAATGAGATCACCTGTCAGACACTTTAGATAAAATTATTTTAATCTTTTTCTCTGTTTTGGGGCAGTACAACAAAAGTTTGGCACACACAAGGCAGAATCCCAAGACATCACTATAATGGGCTTCAGTGTTACAGAAACTTGGACCAATAACAACTGCAACATGGTCTTTTTGTTTTACTTCTGCATCCCTTTCCCTTGCCTAGAGGAAAGCATTAGTAAAGAAAATGGCTCAATTTACCCCACTCTCATATATATTAAACCTGACTCAAAACTTGTAAACATATTTGAATTGGGACACCAGATCAACCACCTCTGGTCAACATCTTCTCTGATTTCAACTTGTGTTGACACACAGCCATTATAGCCTCCGGTCTTCTGAGAATGCTTTAATGAGATTTACAACCTGACAGCAGGGATTTGCTTCCAATTAGTCACAAGGACACCAGTGAGGTCACTAAAGGAGGGCAAGAGAGAAAAGGTGGAGGAAAAAGCACTGAGACACTCAAAGTTATGATGAATCTGAATCATAACAGCCTTTATCCACCAAGTGTCTTTAAGAAGAATGTTAAGAATTTGACTCCTGTTTGAACTGCAAGTAAAAAGACAAATAAGAACTTTTGTGCAAAATGGTAAATACTGTGCAAAGGAGAAAGACGCAAACAGGCTGCAGTATGTAGGCTACTAATGGCAAGTTTAATTGTTCATGAGTGTGATGGCCTGTAGAAAACAACTGATTCCATTTCTTGATATCCTGATACACAGAGTTCAATAATGCCAGCCAGAGGGGGGTGGGGGGTGGGGGGTGGGAGGTTTATACAGTTAGTGCCCAAGGTGTTAGGGGTCTGCAGGGATGTTACCAGCTCACTTCCTGGCCTTGGACCAGGATAACTCCTGAATGGAAGACAGGCTGGCTCCGATGATTTTTCTGCAGACCTGACAGTTTTGCTGTAGTCTTGTTTGGGGGCAGAAAGAACTCAAACTGAGATAAAGAGGCACAGAACAGATTTGGTGATGTAGAATATCATGAGCAGGTCTTAGGGCAGGTTAAACTTCCTGAGCTGCAGCCTCATCCACATCCTGGTTGAGACAGATTATGGTGGTGTCATTCACAAACTTTTACAGAGGGGTCTCCTGAAGTGCAGTTGTTTGTATGGAGAGAGAAAAGCAGTGAAGAGCTCACACCCCTGAGGGCCACTGGTGTTGACAGTTTATGTACTGGACATGATGCTGCCCTGCTTCATCAGCTGTGTCCTGTCAGTCAGGAAGCTGGAGATCCACTTACAGGCAGGAGCTGGCACAGAATCAAGTTAATAAAATGCATTAAAAGCTAGCAGAGTAGTTTTAAAAAGGACGTATGTACAAACATTCACTAAGAAATGATGCAAACTATTAAATTCACTGCCTTTATTTATAGTTTATCTCTCTCAGTTTTTGAGTGAGAAATGATCATCTTTTAAGAAGCAGAGTCAAACTGGAGAGGAGTGAGGGATGCAAAATGAGAGTAATGAAGAAAACCTGTAATTTTCTGAAATGAAATCACATGCATGACATATTGGCTGGCATATTTTTCATTTTCCAGGGGACAGTCAACTCCCAAGTCCTTTTCTGTTGTGCAAAGTCTGAACCAGATAACAGTAATGTGGTCAGTTGCAGGAAGACTGGACTTCACTTTCTTTATATTCCATTTGCTTGTGAACAAAATTATGACTTACAAGACTGACACCTAGCTTTGAACCAAACATTAATTAGAAAAAAAAAGAGACAAATAAGATTCTTTTCTCTTTGACTTCTATGCACTTGGATCTTTTTTAATGTTTGCAGTGAGTGAGGAAACAGCTTTAAAACAGTATCACAGAGTCAATATCAACTGCGGAAACAATGGTAGTTCCCTAAATCATGCTGATGAGTGGTTTCCATTTTGTACCTCTATTTTCCTTTAAGTCAAACAGATTTGCGTTGTGTCTTATAGATGCTGTGAAACAACCAGAGTCCAGCAGAGCGACCCTGTTCTCCCACTGGGAAAAGCACGTGGTCCAAAAACCTACAGAATTTCTTCACAACATGATCACAATAATGTCTCATTTATTAAAGCTGGCTCAGCACTGCCACAGATTATTTATTTACCCTATTGTGGACTCAGACTGTATATTTCATTTAGTCTTTGCCTGGCTATTGTGTCTGTCATTAATTTTGAAGCCACAGGGGGGTGCCAGCATGCATCTCTCTGCCTTTGCTGGTTTATAACCTCCAAAAAAAAGTCAGCGTGCAGTCTTTTTTTCTATATTTCTGTGGATACTTTTTGGTTTAGCTGACTGTTAATCTTCTGATACATGAATTTTGAAAGCCAGTGTCAAGATTTCTCCCTAGAGTGTTTTTATTTGTCTTAAAGCATGAAAAAAAAGTTTTCCATTTTTCCCCCCAAATATTTGTAACTGAGCGTTCAACTTAAAACAGTGTGAACTTAATGTAAATATGATTTTTCTTTTGTTTGACTTCTTTTCTTCTACTTTTTTTTTTGTAGTTTCATGAAAAATCTTTTTTTAATGATTTACGAAACATTTGAACTCTCTTGCATTCATTTTAACACTGAATAATTTACAGTTATTATGCTGTTTTACCCTCAAATGTTTGTCTATAACTTTTTTAAAATTATAAATAAATTTGGAAAAAGAATTGAAAACATTTTTTCAGGCCCTAAGAAGAATAAAAATATCTTGACACAGGCTAACATGAATTTCCACCACATGAACCATTGAATTGAGGAGTAAATATGTTTTAAATAGGTGTCCGCTGTACCAACCACTGTGCACCGCAGGGTTAAAATGATATTACTCAAAGACTTTTTTGTTGTTTGCTGTTTAGTTTTTTGTGTATAGGTGTTGCACTCTACTTATTGTTATATTTCTGGGCCCTCATTCAAAAGCCTTTGGACAGTCATCTGGGATGTTAATGCCACTGTGTAACTGTTGTTGTATTTGATTTGGTGTTAAAAAAACAACCAATGAATCAATCTATGGAAGGAAAATTTATGCAAAAGAATCATTGTCAGAAGTTATTTTAAACAGGATTATCAGGTAGCAAACACTGTAGTGTCAGGTAAAGCAGCACAGAAGTGATCCATCCTATCAGACATTGTTTGATTTTGTTTGGTAGCCAATTTTTTTAGACAGCTCATTCCAAAAATAGTTTATTTTTGTTAGGACATTCGTTCAGTTTGGTTACTCATTCAGGCAAGAGCCATAATTCATCCCCTCAGGTAAAGTAGCACATTCTGTCAGAAATTTAATTTTGTCTGGTAGAAACTTGTGTCCAGAAGCTCATTACCGACAAATGGGAGTGTGAAAGAGAGAGTGAAGATGACATTTTGGAAAATTTCTTTCTTCCTCTCTTTTTCCTACCCTAACCTGTACCTGACAAACCAAAAGTCGTACTAGCCACTCTCTTCTTGTTGAGTGTATTTTGTTATTGCAGGGCCCCATGGAAGTAAGGACAATAAGTTTGTGTGTGTGTGTGTGTGTGTGTGTGTGTGTGTGTGTGTGTATGGGAGTGTGTAAGTGTGTATGTGCGCGCTTGAGTGTGCCTGTGTCAGCATGTGTGTATAATGCACTTATTGTTATTTATGCGTTTATTTATTCACACCTTATCACGTGACTCTGGCGCAGGATCTGATTTCACTGTCTGTTACCATGGTGACGCCCTGCCTGAGCTGTAAATAAATTCAGGGGGTTTGTAACACTGTTGCATTGATTAAAAAAACACACACATACACACACATTTACACATACACAGCTTCTTTTCCACCAAGCTGGGGCATATAAGTTTCTAGTTAAAATGCAGCATTTATTCATGTATGCATGCATATTGATGTGTTTATATGTGTGTGTGCGTGAGAGAAAGAGATAATATTTAGACTGCTCATATGTCTATGTGTGTGTGTGGGTGTACATTTTAGTAAAGAATTACCATATCTCACTTCAATGCAGTTTCCCATCCGTACAAGTGAAAAAAGATACAAATCTCCAACCCCTGGAGCTGGTGATTAAGTTATGCTAATCCTTGCTGATCATTGCAGCATTACCGTAGCCTTAGCGTGACGCTCTAGCAGCTTTCTAATGCTTCTTTCTAACATTTAGCTTAAAAAAAAAGGGACATTATCCCTTAGTCAGAAGACAAAATTGGGCGTAGGGGTCCACTGATCACTTAATTGCTTAATTAGCCATAAACAAATTAGGCTTCAGTCTCCAATGTATCATGATAGGGTGCAGTGCAGTGGTGCAATTCTTTTGCCTTGCATCCAAAAAAATGGTGTTGTCTAGAAGCATCAGTGAGTGTTAATGGGCTCCCCACCCTTTGGTAGTGTTTTTTTTTTTTTTCAAAGGAAAGGATGGTTATCTATTCTCTTTCAGTCTGTGTGTGTATGTAATGTGATGCAGAGTAATAGGACAGGCCTGATTGAGGAGGGACATCAGAATTAATCTCACTGTGTAATTACTTTTATGATTTATGGAGCCTCTCTCTCTCTCTCTCTCTCTCTCACACACACACACACACACACACTCACATGAGACTCCTGCCACAACAGTCACTGCAGATGAAGTGTTTGAACATGTGCCAGCATCCAGCCCCACTGCGTCATTGTCCTGACCTTGCTGTTTATTGTCTTTATTTTATCACCGTGTACGGACTTCAGGTAATGAAACTCCGCAATTTGTCTGCCCTGTCACATCCAGTGTTAAAACATCTCGTGAGTGACTGCTTTACAGCGTCTAGGATTATTTAGGAGGGTGTATGACCCTCGACAACAAGGACACTCATTCCGGTACGTTCGTAAACTAGAAGGGACACACTCCAATTGGACTAAAACTAACTCACAATTTTGGGTGCCTGCACCGACGAAACTCACTAGCGTAGAATTCGTGTTGATTAGTTATACTTCACCCCTTCCCCATTTTGGATTCGAAATGCCGTAGCCAGTACGAGTATCCTTTGAATACTTGTGCCTCAGCAGGTATGAGGTGCCTCCTTTGCATTTGATTTGTCTTTTTTCTTAAGTAGATACTGTACCTGTACTGAAAACAAAAGCAGCATAAATTAGCTGATATGGAGGCAGAGGAAGGATATGGATAAAGGATTATGAGCTTTCTCAGCAAACAAAAGCAGGAGTGTCATCCTGTTGGGATCTTCTTGAACGTGAAGATTTTTACGGTAAAATCAATCCCTTTACCTGAAGCCAGCCTCTATCAGAGAATCAGAAAAGTTGATTCAACTGGACTCTATGAGAGAATACAAAACCTTTTAGGACTTCTTCATAAATACACTGCCTGGACGAAACAAATAAAAAAAAACAAAGAGTAGAACTCAGGAGTATGTTGAATCATGAAAGTAAGGACATTTCCACATGAACAATGTGACAGGAACTCAAGAGATTGTGATTGAACAGCTGCGTAGCTTTAAGAAAACTAATAGGTAAGGTTAACTGGAAAAAAGGGTTCAGTTTGCGAGGGAGCATCAATGGAAGAACTCTCTCATTAGACTCTCCCATCATCAAAACAAGATCCTGGTGAAAAATAAATGCAACACTGGATGGAAAAAAGTCTGGTGACATTGTTGAAGCTTATCAAAATAATGCCACAGCAAAAGCTAAAGGTAGATCAACAAAATATTAGAGTCTGTGACCTTTTTTTTTTTTTTTTTTTCTTTTTTTGGCCAGGCAGTAATTTATTGTGCGGATTATAATTTGTAACCCGTGAATCCCTAGTTGACCACTTAATGCCTTTTTTCCTTTTTTTTATTTCTCAAGACAGAAAAGAGAAACCCTGAGCATCAGCAACTGTAATTACATTACAGTCACACACACACACACACACACACACACACACACACACACACACACACACGCATGCACAAATACACACGCAGACATCGTTTTGAGCTCAGCACGTCTGCCGGCTGCCACGGGATGTTAGAGGCGTGTTGCCATGACGACTGAAAGGGGACACAGAGGAAGGAGGTTAGGGTAAAAGGGGGAGGGGGTTGTTTGGGAGGATGGAGATTGGGGAAGAGAGAGAGACTGAGACAGAGACACACACACACACACTCACATGGGCGCAGAGTTACCGGTGTCTTGACAGTGTGTCGCGGCAGAAAGAGTGAAAGCAGACTGTTGGAGATCCAGCAAGGGAATATTCAGAAACCTGCTGCTGGAGCATCACAGAGGCAGATAACATCACACGACTGTGCATGGTAGGCAACACTTGGAATATTCTCCCTTTTTTTTTTGTACATTTTGAAGTTCTATTAAATGTGATTTGCTTTGAGAGGAAAAGGATGGAGGGATGGGATGATGCATATTCAACGTGCCCTGTCAGTGCCTCTGTCCCTGCTTGTCATCACAGGAGGAGGAGGGTGTCAGGCAACTTCAGAATGATATTAGGTGAACACAAATTTAACATGAAGAGGCTGTGTTTGATGAATGGACTGTATAAGACAGATATGATGACTAATAAGAAGAACAGCTACCTTTGTGGAAGCTTAGAGTTGATTAGCTTTACATTTAAAGACCCATGTCAGGTAAACGAGTGTGTTGCATGAATTCAAAAATTGAGAAAGCAATCAAAAAGGAGTATATGGTTAAGGTTATGGAAATGGGAATCAATTATTCTAATACCAGCAATTAAAAGCACTGCTGTACGTGTGTTTGTATTAGTGTGTATGTGTGTGTGTAGGCACAAATTGTTTGATGTTGAGTGGTGTGGGTTTGTGTGCTGTGCTTTCACTTTCTCCCTGTGTGTCTTTGTCTCTCTCGCTCTCTCTCTCTCTGTGCAGTAATGATATTTATTGCAATCTTTGCAGTTGGAGAGGGGGAGGGTTGGAGTGCAAGGCTCAATGTGGCTTTGTACCATTTTCTATAGTTATTTTCCTCTGTGTGTGTGTGTGTGTGTGTGTGTGTGTGTGTGTGTGTGTGTGTGTGTGTGTGACACACACTTTCCCCCTTCAGAGTACATATAGGCTCAAAGGCGAAGTCAATATCTGTCTCCGTCACAACGCACGTCAAATTTCGACGGTAAAGGACAATGAACTTCAATAATTTTTGACAGACGGAGAGAGTCCAGACTACTCGTGGAACAGACGCCCGAGTCTCTACGTCTGCGGCCGAGAACCGGGTGTCAAGTATCCTGGGCCACAGGGTAAGGTACCCGGCAGGAAAAGGGGGCGACCACCCATCCGAAAACTGGAGTTCCAAAGTCACTATGTTGAGCCTGTGTCACCTCTGAAGGTCCCTAAGAAGAGAGGCAGAAAACCTGGATTTAAGGTCAGTTGGTCAAAGTTTCTGTATGTTTCTGTAAGTCTTTGCTTCGGTGTGATATTTAATCACTATTTTTTAATTATGTTACAGGGTTCAGATTTGACAGGGCTTTAGTTTCAAGTAGTTTTCTGATCCTAGAAAGTTGATTGCTCTACAACCATACTCCCACAGCACTCTGGATCCCCCCCCCAAAAAAAGGAAGAGAACGTCACAGTAACATAAGAGTCAATGAGTTTTTCAGAGCTGTAAACCAACCAAAATTTTATTTATATTTCAAATGTGTTTTGAGCCAGATTCTTTCTGTGCCTGTCTTCGCTCTGAAATACACCATTGTACAATATGTCAGCATTGATTTTGGCATTTTTTGGGCATTGCATTCACAGTATGAGGAGATAAAGGCATGCTGTCTGTTCTTAAGTTGATATTTTTAATGCACAGTAACATAAGACATTTTAACCAAGGGTCAGATCGAAGCAGCAACCTCTGATCTGGATATATGAGACAATGCGGAAGTGCTAAAATCTGCTGTTTTGTCAAGTGTCTTCATGCTGGCCCTGGAGGTACTGGAAGTTACATACACACAAAGCGAAAAAAAAGCTGTTTTCAGAGCAGAAATGAACATGTTTACAGCCTTGTACAAAAACTGTCTCACGTCAGAATTGCTAATCTCACAGCATGTACTGTAGGGGCGGTGAATCTTTTTATAACTTGGCAGTTCATGAGATAGTAAGATCACAAACTCACCCAATCAGAGGCTTAGCTCAGATCAAGTGACTAACGAGCGCCCCATAGCTGCTAACTTGGGGACTCGCCGCACCCGTCCCATTTCCGGTATGGCTGCGCCAGCCATTTTTCTTCAAAACTCTGTATCAGAAACAGATGAATGACGTCGCAGAGATTTGGCTAATCTGTTATACAGGCTAAGGTCAGGTCATTTTGTATGGAAATTTTCAGGTTACTTTCCTGAAATTCACCAGAAATTTTCCACCCATTTGCAACCCTAGTTGTTTATCAATACAAAACTGATGTTATTAGCAAATTGTTACCAGCAAATTTCTAGCATTGTGGCACTTAAGTGTATTACAAGATTCTTCCTTTGCTGATGACTGGCTGTGTTTGCTGCCGCTTTACACACTGTCATCATCAACTGGCCAAACAATGTTTCCACCCAGATTTTTCTTTTGAGAAAGATTAAATGACTTCTGATTTGTATGTTCTTTTTCAAACAGTAACTGCGTTGATTTGATTGATCTTTCTTTCTTGTGTGTTTGTGTAGCTAAAGTCCAGGGTGGTGATGTCCCCTCTTGCAAACTCTCCTCCAAACAGCACACCAGAGCCTGAGATGGGTTCCCTCCCACAGGATGCTGCTATAGTCCCCCATTCTACCACACTACAAGTCCTAACAGGTGATGTTACACAAACACAGTGTTTTATATGCTCTTCCATGTTTGATTATAAATTAGAAATGGGCAACTGAAACCAGTGGGTGTAAGAGAAGCAGGTGACTATGTCCTGTATATTTTAATGCTTGAGCCATTTATCACAATGAAGGTGGTCCTAATATTTTTACACTTATTACACCCCCTTTCATAGCCTTAAGGGGTGTGAAATTTGCCCTCCCTTCCTTTTTGTATTGTATCTTTTCATCCCTATGCTGCCCTGCTCTGACTGAGACTTGCATTCTTTTGTGTCAGTGTCGAGTCTTTGTTCTCTAAATAAATAGAGGACTTATTCTCTGTGATAATATGTGAGGGAGGATTTAAACCATTACACTTGTGTATTTCTGCACATAGAACCAAAAACAGCGCCAACATCTCTTGGTATTCTGTGAATGTTTACATACTTTACATTGACAAATACACGCCTTCAAAGATAACCCAAACATGTCTCATTATGTATTCTATTTCAGTCCTCTCCTCAGCTTTGCTTTCACGCCTTGCCTCCAGAGAAAACCAGACATTTTTTGAAATTCTTCAACAAAAGAGAAACACATTTTGCACAGCCGTCCTTTTTGTCTCGCTTTTATTTCTCTCCCTCTATTTTTTTAATGCCCTCATGATCTGTCTGCTCTGGATGAACATATATTTAAAGAGTCTTAAGTGTATTTGGGGAGGAAAAGGGAATTCATTTATCAAGGACTGGCTTTTTGCTCTTTGTTCCTGCACATCAGAAATAGTGATTGATGTCAGACTGTAGACGCATGGAGGCAAAGCGTTACTGCACACATAAATGAACTAAGAACCAGTTTACTCCCAGTGGTGCCATGAAAAAGTGTGTTTAGTATTTGTTATGAGAAATGGAGAGGGAGATACAAAAGTAGTTTGGGTAATACAGTGTTTTTGTTTTGAGCTACTTGCAGTACTCACATCTCTTTTCAAAATAAAGTAAATCCACACATTTTTATCTTTTTAAATCATTATTCTATACTATTTTATGTGGATTTGCGAAGCATTTGATATTGACCAAATAATTCCTGTCAGCATCAAAGCTTATATGCACAGATCTGGTCACACTATTGATTTTTCTTGAAGATATACATGTATAAAACATTTGCCCTTTTCAGAGGCCGAAGTAGAAGAAATTCAGAATCCCCTCAGTAAACCATTTCAATATTATAAAAATTTATCATCAGGTAAATCCATAACCATCCATTTCATATCCATAGTGTTTAAAGGTGTATGTAATCATGGCAAGGAAGGGGCTTCATTTTGTATCCTGTCTAAAATTTCTGAAATTTATAGCTAAAATTTAACATTTCAAATATACTGGCCCATAACATGCCAACGCTCCAATAAAACCTATAAGGCAGAAAGCAATGATTATTTTAATGATGTACATCAGTCTGTTGACATTATTTCAGCTTCAGAGCAGTGCAAAACCAAATTAACAATGCATGGGTGAACTCTATTTCCACAAAGCTGTTAGTATTAGTAGGAAAATATGCCTAATTTATGCCTGGCCAAGCTACTTAGCCAGCAGCTCTTTGTGGCTATACTCAAGCTAAAATGCCAGCGTCAACATCCAAGCTTCATTCAAAAGTCAATGCTAGCATTAACTGGCATGTGTGGCTTAATGTTTATATTGTTTGCATCTGTCTCAGTGTGCCAGCATGTTTGCTCATCAACGCTGGGCATTCAGCCATTAAACCAGGAAATCTAATGCAAACTGAGTAGTGATCTAATTATGGCACTGGGAGAAATTTAAAGGTCATAAACTTCAAACCACAAACAAATTGTATACCCACCCATCTCAGAGGTGTTGATATATTTCACAGGATAAGAACAGCGTGACTTTAACGATCTGATCATCTCCCTCCAGCAGAGACACCAGTGCCTGATGACTACTTGTGTGACCCACCAGTGGACTCCAAGCGCTACGCTGTTGATCCAAGTGACTCAGCCTTCAACCTCATGGCATCACAGTACCCACAAAAGCCCCCCTATGGTTACCGTGGCAGCAGTTGCTCTGCTCCAGTTGGTGTGTTCAGACAAGCATCGTGCCCTGGAAGCTTCCAGGATGGAAACAGGAATAGTGAGGCTTTATATTAAATGTCAGCTATTTATTGTACAAGAAATTGTGCACAGTTGCTATCAAATATACCATAGATGTAACACTACAAATTGATTTACAAACAATGGTGAATAGGAGAACAGTAATCCTCTCATCATAAATGTGGTTGTTTTAGTAATTGGGATGAGACTGTCAGTGTTTTATTTGTTGGTTTACTTGTTTGAATCTCCACTGATTGTAGCACTTTTCACTCCACCCACCCCCTGTGTGTCCCAGCTTACAGTCTGATGCCTGACAGTGGAGAGTGTAAGCGCCCTGCTGGTAAAGGCCCATCCAGCTGGAGTGTGGAGGAGGTGGTTCGGTTCATCAAAGATGCTGATCCCCAAGCTCTAGGACCCCACGCTGACACATTCAGGAAGCATGTGAGTCCTGACATATTGGATACCATAGTTAGGACATGTTAGATATGTGTTCAGTCCAATACTCCATCAGTGCTGCCACAGTAATGAGGTTATCTAGTGTTTTTTAATGATAGTTTAACTTAAATATCTAATATCTACCCAGTATTAAATGACGTACTTGATAGAAATACTTGAGTGAAAGTACAAGTATCTTACCAGAAAATGACTTTGGTAGTAGTTAAAGTCACATTTTAGAATATTACTTGAGTAAAAGTCTTAAAATACCTGATATTTAGTGTGCTTAAGTATCAAAAATAGTTGTCTGGTATAAAATGTACTTATGTATTAGCGGTAAAAGTAAGTTTTTTTTGAGTGAGCAGTTAGAATTTCTATCATGGATATTTTTGTAGTTTATTTACAGCACAATATCCAAGCACAGGAGAAAGAGACATTAAAAAATTCAACTTCTTCCATCATCAGTGGTGACTAGCTCTCTCTCTCTCAACCTCCCTGTGTGTTGCATGGAGAAATTGCATGTGTATTTAAACAGGCATGAGGTTATTAACTGAAACTGTAAAGGTATCTGTTCAGAAGAAGTTGGTTTACAAAGTTAGGAGAATTCAGTAATATTATAAAAGGTGACTTTAACTGCGACCAAAGTTGTTTCCTGGTAAGATGCTCATACTTTTAATTAAATATTGCTTTCAAGTACTTTGTACAAGACTGGTTAGCAGCAACGCCTGAAGCAGGTGTTTCAATGATGGCATCAATAATATCAAGTTCAACTGGAAGTTCTACTTAAGTACAGTAATGAATTTGTACTGTGTTACATTACAACACTGGATTTACCACAATGCAGGTAGTTGATCTCTACATAAATCTTTCCATACAAATGCAAAGCCTGATATTTTGTGAGTCCTGTCCTCATTGTTCTGTTGTTGTGTTTCAGGAAATTGATGGAGATGCTCTGCTCTTGTTAAAAAGTGAGATGATGATGAAGTATCTGGGACTGAAGCTTGGACCTGCACTCAAACTTTGCTACCACATCGACAGGCTCAAACAGAATCGGTTGTGATTTCCTGACACAGCTTGGTGTGACATAAAAAAAAATAAAAATAAAAAATAACTGCACCATTGCAGAATCTCCTGAACTCATCAGCAATACATCAAGAGTGACATCGGATCAAAAAAAAGGGCCGCTTTTACTGCATCTACATCATAAATTGTGGACAGACTGGACATTTTAAGTGCACATGCTCACTGAATGGCTTTAGTTGTAAACAGTTTGGCTCCATCATGATGGCAACAACTGTATTTCATTTAAGACTTGATGTCTGTTTAAGTCTTCTTTGTTGTTGCTAAGCAGCTCAATGCATCACCCAACAGTTTGAACTTGTGCAGATCTGAATCATGCACAACATCTCCAGACCAATAGAAGCAGGCGACTTGCTTGAAAATGGTGCTTTTCCCCAACATTCCTCACATTTACACTTACATAAATCTTTGGGTTCAGGCACAATACTGCTGCAGTTTTAAAAAATGTTTTGTTGTAAACTAATAATCATACTGACCAGAGCATTACTCCAAGACAAAAACTCTACAATCGGAATCAGAATCTTTACGCTTTGAAAATGTTTCTCACACTCTCAAGAAGTGAAACAAAGATATCTACACACATGAGCATATTAACCACAAGCCGCAACACAAAACCGAGACAGTACGGTGCTTACACCTGACCTGCATAGAGTCACATGCAACGACAGGAAGGATACAGGATGCAGACAGACTGATGTTTTTTGTACTTCTTGTCAAAAAAGGCAACTCATACATTTTGGTGCTTAATAAAACTAATACTGCCACTAAAAAAAGTGAATCGTTTATTCATTTTTCTCTTACTAACTCTCAAACACTTTTAGTTTATATCCCTCTGTCATGTATTACCTCTCAACAGTCATTTTAACCACATTTGCCTCTGAGATGTGTTATGTTCTCCATAATGATATACAGTAATGCTTCGTATCTGATCCGTAAAGTGACAAATCATCAAAGTTTTTCTATTGCATTAAGAAAAACAATTTCCTCTCAAAAGTTTTGTGTGTTGTTCAAGTTGTTCAACCTATGAACAGATTGATTATAAACTCCATGCAGCAGTCTTTTAAAGATTTGTGTAGACTTGTTTTCTTAAATGACTTCTTTTAAGTGTAGAATTGACTTCCTCTGGGAAGAATAATTGGCTTCATTATTTTCCAAATTTGATGTTCAATTCAACTTTTTCAATTAAATTACTCTCATTGCAGTGGCTTTAAACATCTGCAACATTCAGTGATTGTTATTTTAGAGCTGATTCTCTGAAGAGAAAATTCTCGTTTTTATCCATTTTGCACAATTTAACTCCCTCTGGAGCGCTAATTTTTCTTACTGTCTTACTTCTAACAATAGAGCAAGAGTATTTTCTTTAGAGTTATGTATTTTTTGCTGAGAAAAAGCATATACAAATTGTGTTTTTATTATTATTATTGTTATTATTATTATTATTATTATTATTATTATTATTATTATTATTATTACTACTACTGTTATTATTGTTATTATTATTATTGTTATTATTATTATTATTATTATTATTATTATTATTATTATAATTATTATTATTATTACTTTTTTGTTTTGTTTTGTTTTGTTATTATAAATGTACAAACACACCATGAGCACATCATGGTATCTGTGTTACTAATATGCAAAGAAAATTCTAGACGAAGCATTTTACAAAAAATCAATTAGTGGCAAAGCTACAGAATACAGAAACAATGCAAAAACAGATGAGCCAAATTAAAGGTAAACAGATAGTATAAATATTTCTATTTACTTATTTATCTCTAGATAGATAGATAGATAGATAGATAGATAGATAGATAGATAGATAATATCATTTCATTATTTTTTTGATGATTTATGTATGAATTTAGAGAGCTACTTTTTTTTTTTGGGGGGGGGGGGGGGGGGGGGGGGGACTTCAGAGTACTATTCCAATGAAAAAAAAAAATTATGGAAAGGTATACAATGATATCATTTTATCATATTAGGTCATTAATATTACACTATATAGTTTTGTGAAGATATACCTTGGAGTGAGTGATTTTTTTTTTTTTTTTCATTTTCAACCTTTCATTGATTGACACCAGTCTATGAATCTTGAACAGAAGAAATCCCGGAGCTTTATTTTGAAAGGGTCGGAAATCACGCTGGGATAGTCTCGCGCGAGTAGACGTGATTTACTTCCTGTGTTGCATTCCTCCAGTGAAACTCTCTCACGCTGCTGCTCAGACAAATGTGTGAACCTTTCATCCAGAGGTGAACATGGCTGAAGTCTCGGAGAGGACGCTTCAAGTCGCCGTCGTTGTGTCTTTCGCTGCGGGTTTCTTAGCGGGCTGGCAGGCGAACAGGATGAGGAGAAAGTTTCTGGACTGGAGGAAGAAACGGCTGCAGGACAAACTGTCAGAAACGCAGAAGAAGCTGGATTTGGCTTGAATGGTAATGTGACAGTCGATACTCAAAATTGAACCATATGGCATCATGTCAAATGTGTTACCAGCTGAATTTTACAGGGAAAAGTGACACTGACTAGCTCGTACATTCAGTTCGACCCTGTTGATACCTTTCATTCATACTATTATGTAAGACGTCATGTTATCCAAGCTTACGTCATGACGCTTCAAATTATCTGACACTTGTTTCCTAACACACTACCTGAAAAAATGATCTTATTTGCAGAGGATATGTGCTGATTTATTTATTTCTTGATTTACCAGGTTGAAATCAGTCTATCTCCCTTGCCAAGCAGAGGGATCCTGGAAAACATCTGTACCTGTAAAAAGACCTCCAGATGACCTACCTGCCAGCTGAACCACCATATTTCACTATCACACCTTTTTATATCAACACCAAACTTGACTTTCATTGAGGTTATTGGACACTACCTTTTGGCAGAAGCTCCTTAGACTTTTATGTGTGAAAAGTGTGAGATCTCGCCTCAGTGTCAGTTTCTGTCTGTTCTGTATTTGGTCAAATAAATTATTTAGTTTTTCCATTTTTCTCTTAGAGTGTGTTTTCCTCAAATTGCATAGTCTGTTACTTGTCTAAGCTGCACTTAACATTGACAGCCATCACTGATGCTAATTAAAGACAGCAAAATAAGCCTTTAATAAGCCTTAAAGCACATTAAAACTCTTGATAAAAACACATTGATCAATAATCCCTGTTGCTAGTGGTGAAGTATCTCAGTAAGATGGTGCAAATGCCTTAACCCCTTATTTTTTTATTGTATATGGTCACACTCGTGATATTTTAATAACATAAGTGATACAGTTATGTCATAACCCCACTCAGGAGTTGAAACAAAAACTGATGGAGATTGGATTTACAAAAGAAAAAGGATTTATTTATTCCACAAAATTAATCCAATCAACCAATAACAGGACATCTGAAGTGTGTTAAATCAGTACTATAAGTTGTGAACATGTCTATGTGTATGGTGTGTAAGAGAGAGACACAGAGGCTTTCACACGAACACGTTTCTGGCACCTGAACCCAAATTTGAAGTGTCCAGACCAAGAAAAAGTTGGTTCATGTCTGGAGCCAAAAATAAAGTTGGTTCCAGCTTCGGGGGACTGTGGCATCATCAATGAGCATGTCATATTTGCTTGCGTCAAATAGAGTGGATATAGAAGATATGTATAGCTGAGGTACATTTGTCAAAAAAAAAAAAAACTGCATAAAAACTCCACTGTTTTGTCGGTGAGTTTACTTTTGCTTGACTACTTCCCACTTTCATCCCACCTAAACCAACATGGACATGGGCTGGTTCACTAGAAAGCACCAACGTTCTGAGAATTGGTTCCAAAACTAATGGGCTCAGGTGCCTCAGATCAGGTAGGACATCATCATGAGCACCTGCACCTCACAAACATAAACATATTAGTTCTCAGAC
Organism: Thalassoma bifasciatum; assembly: GCA_008086565.1. NCBI lineage: Eukaryota > Metazoa > Chordata > Actinopteri > Labriformes > Labridae > Thalassoma > Thalassoma bifasciatum. The sequence continues at coordinate 267,746 of RPOG01000256.1, read as the reverse complement.
ACCAAATATGGTTTGGCACAGTTACCAACAAAAAAAGTCATCCAAAAAGCATCGATTCCAGATTAGTATGAATTTAGACACTACAGTTGATGTTGGTGTTATCAGAGTCTCAAACTTAATGTAAGTGTTGAGATAAACTTTGCTGCAGCACCATCTGCTGGGTTACATTGAGAATTGCAACTTACTCATTTACCAACTGTGAAAGACAATTGCTCAAAAGACTACACCAAGGATTTGTAACTTCAAAGTAATTCTAAAACCACAACAGTCCCTGTCCTATACATGAAAGACAGCGATAAAGTCCTGTGGTTGTGATGCATCATCAACAAAATGATTCTTCCGTCAAAATTTCTTTATCAATGTGAAAAAGAAATCCTGCTGAAACAAGAGATTTTTTGTGACCATAAGTGTGGCTGTGCTTTACTGGACATGCAGAGAAGTGGGGTTTTAGTAGCTCTAAGCATTTTAACAGCTTTGAGCATTCATTGTGCACTTTTGTCCATTAGGGGGTGCTAGTGCACTATAGGACTTCATGCCAACTCAACAAGTTATTGCCTTCAGTATTCTGGTCGGCTCTGAAATTAGATATTGAGAGCAGATCTTTCTTTTTCATCTTTGCCAGTCTAGGAGGCTTATTACCAGCTCTCAACAAGCTTTTGACAAGACCTTAAGAAGCCTCTCTCCCTGCAGCACTCCATCGGTGGCTTGATGAGAAATAAGGTGGAAAGGGCTACTCAAGAGGCATCAGGGGACATTAAGATGCCAGACAAATACAAAAGGTACTTTTTCCAAGCCTCATCTTTCAAAGAGTTTTGAAATTTGAATGTCTGGATTTGGATGAAGGTGCTCGATTAAAGTAGTATAAACCAATATTTCTTGTAGCACATTTTACGAGTTGAGCTCCAACAGAGTAGGAACACCAACACAAAATAACAAAAAACTTTTTAGAACTTTGTCACAATTAAAAACCAGCTTATCTCTGAAATTGGGATCTCATTTTCAAGTAATGCAACTTTTATAAGCCTTATAACAACTATTTGGTAATTGCTTATGAGCAAAGATGCCCTAAAATGCTCTGCACAAAGTGGGTGGATATGTATCTCCAACTGACAGCCAACACACTCTGGTTACATGTTTTAGATTGCCAAAAGATTTCTGTGACACCAGTATGAACTGTAATTTAAGATTGCAGCATGTTTCCTATCCACAAATGTCACTTAAGATATCTGCAATAGCATTTTTATTGGTACAAATGATGTAACTTGGGCAATTTTTATGTTCTGAGCTTCAATTTTAGATATCACATCATCCGGAATGACCATTTCAGATTTCTATGAACCAGTCATGCATTTTGATTTTTCCAAATGACCTTATTGGTACCTGGAAAGACTTTCTCTTTTTTGCGGATGACCAAAATTGAAATATGGACAAACAAAAATCTACTGCCATTCTGGTTGGCTTCATGCCGTAATCACAAATTCTTTTTGGACAAGGCAACATGATTAGTGGAGATGGATTTGATGTCATCACCATTCACACTCAATAGAAATAGCAGTACATGAAATACAATAGCAGCAGTTCCATGCAACTGTTTATGCCTCAATAAACTCAATGGAAGGGGCCCTGAAAAACATACAACTAACTAAAAATGAGTGTATAACATTAACCCAAGTACTTTTTTTGGTAGTACTCCTTCCTTTGCAAAAGTTTGTGTGAAAGCACATGACAAAACCAGTCACAGTTACAACTGATCTTCACCAAGTTTGGTGAATTTATTGTAAGATGGGATTTAAGAGTTGGTCATCGTTCAATCAAATCTAAGTTATATGATTGTGGAACCAGCTTGTGCAACCAGCCCCTGGAGCTCATGGTACCTAAGGCCTTGTTTTGAACCAAATGGTCCAGATATGGAATAGTACAGTTCGGTAGAGGTCAGATTGGTAAACTCAGATTCTTTGTGATTGGCATGTGGCTCAATCAACGATGCCAGCTGAAGTTTTAAACATGGCAGGGTTATCTGTTGTTCATTATTACTGCTGTCACACCAATCAATCAACTGACTGCAGTGTTTCTAGCACCACCTTCTAGGATTGAATCGGTATGTCTGGCATCCCAACAGAATGGCACCAAAAAGTGTTACAAGTCAGTTATTTGGGAACCTGTCCCGGTTTTAGACAAAGGAAACACCACAAAATGTGTGCCAAGATGAACCGAACTGAACTGCTTGGTGGAAACGGGGTTTAAATGCAGCCTTGGTTGAACCCATTCCACTGCCTACAGAAAATGTATCAACCTCATCAAAGCAATATTCAAAAAAACACCAAAGAAGCGAGCTACACAGAACAGAGAAGCTGCTAAAGACACACACAACAAGCATCAACTCAAGTGATTATGACCGCTCTCTATAAGCTCGCCACATAATACGTGGATTATATGTTCTCAAGCATTTCTATGTTTCATTGACTTGCTCTCTGAATTCCCTTGAACGCCAGAGCCTTGTTTTAAGAAAGAAAAGAAGAGATGACAAAGAGCTTAGCGAGAATTAAAAAGTGCGAAGGAGAGTGATGCGAAATAGAGGGGAATATAAGTATCATGGGAGAAGAAGTGTGTTTCAGCTGGGTTTCTGGAGCAGGCTGTTATTGTCCCTCACTGTCTAATGCTGTGGCTAGAGTGTGATGAATAGCTTGTCTGAGTGTGGTGTGTATGACTATCTTTTTGGTGTTTATTTTGTAACAAGCTGAGTGTGAATAGTTCCGCTGAGTGTAGCTGAGAAGTAATTTGGGTATGGACAAAAAGAGAGATGTTGACTTGAGGAGAGAACATGTAAGAGAAGCAAAGAGACACAGAGGAAGGAAACAAAGTGAGAGAGAAAGTGAGGGAGAGCTTGACTGCCATGATTGATCAGATTTTCCTAATTGGCACGTAGACCTCAGAGCTCATGTCCTTTGCCTATACAGCGTGTGCTCAGTGAGTGTCATGTTTAATAAGCTTCCTGACTTTCTTTCTGCTCGTGTGATTGTGGCCTCTGGCTACAGGGTGACTGCAGAGTAGGGAGGGGAGAGACGAGAGGAGGAGAGGAGCCAAAAAGAGAAAAGAGGTCTAGATCTACACAGTCTCAAATTTAGGCTTGGTAGAGATATAATACAGGGCCTCTGCTAGTTACGCTGCTTTCAGAGAAAAACAAGACGAATCGCCTGCAGCAACGCTAGCGGCTATGTAAGACTATACTTGCACAGAAGTGCGGAGAGCTAATTGCTAATATCAGCACACTAACATGCTTACAATGGCAATACAACCATGCTGATGTAAAGCAGAAAATTATTTTTACATTGCTCATTTAATTTCTACAAGTAGGTTTGGTATGATTTGCAATAAGCACTGTTGACTAATGCAACAGACTTTGTCCATCCATTATACAGTCTATGGTGAGAACACACAAATATGTGCTGAACCCGTATAATTGTTCAAAGCTCAAATTGGGGATTCATCTATATATTCTTACTTAAATTTGTTCTATCACTGCGAACAAAAGTAGAACTTCCTCAGATCATGTGTATGCACAAATGGTAACCTTTCTCAGAAAATGTAAAAACATACTTTTAACTCAATACATGCCATGTTAAAAGTACTTTCAGTAAAAGAAAAAAAAATCTTTTATAGAATGAAATATAAATATGACGTGTAAATTGATTGAATTTATTAAATAACCAAGAAATTGACACATTTACACCCTTGTCACACTTAGAATATTGAATCTTAGATTTAGCACCAAGTGTGCCATTAAAGACATGAAAATCTACATACTAAAATGTTGCATTTCTGATGTTGACTAAATTGTTGACCACTCCCACCAAAAGTACTATGAATTACTGCATCTGTTGCCAAAACCAGTTGATTAGCTTGAGCCTATTTAAGGGCATGCAGCGAACAAAATTGATGACAGTTCACAGCCAAGAAAGTTTACAATGGCAGATCCAGCCTTAGTTGAAGACAATGCAGCTTGTGCAGTAAACAAAGAGGGACTGTCAAGGTCAAAACTGGCTGGTACACATAAGTCATGAATCCAAAAGATGATTTCGTGCACCTATTTATGATAAGTACAGGGTAGGAACATTTCTACACATTTATTTTTGAATGAGACTCAATGTACTTTGCACTGGTAATACCTGTGTTACAACACTCAGCATTCTTTTCGAGATGCCCCATCATTGTAACCACTGGCTCGGGAAAATAACATTTGATAGGGAAAACAATTTGAAAAGTGCAGAAATACCTATTTCTGGTATGTTCCTCATACAAATATAAAAATTACATACAGAGTGCACATAAACAGACACACACACACATTTACTGCGCTCTAGTCCAGCACACCCTCCACACAGTGAACATTATACTTATCGATGATTGGGACTATCTCTCCGAAAAATACTCAGAATGACGCAGCAGGAGAAATTGGCTGCAGAGATTCCTGTTTAAATGGTTATATGATTATGTCTTGCTGTATTTGATCAAGGTTTATTTTATAACATCCTTTCCAGAAGGCTTTTATGTAATGGGAGAGCGCAGAAACACCTCCATCCCTTCTGACAGAATTGAAATCACATTATTCAGTGATTACATCAACAACAAATCCACCCAAAAAGAAGAGTTTCAGCCTCACAACAAAATCCATCTTTAATATATTGAAAGCAGACCACGTGGTTTTTCTGTCTTCTTCTAATGATGCAAGAGTTTGGCCAAAGATCTGTTCTCTAAAGATGAATAATGTGGTGTTTTATAAGAGATGGAGCAATTAGCAAAGATGATTTATGACTGTTTGAAAATATCAGATTGGGCTCTCACAAGACTGATCAAAAGAATAAACAAATGATTGTCAGTAAGACTGCTGTCGAAAAATTTGAATGTCTCTTCAAATAATAACACATTCCTCCCATCCTAAATGACACCATATTAACTCTAAATGTAGATGGCTGGTGTTAAATGTACTGTTTTTCCTACCATTATATATGATGCAGATTAGCATTGCTTCTGACAGTCATGTTTTGAAATCTTTCGAATGGGACAATGTTTATTTTCTATATTGTACTTTGATTAAAAACACCTAACATGTTTTCTAGATCCCAAGAGAATGGGATAATGGATATTATTAATTAGTGTGAAACTGCACAAAAAGCAGCAACAACATAATGGAATATCTGCATTAAATATTAGCTAGCACCCACCAGCTGCTCTCAAATGTCAATTATCCCCAAAGTGCAGCCTTCAAGATGGACCAGTTTATCCCCGCCGGATTCCCAGGGGAATCCAATCCAGGTTTTCGAAATCTTTTTTTAATCTTTTAATCTCTTAAATGTGTTTGATAATTTCCCTGTCTGTAGTTAGCTTAGATGCTTAAGGTGCTTTTCTGCAGATTGATGTGTTTTGAATTGTGGGTTACTAACAGCAGTACAGTACAAGTTACTTGTCCACTCTGGGACAGCACTTAGGGGATGTTGCCTGGAGTCGTAGCATGAACCTGTTGGGGTATGAAGTGTACGTGGTATCAGACATCTTCCAATCATTCAGTCATCGAGCAATAATTTAGAAACAGAGATGGATTAAGCTAAATAAGTAAAATGAAAAGTATTCAAGCTATGGAAAGTCATCATCGGTTGAACCCTGAATGACCCGATATGAAAGTAACAGTTGATTATTTTTCTCTTTTTTCTCTTCTCTCTCTTTTCTTGTTGTCGTAAATAAAATGTTTAAACTCCATGTTGCTGTGTGGTCCTTGCTCGTGAACATAGGGTCTTTGTAGTGTATTCAATTAACATAGGACAAAGAGGATTTGCAAATCATTGTAATCTGTTTTTATTTACGTTCTACACAATGTCCCAGCTTCATTGGAATTGTGGTTGTATGAAACTCCCATCAGTGATGTAAAGAATTGTGACCATTTTATCAACATAGTTTCAGGCACTTTCTTGTTTTCAAATCCAGTTACATTGATTACAGATCCCATGAAGTAAATCCTAGATTCTCCTCTCAGCTCATTGTAAGTTGCCACATTACTGAGGAAAATATCTTGATTTCCAGCTGTGCACCATCTGGTAGCTTACTTAGTCATTTTAATAGTCCTTTCTGGGGAAATAGCCGAAAGTAGATTTATTTGAGCATCTTTCTTGGAAGCAGATGCCACCTGATGCTTGAGAGAGAAAGTGCGAGAAAGTGAACCTCCAAAGTAAACTTGAGATGAAAGACGCTCCATAGAGCTCAGGGGAACTACAAAGCTGAGTATCAATTACTTTTTCAAATGATCCCCTCCCATGAAACCTTTTAAATGTACTTAGTTATTCAATATATTGTCAACCTGAAAACATGATTCATGCAGCTTTTAGAGCTTGAATCAGGCCTGAGTAATCCTCAACAGGGAAGTGGTGACGCAGTTTGATTACTCTGAACAATAAATGGCTTGGTCCAGCTGCTCTTTCGCTGTCAGAGTGATTCACCGCAAACTTATTTGCCTTAAATGAGTCCAACCTGCTGTTCTGAGAGTTTGTTCAGTGCTGTAATGGTTAGAGTGGGGTGCTGGTAGCACTGCAGGGTTACGGCCCTATTTCCCACAGGGAGCGGCTGGTCTAAATGGATGCTCTCAAGATGCTCTGGATAAAAGCACCAAATAAATTGTAGATGTGGCATTAAGCTATATACAGCATTGGTACAGCCTGTCCTCCCCACTCATGTCCTTTCATCTTGTTTTTTTCCCCCTAAGTACACTTGAACAACCTGAGCTCACTAAAGAAGTGTTTGTTGTTTACGTCCTTTAGTTATGGGGTATGAGGTTAAAAAGTGTTGAGAGCCATGTGCTGTTACTTATTCTTATCCCAGAACCTTCATGTGAACTTATATCACACATACTTACACCACACTGAAGTTGTACTTTAAATCACATTATTGTGGATTTAACACAGAAAGTTCAATCCATAAACACATGAATGATGCACGTGTGTCATTTACTCAGTTTTAATGTATTAAACTTAGTTAACAGTCTCAAATATTTTTTTTATGACCAATGCTCCAATAGTTCACTCTTGGCACAAACATTTTCATCTTTGAGAGATATCAAGCACTGCATTCTCAACTAGATTTTAAAGTTTAAAAAACATGTGATTAAAATTTAAAGATAGACTGAAGACCCACTTGAGGGAGTCGGTTTAGAAATTCAGTGCAGAATATTTGCTCTGATTTATATTCTGGGCAAGTTTGATACAGACTATCATAATCTGTAACTACAGGATTAAACAGATTTCTTTTCTAACCACTATGGGAAACTGTAGGGAATGTATTGTGTCCATATTACAAATACTAGACAGCTAAAGGGGAGGTTATTGTGCATGCTTAGACCTGTGTTGAGGTTGTTCATTTCTGTAACTTGCACCATTCACCAGCTTTGCAGTATACTGTTTCACTATGTAGTTACATTTGGAATAAGCTGCACTTCAGGCTCTGCATGTAAGCTGGTCATAAACATAGCAACAGTGCTGATTTGACAAACCAGGCTTAGTTTGCCTGGGGCCTTGTCAATACCTTTAATTGAGCTGCTGATTGTAGTTAGCTTAGATGCTTAAGGTGCTTTTCTGCAGATTGATGTGTTTTGAATTGTGGGTTACTAACAGCAGTACAGTACAAGTTACTTTTTGGTGATTAACTGTATTATCATTACTGGAAAAGTTGTATTATTACTGGTGTGCATGACTAGTGATGCATTACTGCCAAACCCTGGTCACAATAACTTTTCAGTTTCTGGGAGAGTGAGTCGAAAAGCATCTTCAATTTGCACCTACACTCCCTCAGAAAGGTGACAAATTTACTGATTTACTGAAATTCCTCCATTGACTTTCAAGAGAAGATGAAAGAAAAGCCTTTCCTCAGATAGACACTCACAGCAGGACATGTATCAAGAATTCATCCCAAATCCCAGGGAGTCAGCGGCCCATCTGCCAGCCTGACCTCGACACAGTTACTCCATACTGTTTGATGCAGAGCTATAGTCCTTATTTGAGCTCGGCCAGGCCACCTCCTGTTAGTTTTATTTACAGCACTTGCTAAAAACATGTGACACAGTCCAGTTCATAGCTTTTTAGCCTAACAGGGTGACAGTTCCTTATTCAAGCACAGCTGGTCTGAGACAGAAACAGTGCTTTGTTGAACTTTTGTTTATTCAAATGAACCAGATCTTACCACATAGTCACTCCAAAAGGAAAAACTCTCACTATTGTATTCGTTATTCATTGTAGTGTGACATGTTACATATGGTTTACACCTGGCTGTTGCCCATTGGTCGAGAAGTTGCTATTCCTACAGGCATTCAGCTTTTTTTAAGTAACTGTAGTCTAAAAAACCCCAGCTTTGAATATGGGACCGTGTGTACTTGTGGGTATAAATGTGTGTGTTTGCCCCTTGAACATGAGACACATTCAACAAAGGCTCTATGTGCATACGGAGGCAGCTCATCGGCAGAAACTGCTTATTCCAGCTGACGGAGTGTATAATTTCTACATTGGAATAATAATGACAGCATTGTAATTCAGATGGATAGAGTAGAAATTAGATTTGGGGGCTTTTTGCATATTGTCATTATTGAGTTCTGCACCGTTCTTTCGGTGACGGCAAAATGAATAGTGAGGAAGGATGGGTTTACATGTCTAAGTTGCTGAAGCGACCCATAAGTCTCACCTTGCAGAAATCTGAGCGTCTAAAGTGAATTTAGAATGCATCTTAATTATATCCCAAATGAAACAGCAACACACACACACAAAATTATGTATCAACTCACATATTCAGGGACACACAGAGCTACCCTGATGCTTTGCAACCTGAAAGTAAATGGCTGCAATTACATTAAACACCCCAGCAATTACATGGAGAACAAACAGCATTTCTTTGCAGCATTTCTCATAATGCCACTTCCCGCCGTGCCCTAATTGTGCTTCATTTGTGGCAGAAAAAATAATCTATGTCACTGCCGCTTTGCTTCTCGGAAGAACCCAAACAGCAAATCAAAGAGGCAAATTTCCCTTTTCTGTGTTTTGCTCAAAGCTGTCAAGTGTTTTTGAATGAACACTGAGCATCCTGGTGCCATCTAAGGCTTCATCAGAGATAGATAAGATGTCTCTTTCTTTTTTTTTCTGTGAGGCTGTGGGATAGCCTGTGGCGAGGGTTTAGCTAAAAGAGAATTTCCCAGTGTGGATCAATAAAGTCTTGTGTTATGATTATTATCACATAAGGGACTCAGCTGTCTTTTTATTTTTATAGGCCAAAGAAGCAGGGAGACGAAGAAGAAAACATTCCTGCCAATATGTGATCCCAGCATTTTCAGAGACAAAAGGGATTTTTGTAATTTAAGCATTTATCAACCGTGTCGCAGTTCTCAAATTACACATACAGTTAACATCTGAAAGCTCTGGGCGACTCCTCACTACAGCGCCAAACATTATGACCTCAAAACAATTTTTTTTCACCAGTTGACTTCACAGGAAGGCTTGGTTCAGGAAGGACATAAAAATCAATCAGTGTTTAAGCTATAACTCTCTATGGACTAAAAAGATGGATATATATTTCTATACTTGAGATCACAGAGTCTATGGGTGAGTGATGTTAGCAGAGCTAGCACCACCAGTGCTAAACCTACCGTCCAGGTTAATGCCTGTTAGCCTCCATTCATTTCACAGCCATGCCATTCATGAAGATGCCATCCATCCTTCCATGTTGAATAAATCCAACCATCTTGAATCATTCATCCACCAACTCACCCATTCATTATCCATCCATCCATCTTGTATTCATCAATCCATTCAACTCGTACCCATTTCCTATCCATCCATCCATCCATCGACCATCCATCTATTAAACCTTCATCTTTCTTGTAGCTATCTATTCAATAAACCATCCATCTATCCATCTTGTATCCAACCTCTATCCATCCCTCAACCCACCCATCAATCCTTATTGTATCCATCTATCCTGTATCCATCCATCCATCCATCCATCCATTATCCTGTATTTATTCTGTATCTGTTCATCCATCCATCCATCATCCTGTATTTATTCAGTATCTATTCATCAATCATCCATCAATCTTGAGTCCATCCATCCATCCATCTTAAGTCCATTTATCTTGAGTCCATCCATCCATCCATCCATCAATCCATCCATCTTAAGTCCATCCATCCATCCATCCAATCATTCATCTTGAGTCATTTATCTTGAGTCCATCTATCCATTCATCTTGAGTCCATTTATCTTGACTCCATCCATCCATCCATCCATCCATCCATCCATCCTCTATTTGAGCAACCATTCACTTATCCATTCTGATCATGTGTTCACAGCATGTTGCCATTAAGTTGTTTTATGAAACTATGATACAATCCCTTCGTGGTTTGCTGACTATTTCACAAATGTAACAAGATATTTTGTGCTTTGATCTACTCATTGTACACCTGATGGAGTGCTTTCTCAAGAAAGTACAGCATATCTCCGGTGATGGTGGAAACTTTTACGACTACTTAATCATTCATTTCTGCTCTGCCTGTGAGATCATGCTGCCACCTTTGGGGTATTCTGTAACCAGCCGTTCGCCTTATAACATGAGATAGTGTTGAAGAATGTCTAAGGGCTACTGTAGTAAATAACAAACACAGGTATCTTTAAATTTTAAACATTATACACCATAAGGTGAAGGGTAATAAAAATAAGTTATAGCTTTATCATTATTTGTGCCCCAAACAAAGAAAAACAAACATTTATTAAACCAAGAATATATGATCTAAACACTGATTTCTGCAATTTCATTCAATGTCTTATACTCACCCTCTAGATAGCCCCTTATTTTCGCCCCTGTTTGCTGGTGCATAAAGAAGGAGAAAATAGAATTAATGAGCCCCTGGCTAAATAAATGGATTTTGTTGTGTAGCTCCCTCTTTTTTATACTCTTTCATCCACCACAGCTCTGACAGTCTAATCAGTTCTTTATCTAATGATTTAATCAACCTCTGAAAAGGTATTTATCTAACCCAAATGGCTTTCCTTGGTTGGCTTTTTTTGGGGTCCTGATAGTAATGAAATAAAGCTCTCTCAGTCCTGCTTAACAGGGTGTTTGGCCAGAATGACTTTGAGGAAGGCTGCAAGGGAGAGAGGAATGAATAATGCCAGCCTATAATGCAATCCTTACCAAACCATTTTGTATCCCTTTTGCAGCTACATGGCCCCAACATTCAGGCATTGACAGGGTTCCCTTAATTTAAGCAATTTGTAAAGCTAAAACAATTCAATGGAGACCTTAAGGGCAAGCCATTCTGCAGAGATAAAAGGTAGATCATAATCGGCTCCAGCACATTTATCCTCAATTTTGACAGAGTTACAGTTTAATCAAGTGTGTAATCACACTACAGCAGGGATGAACACGCTTTCCTTTTTCAATAGCCAGGGATGGAGGAACATTGGCTATTGTAAAAGAAGCACAAAGCAGAGCTCTTAACGGTGCTTTTACAATGTTTGAAAGTTGCCAGCATTGCTTCCTGGCTGGTTGTAGACGCTGAGTTATTAACATTTCTCAGAAATGTCAGAAAGCAATGCTACATTCACTTACTTGAAACTACACTCGGCCTTATTGGCCTTTCATCTCCTGTGTCCCTCTTCCTCCGCCTTTGATCATACATTTCTGACTTCCTGATCTTGCTCTGCTGCTGCACTTACACCTGGAGACAAAGGAGAAAGGAGAAGAAAGTATTTGGCTTTTAGTAGGCACTTTCAGAAACATGCACAAAAGTGTGGTTTACACACACGCACACACACATTCGGTCTGTATCTCCTGAAGAACATCTGCTTGACATCAAATGCAGCATCAAAGGGCGCTTGTTACGTGGATTGCATGAGCATCCTGATGTTTGTAGCTTTGATATGGTACAACATTACTGCGGTGAATGACATATCCTCCTGCCTGTATGTCTGCAAGCCTCAGTCCTTCACAACCCCAAAATAAAAAGTGTCGTTTTGGCTTTCTGGATTATCAAATGAAGACAGATGATGTGCCAAAAACTCCTGCTAACATCATCTGTTACTGGAGTTCCACAAAGTCAAAACTGTGCTTAATATTACAGGCTAGTGGGCTGCACAATATCCAAAAAAATAGTATTGTGAAATTTTTCCTTTAAGCTGTTAAAAAAATACAAAACTTCATAACAGATATGTGCAGTGAGTTTTAATATGCTGAGAGACAATAAGAACATTTGATAGCAAAGTCATTCTTATATCATTTCAATCTTAGAGTTTGGTTTTCAATCAAACCCACCTCTTACATTTATTCAATACCATCCAGTCCTCTGACACCTGCACTGATGTGTGCATGGAAAAGGAGAAACACATTCACCTGACAGGTCCAGAAAAATGTCTTATTTCGAGATATTCAAAGACAGAGTTGATGCCTAGATTGCTGGTAAGAGTGAAAAAGAATCTGCAAATAGTTCAAGAAAATGCCCCATTTGTTAGTACAAGCCAATTAGGTGTGAAATGTTGGACTTGGCAGTGAATGAGGCTCATTTTAAGTCATAAAGGACAATTTTTTGATAAAATCAGATGCACACTCTTGCGTCGATTTCACTTGTTGGGGAAGGAGTGATATGCTACTTCATTAACTTATGAAAGTGACATAGCATGTGTGTCATAGCATAAAGAAGTGTAGGAACTAACAGGAAAATGGAGTGTTTTCCAAGTCCAAGCAGACTATCAGAAAACTGCAACTTCTTAGCACTTCCACAAAGACTTCTTATATTTAGAGAGTAGATTACTGCTTGTAAATCAGTCATGGAATCAAGAAAATAAGAAAAGGTGCAAAGCGTGAGATGTTTCAGGCCACATAAAGTTTCACAGACATCCTACCTGCAGTGAGTATTGAGCACTTTACAACAGCAGTGATCTGATTTATCCGTCAGCCCAACAGTCAGCTGAGTGAAATTAAGTTGGATATATAAGCCATACTAGCCTACACCTACTAAAAATGTCCCAAGACAACCAAAACACCAACATACAGGCAATGGAGGGGGTTGAGGCAGATACAGACACTGACACATATGTATAGAGGTCCATGGATGATGATTGAGAAGGATTATTCCCGTAAAAGTTGACATTGTATTCTGCCGGTAACTCCTGCAGACCCTACCTTTAAATGTTAGATAAATATTTGTTTCTTCCTCATGTTTTAGGTATCAGAGAGAGAAGTAAGGGCAGGCTTGAGCAACACCTGACTCCCGACTGACTCCATCCTGTTTGTTCAGTCAGCACCAATCACTAGCATGAAAAGGAGAGTAAAGAGCAGGCTTAGTCAACTTTAATAGAATAGAGTGAGAGACAGGGGTGAGAGGAAAGCACAATCGTTCAGTTTGTCCAACCACATGATTCGTTCCTTTTGAACAAATTGTTTACAAAGAACACATCACTCCTGATTCCCTGTTGGTGACTCCAAGCCCACCAAAGAAATACACACATTTGTTTCCTCGATGACACAGCTTAACAGTGTTTTCATGAGAAATAAGGGGCCTGATTTCCCTTATTTTTCTTTATGGAATCTTACACCTTGTCTTTTAATGTTGCACATTTTACTAATCTGTAGCTTCCCTCTCAAAGACAACATTAACTAAATTAGCTTGACAATCCTATATTTAATTTTATCAGCAATAGTTAACTCATTCTGGCAGCATAAGCCTCTCCAAATTTGACAAGTTTCATCAGCTATGTGTGTGCATCTGTATGTGTGTGTTTTGAGTTAAAGCTTTTTAAAACGTCTCAGGGAAGAGAAATGCTTGAGTAATATAAAAAATGTGTTCCTCTCTGATGAAGGAAAAATGTTTTTCCCTATGGTCTAGTCTTCAAATGATGATCAAAGAGGGAAAAAGAAAACTGGTGAGGAGCCTCAATTTTCCCCGAGGCTGAATCACTTTAAATGCATGCTCCACTTGACTTGAAGCGGTTCTGATATTTGAGGATATTTCCTTGATTGAAATCTGTTTTAATGCCCTTAATTTTGGTAAGTGTGCTATAACTTTAATGGGACAAACTTGAGAGCCACTAATTCACACACCCCTGATCCCCATCGTATATATTTCCATATACATACACCAGCGTCACGCACATTAATTTATGTGATGCAATCTATATGAAAGCCAGTTGACTGATATTCCAGGTTTAAGGGCTCCCAATAAAGTTTTATTGAGATCTACTAAGTTTAATTTTAGCCTCGACAACACTTCTGATAAAGTTTGAAAGCCCAAACATCTTGAGTATGTGGAGCCTTTTACTGTGCTTTCTAAAGTGATGATGCTGAAGAGTTTGGATTGTAAAGCTGATCAGATAATTAGACATCTGAACACTTACATTACAGTGATACATAATAACTGCTTCCTCTTCAAACACAGAGCTACTGTGAGGATGTTAAGCTAGTGCAATCTGTCATTTTGTGATTTGTGGTCATATTTTATTACCAGATTTATTGTTTATGCGTATGCCTTCATCTCCTTTTTTTGATCAAAAGTAAGGTTCATGAAAGCTTCACCGGCAATTTGAAAAAAAAGTGATTTATCATCTTCCACAAGATTCAAGAGGCTTGTCTCAATACTTCGCCTGGAGGCTGTTTGAGAGAAAGTTAAACCTTAAATCTTAGAATGATACACTGGATGAAATGTGGGCTGGCATGTGGTGAAACATGTTTTTAATGCAGTTAAGGCTCCTGTGTGAAAATCTTACGGTAGAAAAAAGTTCCACAGAACCTTTAATCTAAATCTGGTGGGAAAGGTTACTGGAAGGAAATACACAGTAGTATAGAACTGATTTTAATAGATCTACCCTATGCATTTAACCTTTACCAATTTAGCTTTTTAAGTCAGTATCTGACTCACATTCACCTGATACTTGGATCAACTGGTGTCTAGAGTCCTTAAGTTATACCAGTATATTGGGGATTAGACTTTAGATATTCACGAGTTCTGTTCACTCTCATTTATTCATGTTATTTTTTCACCTGGAAACTTGTATATTAAATCCTCCAACATATATAATGTAATGGCCATTTGCTCTGTAATTTTTATCTTTGTGCTTTCCTTACTAACTGGTAACACAGTTTCTCCAGTACTGAAAAAGTTGATCTTACCTTATCATTGAACAGACAATGAAATTTTACTTTTGAATGCTAAACATGATGCCACTGCTGAGTTAAGCAAGCCGCGGGTCTGTTTTGTCCAGTGATTCCTGGTCTACTTCCAAACTTCCCTTGAGTTTGTAATGAACATTTTGTAACAGATACTTTTGAACTTTTGTTTTTGATACCACAAAACTCATGTGCAAAAACTTAAATTGGTGGTTTAAGCTGTGAAATTTGCTGCCAATGTATCTCTGCAATGTTGGAAAGAGCAGCTGTGACTTGATTGTCCCTCAATGGAAGGTCAGGGTTCAATCCCCAGGTCCTGATGTTTACTTGCCAAAGTGTACCTGGGCATGACATTGAACCCAAAACTGCCCAGGATGGCTGTGCAGGCAGTGTGTGATAGGAGTTACCTCGTTATATCGATGTATGAATGTAGTGTGAAAGTGATATGTAATGTGAAGGCACCTTGAGTGGTCAAAAGACTTAAGGAAGCACTTTTTAAATACAGAACTACTACCCATCATTTTTAGAAATCGTATGTTTATTCATTCCTTTTACTTTAAAAAAAAAGGACTAAACATACAAGAAAGGATTACAAAAAGAGATATGACACAAACTTTGAAAGTTCATCCACCTGGGGACAAAACAGGCTTTACAGTGAACCACTGTGTTAAGCTTTATCAGCTGCAGGTGTTAGCTTGATATTTACTCAGCAGACTATTTTCCGATTCCTGGATTACAGAGACCATTTCTGGTGCTAAAGTGCAGTATGAATTAATAGACTATATAAGACATGGATTTTTTCATTTTATTCAACTCACATTTTACAGCTGTTGGTTTATCAATTTTCACAGCTGTGGCGTTTGCAACTTCATCTGTTTAATCCATGAGCGGCTTGTTTTTGTCTTTTCTTGCAGTGTATGTTCCTATTGATTTGTGCTCTGACTTGTTAGATAACTTCCTGAGAAAACTAATTACAAATAAAATCAGTCAGGGAGCGGATAGCACACGACAGTGTTATATTAGAGATATCACACACACACACGCACACTGAAATACACACAGAGCTGATATGTGAGCACATCAAACATCAGTGCCCTCTGGGATTTTACGGAGGAGACTGTGGTGTGGAGTTATGCATGGTAATTACATGGCTCGGTATGCCCCTTATAATATAATACAGCCTTCTATTAGCTGTCACATTCAGGCTGTTTGCTCTGTCACACCACAGCCACTGATGTGTACGTGTTAGTGTGTGTGTGCTCCCGAGGAAACTTATTATATGACTGTCAGTCTTCCCCATGTCTATTTTTTCTTTCTAATTAGTCCATCACAGCAATTTTTTTCTTGATTGATAAGAAAGTCCTGTGGAACCTGAAGCTCTTTGTTCCTTTGGAGGAAAAGCAGCCCAGACCACGATGGCGCCCCCTCCACTGTGCCACGTACAAAACATCTCAAGTGGGATTTCCTTTTCATGTCAATGATGTTAGAAACCATAAGGATCTTCAAGGCTTAGCTTTTTCTCCTTGGAGAGAATAAAACTTTCTTCCACCTTTCATTGTCCCATGTTTGCTGCTCTCTGTCAAAGTCCAAACGGGCAATTTTCTGGGGTTGTAGGAGACAAGGCCTTTGAAGAGGTTTTCTGTTCTTAAAGCCTTTTCCTCTCAGATGCCGTCTGATGGTTATTGGGCTGCAGTTGGCACCAGTAACGGCCTTAATTTGGATCAAGGATCGTCCTGTGTCTTGGCAGACAGCCAATCAGATCCTCTGGCTCAGTACTGGTGAATTTTTTGGGTCTACTACTTAACTTTTTGTTCCATAACCCTCAGGATCTTAGAAGAAATTCAAAATGACCGTTTTACTGCATACAACCTTGTCTCTTTTAAAGGCCATGGTCTTTAACTTTTGGTCAGTTGATGAAGAGATTATTTCACATTAACTGTCATTTCCAATAAATCGCTTGCTCAAAGCTATTTTTTGTCTCACTCCCATTTTGCTTTTTAAATTCTACTCAGTGCCTTTTTAAGACCCAACAGTACAAAATGTAAATTTATACAATTTTTCAACTGGTCTAAAACTTTTGATTAGGTGTGTATATGGAGACAGTATCCATGATGTCACCCAGTTGTTCTTGATACTAAGTTTTGAAGTCACTACTTGATGGGGCCCTGTTACAAATGCAGAGCCCAACAAAGCTTTATCAAGATTGGATGAGACAAATAAACAGGACTTTTTTGTCTTAACTGATGTGTTTGCTTGTCATATTTTTAGACTGCTTGCCGCTCAGTATTTCCACCAGCCTCACAATACAATATGTATGACAATGAGTAATCCACAGAAGGACATGTATCACAATACATGCTGATTTTTTGTATGATGATCAGGTCCTACACACAATTACCGACAACAGCTGTTCTTTGTTTTAGTGACTGAAAGCAAAGGTATAATTTAAAAGATCCTACAACTTAAAATTAGGGCTGTCAAGCATTTACACAAGTTTTATCTAAATAATCACCGGGTTTGTGACAAATCAATTTCGTATAATATTGTTGAAAGGATCATTTCAAGTAGACACACTAAATATCCCTATTTTAATTATAATTATATATTATGTGTGTGTTTTTTTCAGCAGAGAGTGTGTAGACCTTGCTCATGACCAGTAGAGATCAAGGGGAGATTTACATTTAAATAACAGTGGATGGTTGTTGCGCTCCCAGATGGATAATAACACTTTTATAAACCAGTGCCACATGAGTTATCGTAATTGCAATCCCAATTGATGTGAGAATTTGCAATTACATAAAGGACAGCAATTTAAATAAATGTGCACACGTGCGTCCGTAGCTGTAACGTCTCCTCTGATTGGAGTTTGTTTTGGTTACGCCCATCAGCTGCTCTGACAGTTTGTGTGGGGAGCTGATGCTTCCTCTGCAAAAAAAGAACAGAACATCTGCTGTATGGGAAAGTTTTGGATTCATTCTTGGTGATGCTGAACAGAAAGGAGAGCTGTGCTGTGCAAAGCTTGTAAAAGTTAAAGTCACTACATCATGTGGCACCACCAATTTGAATTAACACCTTAAAAGGCAGAGGGTAGAGTGTGATGAGCGCATGCAAACCGCGACCCTAAGGATAAGCCATTAAGAAGCTAGATAGGCAATTAGTACCAATAAAATTATTAGTGAGGTTATACGTGCCAAACAAGATAAAAAATGGAATGAAGATAAATATACAGATAAAAATACAAAAGCAAAAGATCAAAATAAAACATATCAACATTATAAATTTAACAAAATGAAGTCAATATTTAAAATATTTAACATCTTCCGAATATTTTTAGTCCATTAAAATGAATGGAGATGTTAGGTTGCCATGGAAACCCATGTTTATGCAGTGAAAATCTCATCCATATAGTCTGTATAGTTTTTGTAAAGTGGCTTGAAATGGTACATACAGAGAGTTGTACATATGATGCAAAAGAACAAATTTTGCCCCAGGCAGCATAATACATTTACTTCATGTGGCCTTCATATACATACATATCAGGAAAACCTGACATGATGAAAACATGATGAAAAACTCAGGCATACATTCAGGTGTTATGAGTTCTGCATTTGGATGGTGGAAACAGCAAAAGGGAAGGAGGCATTGTTNCCTCTCTGATGAAGGAAAAATGTTTTTCCCTATGGTCTAGTCTTCAAATGATGATCAAAGAGGGAAAAAGAAAACTGGTGAGGAGCCTCAATTTTCCCCGAGGCTGAATCACTTTAAATGCATGCTCCACTTGACTTGAAGCGGTTCTGATATTTGAGGATATTTCCTTGATTGAAATCTGTTTTAATGCCCTTAATTTTGGTAAGTGTGCTATAACTTTAATGGGACAAACTTGAGAGCCACTAATTCACACACCCCTGATCCCCATCGTATATATTTCCATATACATACACAAGCGTCACGCACATTAATTTATGTGATGCAATCTATATGAAAGCCAGTTGACTGATATTCCAGGTTTAAGGGCTCCCAATAAAGTTTTATTGAGATCTACTAAGTTTAATTTTAGCCTCGACAACACTTCTGATAAAGTTTGAAAGCCCAAACATCTTGAGTATGTGGAGCCTTTTACTGTGCTTTCTAAAGTGATGATGCTGAAGAGTTTGGATTGTAAAGCTGATCAGATAATTAGACATCTGAACACTTACATTACAGTGATACATAATAACTGCTTCCTCTTCAAACACAGAGCTACTGTGAGAATGTTAAGCTAGTGCAATCTGTCATTTTGTGATTTGTGGTCATATTTTATTACCAGATTTATTGTTTATGCGTATGCCTTCATCTCCTTTTTTTGATCAAAAGTAAGGTTCATGAAAGCTTCACCGGCAATTTGAAAAAAAAGTGATTTATCATCTTCCACAAGATTCAAGAGGCTTGTCTCAATACTTCGCCTGGAGGCTGTTTGAGAGAAAGTTAAACCTTAAATCTTAGAATGATACACTGGATGAAATGTGGGCTGGCATGTGGTGAAACATGTTTTTAATGCAGTTAAGGCTCCTGTGTGAAAATCTTACGGTAGAAAAAAGTTCCACTGAACCTTTAATCTAAATCTGGTGGGAAAGGTTACTGGAAGGAAATACACAGTAGTATAGAACTGATTTCAATAGATCTACCCTATGCATTTAACCTTTACCAATTTAGCTTTTTAAGTCAGTATCTGACTCACATTCACCTGATACTTGGATCAACTGGTGTCTAGAGTCCTTAAGTTATACCAGTATATTGGGGATTAGACTTTAGATATTCACGAGTTCTGTTCACTCTCATTTACTCATGTTATTTTTTCACCTGGAAACTTGTATATTAAATCCTCCAACATATATAATGTAATGGCCATTTGCTCTGTAATTTTTATCTTTGTGCTTTCCTTACTAACTGGTAACACAGTTTCTCCAGTACTGAAATAGTCGATCTTACCTTATCATTGAACAGACAATGAAATTTTACTTTTGAATGCTAAACATGATGCCACTGCTGAGTTAAGCAAGCCGCGGGTCTGTTTTGTCCAGTGATTCCTGGTCTACTTCCAAACTTCCCTTGAGTTTGTAATAAACATTTTGTAACAGATACTTTTGAAATTTTGTTTTTGATACCACAAAACTCATGTGCAAAAACTTAAATTGGTGGTTTAAGCTGTGACATTTGCTGCCAATGTATCTCTGCAATGTTGGAAAGAGCAGCTGTGACTTGATTGTCTCTCAATGGAAGGTCAGGGTTCAATCCCCAGGTCCTGATGTTTGCTTGCCAAAGTGTACCTGGGCATGACATTGAACCCAAAACTGCCCAGGATGGCTGTGCAGGCAGTGTGTGATAGGAATTACCTCGTTATATCGATGTATGAATGTAGTGTGAAAGTGATATGTAATGTGAAGGCACCTTGAGTGGTCAAAAGACTTAAGGAAGCACTTTTTAAATACAGAACTACTACCCATCATTTTTAGAAATCTTTCGTTGTTTCATTCCTTTTACTTTTAAAAAGAAGGACTAAACATACAAGAAAGGATTACAAAAAGAGATATGACACAAACTTTGAAAGTTCATCTACCTGGGGACAAAACAGGCTTTACAGTGAACCACTGTGTTAAGCTTTATCAGCTGCAGGTGTTAGCTTGATATTTACCCAGCAGACTATTTTCCGATTCCTGGATTACAGAGAGACCATTTCTGGTGCTAAAGTGCAGTATGAATTAATAGACTATATGAGACATGGATTTTTTCATTTTATTCAACTCACATTTTACAGCTGTTGGTTTATCAATTTTCACAGCTGTGGCGTTTGCAACTTCATCTGTTTAATCCATGAGCGGCTTGTTTTTGTCTTTTCTTGCAGTGTATGTTCCTATTGATTTGTGCTCTGACTTGTTAGATAACTTCCTGAGAAAACTAATTACAAATAAAATCAGTCAGGGAGCGGATAGCACACGACAGTGTTATATTAGAGATATCACACACACACACACGCACACTGAAATACACACAGAGCTGATATGTGAGCACATCAAACATCAGTGCCCTCTGGGATTTTACGGAGGAGACTGTGGTGTGGAGTTATGCATGGTAATTACATGGCTCGGTATGCCCCTTATAATATAATACAGCCTTCTATTAGCTGTCACATTCAGGCTGTTTGCTCTGTCACACCACAGCCACTGATGTGTACGTGTTAGTGTGTGTGTGCTCCCGTGGAAACTTATTATATGACTGTCAGTCTTCCCCATGTCTATTTTTTCTTTCTAATTAGTCCATCACAGCAATTTTTTTTTTGATTGATAAGAAAGTCCTGTGGAACCTGAAGCTCTTTGTTCCTTTGGAGGAAAAGCAGCCCAGACCACGATGGCGCCCCCTCCACTGTGCCACGTACAAAACATCTCAAGTGGGATTTCCTTTTCATGTCAATGATGTTAGAAACCATCAGGATCTTCAAGGCTTAGCTTTTTCTCCTTGGAGAAAATAAAACTTTCTTCCACCTTTCATTGTCCCATGTTTGCTGCTCTCTGTCAAAGTCCAAACGGGCAATTTTCTGGGGTTGTAGGAGACAAGGCCTTTGAAGAGGTTTTCTGTTCTTAAAGCCTTTTCCTCTCAGATGCCGTCTGATGGTTATTGGGCTGCAGTTGGCACCAGTAACGGGCTTAATTTGGATCAAGGATCGTCCTGTGTCTTGGCAGACAGCCAATCAGATCCTCCGGCTCAGTACTGGTGAATTTTTTGGGTCTACTACTTAACTTTTTGTTCCATAACCCTCAGGATCTTAGAAGAAATTCAAAATGACCGTTTTACTGCATCCAACCTTGTCTCTTTTAAAGGTCATGGTCTTTAACTTTTGGTCAGTTGATGAAGAGATTATTTCACATTAATTGTCATTTCCAACAAATCGCTTGCTCAAAGCTATTTTTGTCTCACTCCCATTTCTCCTGTTTGCTTTTTAAATTCTACTCAGTGCCTTTTTAAGACCCAACAGTGCAAAATGTAAATGTATACAATTTTTCAACTGGTCTAAAACTTTTGATTAGGTGTGTATATGGAGACAGTATCCATGATGTCACCCAGTTGTTTTTGATACTAAGTTTTGAAGCCACTACTTGATGGGGCCCTGTTACAAATGCAGAGCCCAACAAAGCTTTATCAAGTTTGGATGAGACAAATAAACAGGGCTTTTTTGTCTTAACTGATGTGTTTGCTTGTCATATTTTTAGACTGCTTGCCGCTCAGTATTTCCACCAGCCTCACGATACAATATGTATGACAATGAGTAATCCACAAAAGGACAAGTATCACAATACATGCTGATTTTTTGTATAATGATCAGGTCCTACACACAATTACCAACAACAGCTGTTCTTTGTTTTAGTGACTGAAAGCAAAGGTATAATTTAAAAGATCCTACAACTTAAAATTAGGGCTGTCAAGCATTTACACAAGTTTTATCTAAATAATCACCGGGTTTGTGACAAATCAATTTCGTATAATATTGTTGAAAGGATCATTTCAAGTAGACACACTAAATATCCCTATTTTAATTATAATTATATATTATGTGTGTGTTTTTTTCAGCAGAGAGTGTGTAGACCTTGCTCATGACCAGTGGAGATCAAGGGGAGATTTACATTTAAATAACAGTGGATGGTTGTTGCGCTCCCAGATGGATAATAACACTTTTATAAACCAGTGCCACATGAGTTATCGTAATTGCAATCCCAATTGATGTGAGAATTTGCAATTACATAAAGGACAGCAATTTAAATTAATGTGCACACGTGCGTCCGTAGCTGTAACGTCTCCTCTGATTGGAGTTTGTTTTGGTTACGCCCATCAGCTGCTCTGACAGTTGGTGTGGGGAGCTGATGCTTCCTTGGCAAAAAAAGAACAGAACATCTGCGGTATGGGAAAGTTTTGGATTCATTCTTGGTGATGCTGAACAGAAAGGAGAGCTGTGCTGTGCAAAGCTTGTAAAAGTTAAAGTAACTACATCATGTGGCACCACCAATTTGAATTAACACCTTAAAAAGCAGAGGGGAGAGTGTGATGAGTGCATGCAAACCACGACCCTAAGGATAAGCCATTAAGAAGCTAGATAGGCAATTAGTACCAATAAAATTATTAGTGAGGTTATACGTGCCAAACAAGATAAAAAATGGAATGAAGATAAATATACAGATAAAAATACAAAAGCAAAAGATCAAAATAAAACATATCAACATTATAAATTTAACAAAATGAAGTCAATATTTATATAATATATATAATATATAATATTTAACATCTTCCGAATATTTTTAGTCCATTAAAATGAATGGAGATGTTAGGTTGCCATGGAAACCCATGTTTATGCAGTGAAAATCTCATCCATATAGTCTGTTTTTGTAAAGTGGCTTGAAATGGTACATACAGAGAGTTGTACAAATGATGCAAAAGAACAAATTTTGCCCCAGGCAGCATAATATATTTACTTCATGTGACCTTCATATACATACATATCAGGAAAACCTGACATGATGAAAACATGATGAAAAACTCAGGCATACATTCAGGTGTTATGAGTTCTGCATTTGGATGGTGGAAACAGCAAAAGGGAAGGAGGCATTGTTCTGTTCCTCTTATTTATTCATTTATTCCTTCCTCTTCTCTGACTGTTTATGAACCTGAACTTTCTGGAAACTTCTACAGTTTACAGTAGACAAATTGTGAACATCTGTTTTCAGAGGAAGGTTTTGTAAACAGTGAAATGGTTCAATTGATTTTTGCGCACCGGCCCATCACCTTTTCAGACGGTGCTACACAATAGTTTTACTGTTTGTCTGTTTGGTGTTTTTTATTTCTCGACAATCCAATATTTCCATTGACTCTTTTCAACTTTTCACAAACAAACTGTAACAATTTGATGAGGCAGAAAAAAATATTCACTGACACGGAGTGGACTCCTCCTCTCCCCGAGGTGGAGTTTCTGCCTGCAACATCAAGCTCTGGAGCAGCACCCAGAACAGACAGACAAAAGCAAAATTGATGAATGCATTGCAGAAATGGAGGTGTAATTTCCCCCCTGTATGCACTTTGTTTGCCTAATTAATGTGCTTTGGTTCAGGCGCTTTGCCCAAATGCAGCTAGACGAGAGGAGAGAGAGGGACACATAGAGAGGGAAGCAGAGGTTGGTGCGCAAATGTTCTTGTTTTTGAATTTTGAAGCAT
Organism: Thalassoma bifasciatum; assembly: GCA_008086565.1. NCBI lineage: Eukaryota > Metazoa > Chordata > Actinopteri > Labriformes > Labridae > Thalassoma > Thalassoma bifasciatum. The sequence continues at coordinate 243,335 of RPOG01000256.1, read as the reverse complement.
GTGTGTCAGCATATGACTGTGCTTGTACTTTGTAGATTCTGCTGTTTTTTTCTCTCTCTCTGGTCCAACAATTCACTGACAATCAAATGTGTGGATTCATTGATAAATAACTGTGCAGGCTCAGGCCTAGTGTTTCGTCGCTTTTATAAGAAAACGAAAGCAAGCTCTGATTTGCGATTGCACCTTCTGGAATTATGCTGTTTGATTCTTTGTGCGAATATGGCGATTGTTGTTGAAGGACAGGCTAAATTAAATTAAAGTCTTTTGATTCATTGCTTTAATAAAGGAAGTTTGTTTTTCCCAATTTCATTTTTAATTGTTTTGTCCCTAATCATAAAAATGAAAGCTCTTTGAATATTAAATGAGACACAATTAAAAAGCATCAATAACCATGTGGTTTTTAATGTAATACAGCAAAGTTTTGACACTATAACTCTGATTTGCTGGTGTTTTGAGATTTTAAGTCTTTCAAATTCTTCATTGGAATTAAACTCAGTTGTTAACTTTCTTGTAACCTATTTTTTGGACTGCGTTGCATGGATTGCATGTGCCTACTACTGATTATTTTAGCATGAAAAAGCAAGATTGAAGAATAGCGGTAGTAGCTCAAGCAGACCAAAGCCTCTCACCAGACTAAACAGAAACCTATAGAGAGTTGAACATCAAAGTTTAAAGAGGGGTTTTTATGCATTCCCATATGTTTGACATGGGTACAAAATATCATGAGATCTTCATGAGACTTACTGAAATGATGTCATCTCAGAATCCTCCTACAGGCTGGAGGGGTGGGCCTCAAACACCAAGGTCTGTCCCTAACTCTGTCACTGACAGGCTCCCAGAGAGCTAGCCAATCAGAGGGAAGGGGGTTTGTGGAGAGAAGAGCCTTAACGAGACAGCAGCTACAGGGAAGCTTCACAGACAGAGGCTCTCACAAGGGTGAGAAATACAGGGATGTTTGAGACGTAAATCTCACAGAGGGACAGTTTAAACCCTTAAAAGAAGCACAATACCCTATATTTAAATGTCAAAGGAAGGCAGCATTCAACAGAAATAGGTCTTTAAAAAAGCAATTTTGATGCCACATTGCTTCCTTGTCATTGCACAAAGAGCACATAATACTGATAACAATTGCTCTGTTCAGTGCAAGTGAGCCATTACAGTGTGACAGCGACTTATGATGATAAATGCAGGGTCAGCAATGTTTTCAGGACAGTGTTCTTACAAAAGGGGTCCATAGAAAAACAACACTATGATGGCTTGAGTTGCAAAAATAAAAAATGTGCTTTTATTTACAAAAACTGTGCAAAACAAGGTCTCTGGAGCCAAAAAGAGTAGAGTAAGTTTTTCAGCTGAACCGAATAGAGTACGACTGACCTAGGTCATTAGAATACTGAGGTAAAAATGGCATTAACTACTCAATTTGGATGTTGACCATTTTACCAGAGTTCAGGAGCATCCTGAAGAGCTGACTTAGGCAAAAATGTTATTATCCTTAAAAGTGACTCTGGCCATTAGTTTGTGAGGGCAATGATACTATATGAAGTTATGTGATGTGATACAATTTGATATAATAGGATATGTAATAAAACAACTCATGGCAAACAAGCAGCTTTTTCCAATGTTCTATTTCGCTTTTTCTATTACTTATGTTCTTTTACTTCATTTATTGTTTTGATCGCTGACATGCTTTCTTTTGAAGGATACACATAGTTATTCTGCCGTATGTTTGTTATGGGACAATATAGGAACAGCTAAAAGTGTAATCAGGGACACAATAATTGGCAAACCCTCATTGTGCTAACAAGGTTGTGCAGAACAATACATATCACATTTAAGATTAACACTCCCGAGAGTTTTTAAAGCAGTCTCCGAAAATGTTTTTAAAACAGGGCATTGAGCTTTGATTCATACATACACATACTTGTCTTTTCTTGCATGTAACAGAAGCCTTGAAAAAGTGTCCTGGACCTGTTTTTATTTTGCAATTTAGTATCTTATGGGCAAAGAAATACCCCAATCACCTAGTTTTAACGCAGTGTGTTGCAGCTGCTTTACCAGAAGTCAATGAAAGGGAAAAGAAACCCATTTCCTTTAGTGTATCCAAGTAGAACCAACAGTAGCCCTGAAGTGGTCTAAAGCTGATGGTCAGCAGAACGATGATGAACTTTTGAAATACCCAAACGAAAGGTTTTTGCTTGAACAAACCCTTGTGTGGGTTTTATGTATCCCCTTCTCCTCTCTTTGCTTTCTTTCCCCCTCCTGCCCTTTCCCGGTGTATTGCACTGGGCCTATTGATTTTCCCGCGAGGGATGATTAGCCCTAACCTGTGTCAGCGTGCCAAGTCTGAGCAGTGATAATGCCTTCACTCAATGCACAATAACAACTCAGGTGCCCCAGGAGCAAGCACTAGCTACTCGGCGTGTGCTAGCATGCTAATTTGCAGAGACTTGTGATAAATGCGTGCTGTCATTCCAGCTGAACGGAGTCAGCCTCTGCAGTAAGGCCGATTCGATAAGCTGTAAACAAATAGCTCAGAGCAGAATTGTTTATCTAGTACTTATGTGTATTCTATCTTTGGATGGTACAGTACTCAACATACAGTATATACACAACCATATCTGTCCAAGCAGCTGGAAACAAGGCAACACTAACAGCACGTTGCACTCTATTTACAACTAACACACCTCTGACACCTCATTCGTCTTCATATAACCACCTGAGAGTCTTTTTCAGGCAGAACTCAAATGTCTATGAACCTCAGAGTGAACTGACTCCAAACTATTTTGAAATCTCTTCCTGACTCCCTTCTTCCCGTCACTGAAGAACACTAAAGGTGAGACTATCATCCATCCAAAAATGCTTTCAGTGTAACAATGCAATAAAACTGCTGCTTATTCTGTATCTGTACAGGGCCATTCATTACAACAAAGAGGCTATCAAACTGTAAGTATGAAGACATCAACAGTAGTTATGCAGCACTTCCTGGGCATTTGCTTTACAGTTACCACACACAGACTAGAGGTTCAAAACTTCTCTGCGTTGATACAGCACCATACAGATACAGATATACCATAAATAATAAAAAAAGTGATTTTCCCTCCCTGTGCCATGATAGCGAGTGGCACTCAGTGACATAAAGCACATAGTATATCTGCCATTGGTCACCACTGTTACTTTTTATTAGGGCCCAAACCCACCAACAGCAGATTAACCCCAAATTACATTCCCTCATTGCGCTCAAATACTCACAAGGTTTTGCACATATTTATCAACATGGTGAAATTTGAGCAGGAAGTTTGGAAATTTGAGTTAAATGGCAGATTTTTACAATTTAAAGAGTGCGTACTTGACCAAACTCATCCTTCAGTTTTTATTTTAGCCTGAGACTGTGTATTACATGGACATACTGCTCATGACATCATCCATTAATTTGACAGTTTTGACAATGGGGGCCAGATTGGAAAGGCCAAACTTGACCTATCTTTCTAATTAAGTTTGGATAAATCATAGAAGTGAGTCTTTTGCCTCATTGCAGACAGCATCAGAGTGCCCATCTGCCAGGCAAATCAGCCATCCTCTCATTTAACAATTTTATAAAGAACAAGTAATAAAAGAGTCGCCCCTCGTGCTGTTTGTGTCAACAGAGAAATGAACTATTCAGACGCACACTGTTTATTCGACCAGGCAGTAAAATGTTCATTTTTGTTGTAAAAATCACCTTTAATGGTTTGATATGTTTGTGATTTTCAGTATTTCTCAGACAGCCTCAAGCAAGAGCTGCAGTATTTAACACTTCTGCATTGGCTCCATATTTTTAGACTACTGGTTGTGTCTTCGTTTGATCTGGGACTTGCTGAAGAGTTCTTGGGTTTTCTCAGCCAGTTCAATGCAAAGACTCAAGAAACTGCAGTTTTTCCACCTCCACACTGATGCACACTGGGGATTGCTTTTTTCAATTCTATAGAGAGAGTGAAAAAGCTTATCTTCATCAGCTGTAATGTCATAGTGATACAAAAATCAAATCATGCAGTATTTTAGACTTTTTGGACATCAGTTTTTCTCATGTTTTGGTTAGATTTTCTGATCCAACTGAATTTGCTCTAAGTAAAAAATGAGTGAGCACTTTATTGAAAACAATTAAAGTGAAATGGTCTGTTCACCAACTGATCAAAAGACTAAGACTACAGCCTTTAGAAGACAAAAGACTTGGATTCAATGTCATTTTCTGTCAGGTATTCACACTGTCATGAACTCCTGATGACTAATGACAAAAAGCTTTCTCTCTTTGTTAGTGGTTAGATTGTTGAGCTGTAAAAGTAAGGCCCCTCACAACGCCACATTTACCACTTGAAGCATTGTACCCACTAGCCCCCTGGAAACTCTTATCAAGTAAGCACGAAACAAATTATACTGGTCTTAGAATTTTGATCAGGAGTGTATAGTACAACATTTATTGGGTGTAGAACTTGCAAAAGTGTCAAATATTTCATTTCCTGCTCCTTGGTATAGTTTCCGCACAGTTCTCCCTGCCACCTCCTGCAGCCTCATACACATATGGAACAGTCTCCCTCACTACCTCTGAGTCAACGTGTGACGGATGAGAGGGAAAAAGAGGACATGAATGCAGATCCTTCTGTATGGGGCACAAGGGGGTCACAGACATCGGATTTCCATAACTCAGGATTTCCATAACAGGCTCTAGATTGCCCAGTTCCAGGCCTTGGCTGAGCTTAACACGAATGAGTGACTCTGAAGTGTCACAGCGAGCTCGCCAGCACCACATCACACACATCAACACACACAAATTCCTGTGAGGAGCTTCTCTTACAGCCCACTATGCAAAGACACAGTTTTTTCCTTTTAATTTGTCATCCTCTTGTATTAGAGTTGTTTAAATTAGTCTCAGTGCAGCTCCAAGCAGACACGAGGTGATCCCTGCAAGCCCTATTATTGAATTTGGACAAATGTGTTACATGCAGAGCATTGAAGCTTCAGTGTAATGGGCAAACACAGGGTGTGGGTTTCCACACAAAGACATACACTACAAAGAGGATCTGTTGGCAGTGCTGGCACTCGGCGTCAAAACGAGACCGCATAGGAAGAGAGGGAGGGAAGCTGTTTAGAGGAATTTGTGATCCTCTTGCTCTTACAAAAACCCCACAGATACCCGCGCAAACATGCACACAGACAACAGCATGTGTGTATAAGGGCTTTTATTTTGACACAAATAAAAAAACACACCTATTTCCTACCTTCTTTCACTGTCTTACTCCTTTTCACCCACATGAAAACAAGCATACAGCATTATGACACTCACACCCCTAATCAGTGATCCTCTCCTGGAATGGCTCTCACATCTGAAATGAGACAAAGAGGAAGAAGAGGAGGAGGAGGAGGAGGAGGAGAGGAATAAAAGCAGATTTACAAGGCTGCTTCCAGCACCAGTCAGCATCTTCATTCTTCAGGCCCCTGAGATGCTCTACAGCAGTGACACAGACATACACGTGCACACACATACACACAGTCTTTATCTCTCTGTTTGTCACACACGCACATGTACACTTTGATGTTTTAATGAAACAATCTGCAGCTTTGGCTCCATGTGTGTCTGTAAGGACTGTAAGGACGTGGCATCTGTTGGAAAATGTTGTAGAGAAATGATGTGAAGTGCTTTCACTCAAAGCCATTTTTTATGCTTAGTCATTATTCAAATGTGCAAGCCGAGAGCGTGAATACACAACGTGGGACTAGATCGACTGAAACATCCACCGCAACAATTACATATCTTGATCTTTGACAAACTACTTTGTGGACTTGTATCTGCATGTCGACCTTTTTACACTTCACTTGCGGCACAAAAACATCAGAAATGTGTTTTTAATTGGCTGCACTGCAGACTGTCCCGAAGCCTCGGCAAACAACTGTTTGTAATGGACGTCGCAAACATGTTTTTATTAATTCAGAAAGTCAAAAGGCATGAGGAGGTGGACATTTGTCTTCACAAAAAGTCAAATGCCGCTCATTTATCTTACAGATGCACGGAAGTGATAAATAAAAAATCACTTTTATTTCTTTCCATTTCATCTCTAAGGCTGAGTATGTGCCTCTGTCTGATCCCTGCCGCTCTCAGAGATACAGGGATCAGATTGTGTGAATCTTTTTGTGTGTGTGTGCTGGAACCTCACTTCAGTTCCCAGTGTTGGGATTACTAGTCCCTTTGAAATGAAAGATTGAAAGGAGTTTGCATCACACTTTCATAAAAGGTTCAGGACATGTTTCAGGAGTCATCCATGAATAAATGATTAATGTTTACAGGAATATTACGGTGCAGAACAACTTGGTGGTGTAAAAGTTAAGTCGGTGATGTCCGTATGGATGTAGGCACTAGTATTCTCCATGTCTCCAAGTCGCTTGAAAAGAAATTGCTTCTAGCTGCATGGAGTTTTAAGTTGGAGGACAATTTTCAGGACGGGGATGGTGGTGGCGGTGATAGAAACCTTAGTGTATGCTCTACAGCTCTACACAGTTGTACTCCGTGTGGATGAGTGACGTAATTAAAGCACCCTCGCACTCTCGTGTGATCCCTCTCACATGGAAAATTTCTGCGTCACTCGCCTACAAAAATGGATAACTGCTGGACAGAGATGCGCAGACAACATAAGCCAGGAATAGGAGCTATCATTGTGTGATGGGCTTAAAAAACACAGTATTATATGATTCGTCACTCAGAGGTCACCGTTATAATCCTGTCATCAACAATTCCTTGTGGCCACACTCTGTAGAAAAGAGAAATGTACAAAAGAAATGCTGTTAAACAATGTGAACAAATGCAAACCTCTTCTACTAGTTGAAATTCTGTTTTAAAACCAAAGTTGTATCCATGTTTTCGAACCACTAGCATATCAATGTAATTTCCCATTTACGTTAGCATTAAGCTAGCTCTGTTTTCTCTCTAGTCTGTGCTTCATTAGCTGATGTGAAACATGTTGAATGTGTTGAATCTGAATCTCTTGTTAGTTTAGTGCTATAGTAGACCTGTTTGCAATACACTGCCCCCTACAGTTTGGGAGCAGACGCCAATAGAAGTCAATAACAGCCCCATAGAGGGATAAAAAGTACAAAAGCCACATGTGTTCCGCATCTCTTTTCTGTGCATCATGATCATGTGGAAAGCAAAACCCAGCCCTTACTGGTGGTGGTGGCAGTGGTGATGATGGCGGGAGCAGCTGTTGTGGTACTGACAGCGGGGCATTGGTGGTACCACTGAAATGCATTTTTCTCTCTCTCTCTCTCAGTCACCATTTATTTGTTTGCTTAGTTTCAAGTTTGCCGTGAAATTATCTGCTGCACTATTAGAGTTAAGCAACATTTAGTTTGTAGTTTGTTGGGTGCTGTGCTGAATAAAAAACTTATTTTAGAACATGTGTGTCGTTAAGAAATAGAAACTTATCCTCTCTGATAGCATGCATATCTTATAAGATATTCCAAGACTTGACATGTACTGAAGTGTGGTGGGTGGACAGCTGCAGCTTTACTTTATCTTAGAGCTCTGTTTAGCTAGTATCACATTGAAATTTAATCATGCCATGCTTGGTGAGGGTGGCTGTCAAGAATTAATCTTAGATATGATAAACACCTCAGGCCCACAATAAAAGTTTTTCTATGAAGAATATAAAAGAATAAATCCTCCTGAGAAATGGTCCGAGCCTGGAAATTGTCTCTGGGGGGTTCTATGAGAAAATAAAGATGTCATAAGGAAATACAAAGCACTTAACACTGCCTGAAGAGAAACATCTCAATATCTGAGTGTAGTATAAGGAATGTTTCATCACTGTCCCAATGATACTCACTTGTAACTTTGTGTTTCAATAAAAATCAATGCTTTTTCAACATTGTACAAAACTGTATTGGTATTAAAATGACAGAAGACAAAGATTCTGGATGGCTCCCTGATGATTTGACATTTGCCTGTGTGCCAACTTTTAGTTACTTTGTATTTCTGGACTGCAACTTGGAGTCTTACAATGAAAGCTTTTCAGAGACGTCCAAAAATGAGCACCATTATTTACTTTATTGAGCTGTCAAATCTCAAACCTCAACATGAAGCCTAAGTTTTTTTTACTTCCTTTGTCAGTGAGGCAGTCTGAAACAGTTTGAAGCACTTTCAATTCTAAATAATATCATATAACACATTGTATATAACTGCTGCATCCCAATCCAGGGAATGTATCCTTCACAGGATGAATTCAAAGACAAATTCAATCAAGTGGATTTATTCAAGGCTTTTCCATTTCAAAAGCACCTTCAGATCTGGTTGGCTGATGTATTCACTACATAACACAGAGACTGTACCAACAAAACCAAAGTTTTTCAAGTGAAGATGAATATACTCTTTGATATAAGATTTTGGTTTCAACTAAACAATGGAAAACAATGTTAATACCAAAGATGATTAGGGACTTACATTTTTGTATTATTTTTGAAATGGTGGGTTGCATTGTTTTATGTCACCTTCGGTGCATATACCATAACATTGTTTTGAATGTTGTAGGTCCTGTTATGATGCCTTATGCTGAGTCATGTTACATTGTGTTGCATAACAATACATCATGTTGACTCTTATTGTGTTGCCCTGTGTTTTTTTATCGTGTTTTTTTATACTGTGTGGAAATACATTGTGTTTTAATGCGTGCAAATTAAAATAAGAACTGTTCTGATCATTTGGCTCAGAAACTCAAAAATGAGAAATTGTGTCAGAAAATTGGTATTTCAACATTGGTGTTCATGGAGTTCCCTTGGCTTTTGTCTGCACCCTCAAGTGGACACTTTAAAAACTATGGTTTTAAGGACTTCAACCTTGGCTTGTTTTTCACCATCCAGGCTTTTCCCTTGGCTAAAGCAGGGAAAACAATGGTAACAAAAAAACATAAATGAAGAAATATAAATCAAAGATCTGCCCTAATGGTGCTTAATGGTAGGAAAATTTTTGACAAAAATGTTATATCACACCAAGACATATTGAAAATCTAAGAAATATTTCCAAAACTGGACCAGGGAAACACAGCCTGCAGTGCTAGTTAGCATGGCCAAAAATAAAGAAAACATGGTTATGTAAATATTGCCCTGTCTTGCATCACTGATAATACTGATGCTTATTTTAGAACACATCATCTAGCGTTCAAGTACTGCAGATGACTTTTCTCTGTATTTTTGGCTTCAAAGTTCTTGAAATTGAAACTCTGCCAAGTTCACCATTATTTAGTCCAGAGTATTATGGAGCGCAGAGTAAATATAGCTCAGATCCTCTTCTACTGCTCTTCATGTGTCTCTCTTTCTCAATGTTTTTTCTCCCCCTCTCTCCGACTGGTCTGGCCTGCAGTTGTTGCAGGCCTGCGTGAGTGAATAGACCCTCGCCTCGTCAATAAAGCAATCATTAGAAGCAGATTGAGTTTGTGCTTGTGTACTGACAGCACACTGGATGAGGTGAATGGAGAAGGAGGAGGAGGAGGAGAAGGTGAGGGATGAGAGACGGATGCTGATGGTGAGATTTGATATTTTGATGTGTGTTGGGTGAATTTGTCACAACCAATTTAAAGCGGCTGCAAGGAAAAGCTGTTGTTTTTCAGGTATAAAGACTGTGTTTCCCATGAGCACTTGAAATCCTGTCATGAGAACATGACTCATACCAAGGCATGTTTGTTGAGTGTGTTTGTTTGAAAGCAAATGAATAGATAGCAGATCTTTTTAACAGTATTCATTGATGGTAATGTAGCAGTACACCAAATCAGATCTGCCTGCAAAATCAGAAATTTATAAACTGAAACCACGACTGAATGTTTAGTTCTGCTCGAGATCATACTGAAAACAGTTGGTGGTGAATAACAAGCCACTGGGAGGAGAATTTAGTGAGATTTAACTGCAGTTATCGACCATTCAGTTCACAAATAATTCACCCCTCGTTCAGTACATTGAGTGAATGACTGACTGACTGGATGTAAACATGAAAGCATTTAGAAATAACCAACTCTGGCGCTGATAAACCCATTTTAGGTGTTATTTTATATTTATTATCAGGCATATTTCTAGAAGTGAGACTTTTTCAAGATCACTTTGAAAGTCCTCGCAGTCCCTTTAAGTGATAGGAAACATTTATTGTTTGTTTTTAGACTCAAAAACTGAAGCTGAGTATTTATTGTTTATTTGAAGTCTGCTCATGTGATTCTATATGCCTTTCCTGACTGTTAAGACCTTCTTCTGTAACACAAATATGTGTCTTGCTAAAGTCATTGGCGGTTAAATCAAAACAAAGTCACACCATAATCCAATTTTGTACCACTGACTATTGGTCTTCTCCTTTAAAAGCCTTTTCCTTTTCTGCCCAGGCACACCTATCTTTCTCTGTCCCTGTCTCTGTCACTGTCTGCGTTGTGCTGTGTGTCCCCCGGGCTAAACTTGGTCCGTGATCAGCTGAGATTTCGCCATGTTTGAAATGCAATCACTCCCAATTCTCTGTGCTGTGCTCTCTCCGCCTCTCTAACAGGGAGCCAGCCATCACCACAGTCACTTAAGCCTGTAGTTAAAAAACAACAGCACACAGTGACAGTAACAAGAAACAGGACAGTCATAACAAGTTTAGAAAAGTTTACTGTAATGCTTGGTACAAATGTAAAGGAATACATAGCATGAGCGGCCTTGGTGAACTTAAAGGTTCAATGTCAACGAGGCACAGTCATGGTGCATTAGCATGAGACTTGAATATTTCCCTATGGAACCCCGTAGAAGCTTTACATGATTAAACAAAATACTTTTACACCAGTTGCTCCTCTGTTCATCAATGTATCAGTTCAGATGGGTTTCCCAGGTACTGTGGCTCACACGTCTCTGTTATTGTTATTATTTTCATGGCCCCTGTAAATACACCACCACTGTTTATTTACTTATTTACTAATGAATATACTTATTTATTTATTCATCAATTATTGTCTGTCCCCACTGCTGTTGCACTTTCTGTTATTACAATTTGCCACCCCCTGCTTTTCTACTGAACCATTTAACTTTTTCCACACTGTATCTGTATACTCTAATCTGTGGCCTATACAAACGACAAGTTAATGTGTGGACTTACACTGGATCTACAATGTTACGATCCGGCTGTGACAGATATGTAACAGTCCTCTTTTCTGGACACCAAAGCTGTGACACATCAATGAAGTGTAGGGCAGATGAATCAGGACAGGAAGTTGTGATCGGGAACTAGTAATGAGAGCCCAGTAAATTTCAAAATAAAACGAACGTGTAAAAACTAGATGGCTTGACTACAACAGCAAACAAACATCATGCCTCCAGGTTAGGATTCATGAGTTTTGAGGTTTTACAGCCCAACGTGAATGAAGGACGGTTTATTATTGGAGTGGGAAGCATAGGAACTCCTCATCCTCTTGACTCCAGCTGTTTGGAAATCCTGCAGTCACTCATTTCAACAATGTTACTAATTTTGCTGAAGAAGACGTGTCTGGTTTTGCAACTTGCAAAATATTCCACTGTTTTTGGTATCTCTGGCTCAAACTGGAGACATCTTGACTCTGCAACACCAAAACAAAATAAAACAGGAAGTTTAATGCTCAAGGAGTGGATGCGGTTTTGCACGCCTGCTTATGTAAATCACTCCTATTGTCACGTTACCTTAAAAGAAAATTCAAATCAACTCATAAAGGTTACATTTTCAGGGGTGAACTTAAGAAAGAAAGCGGAGGCTTTTGTTGCTTTCACGTATTCAGGGTTGCTTGGCTGGTGGATGAATTAAGTATACACAGTATGTATGGACAAGAAAAAATGTGTTTTTCATTACTCAGGACCTTTAAGAGTGAAGTTGCTGTAGCTGTCGTGCATTATTCATGAACACACATTGTAAAAAGTACAGGAAAATGTTTCATACAGATGATGGCTGTATTTCTTGCAAACGATCTCCTCTCTTTTTGGTGCATCTGCCATGTTAAATCACAGAAAATGAACACTTACAACTGTGACTGGTAAATCCTAGCTGACTTTTATGAAGTCCCTCAGGTAGCCTCTGTCTCATCCTTGGGCTCCTTTTCTGCTACTTTTATTCCAACAATAGAATATAAAGCAGGGAAAAAAGTATAAAAAGTATATCCTTGGTATATCAAGTGTGTATCTCTTCTTATTTTGTCTCTATGAGGCATCCCAGCATATCTCAGTCAATGAAATGTGTCCAATATCAGTGTTTGGACTTGTGCCATTTCTCCCCATCGCCTCTTCTTCATGTTCCATTTAACATGAATTCAATTTTCACACCCATGTACGGCTATCTTGTGCACATGAATTATGTGTCCCCTCAAAATAAGTCATACATATCTCCTGGATATTCACTAGGAAGAACATGTCCAGCCATGGAGAGACGCACGCTTGACGTGTCAGTTTATTGCCTTTATGATTGGTGCTATCCGTTCAGCAGTGTGAACAGGGAAGCTCGGCACATCTGTTTGTTTTAGAATTCGCTGAAGGATATAAAGCCTGAAGTATAGCCTTTAGGCATGCTGCTTTATCGCTTATCATTGTGATGCAGGTCGCTTTGACACACATGTACATGTGTTTGTCATTGATACTGTGGCTGATGTATGCCGTTGTGATTGGGAACAGCTCACAGAGCACACAAGGGAAATAGGCTTTAAGACCGACATAGTGAATTAAATCTGTGCATTATCTCTATCTTTCATTTTGACACCATTTATTTAGAAGTTGCTTTTTTTTATTTTGACGATGCTTATCAGTTTATTAAACATGGCAGCTACACAGAACCCATTTCATGCAAGTAACAATTCCCTGCAGTAGTTCCAGTGCAGGACATCAGGCAATGTTGATACAGATCTGAACACCATTTGGTGCACCATTCAATTGCAGCCAAATCTAAAAATAGTGCCCAGAAGTGTGCGTTTGTCACTAGCACTAATCAAAAAAGAGCATCCCCTCACCAGTATTTTATTGAGATACAGCTGGACCCCAACAGCAGGCTCAGTTGATATAATATGATGTGCCAAAAACAGCTTCCAAGCCTACAGTAATCACATACATAGCCCTACACTTTGACTCCACTCAATAATTTCTGAAGCCACCACTGGTCTTGACAACAGGCTAATTGGATGGCTGACCCTGCTGGTCGAAACAGCTGACTCTGCACATCAAAAACCAAAGTCCATCAGTGAGAACAAAGCTTTACTGAGAGCTGTCGGTAGGTTTCAGATGAGTGATGAGTTGGAAGAAAAACTTCAAATTGAGCCTCAAGAACAGATACACTGCTCTGCAAAACACTTCACTGAAGTCCAGAATACCACAGAAGACCAAAAGCAATCTTTCAAAAGTCAATATGTATTATTGTCAACTATGAAGAAAAAGTTGCCCATCTCAAAGAATTTCTCATTCATTTATCACTCTAGAACACATCCTCTAAAGTTACCACTCTTTGGATAATTGTGTAACTATGTTAGTTTTCCAACCTTGAAACTGAAATGGAAGCAAAAGCATTTGACAGTTTAAAGTGCTGGCATTTGACTTCAACAAATGCCAGCAAATGCGTTCACGTGCATTCTTTGGATGCTACAACTTATGCTTGTTGCTTTCAAATATTTTACAATAAAACTAGAAATGAGTAAGATGTAAGAATGTGCTAAAAAAGCTGTTGATGAGAGGACAAAGACAAGCTCAGACTTTCACAGTCCTCTGTCAAGGATGAGCCCAGAAAAAGTGAGAGAAGTCACTTGAAACTGTTGATTCTGCTAGTAAATTGCTGTAATGTTAGTGGACAAATTCAGAAAACAACTTCAGAGCCCAGGTTGTTTCATTGATTAAAATTCTGATTAATAGTGGTTGAGCTGCAGGTATTTTGAGTTTACTCGGCATTTGCAGTGATCTCACAACAGCAGAAACGAAACATCAACTGCGCTTCATTGATAATGTAATTTTCCAGACACAGACAGAATTGCATTAGAAATGATTTGTAGTTGCAATTCAACCTTGTCATTTTACTGTAAACATAATTCTAAATTAAACTTGCCACAGGGCATCCATTCATCTATGCTCATCTCGCCCTATGAAAAACCTTCAAACTATTAAAATGAATAGTAAAATGCATTAAATATAACACACACTTTATGCAAACTTAATCATTCTGTACCCTGAAAACAATAACAACAAATAATAAATGACTTAAATTAATTAAATTGGGTAAAATAATCATTGGCAATCAATGGGAAGCTCCACACACATATGCTCTACAGTTAAACAGCCAAACTAGTAATAAACACTATTAAGTATAAACAATGAAGGCTCAACTTGGATTCTGCAGGTGCAGCATCTGGCAATCATGATGTCACATCTCCTTTGTTCAGCATCAAAAAACCAAATAAAATCAAGTTATTCTAAAACAGAACTCTGTCATAGCAGCATGATAAGAAATGATGATAACATAACGACAAGATACAGACTTGAAACAATTTCTCAATTTGTTTTCTAATTTTATACTTTGACCCTTGTTTCCATAGACACAAGCTTAAAGCAAACCAGATCATGACAGTCAAAAGTAACCCTGAAGGGGTTACTGCAAAGAGCGGTCCCAGAAAAACAGAGAGAGCAGCCAAATTTCAAAGCAGCCAATAAAAAACACACCTGGTATGTTGAAAGCAGACATCTGGGCTCATTACGGATTTTGCAAACTTGTTGGAAAATCGAGAAGATATGTCAAGATATGTCAAGAAAGAATCAAATAACACGAAAATACCACCAATTTGTGAAAGTAGTTGTTTCCTCCGAGAAAAGCTAACGCCTGCTATTGTTACTGGAACAGCGCACAAGAATACTTTGTCAGCTAGTTCTGAGAAGGCAAGTAGAATTACAAAGTCTGTGGCCACATTCATAGTAAAGGATCTTTGGGTTTTTTAGTGAGGAGGAGAGAACAGTTTCAAAACTACAGGGAGGCTGGAGCTATTTATTTTTGGTTTGGCATAGGCATCTTTGTTAAAATTGATTCCTATGTAAATTTCCAGTTAGAAGAGGACTCAGGGTCAAACATAATGATTTGTGATGCATCATGATACAGAGTTGGTTAAACCATAGACTGTATAATTGTAATATAACCAAACTTTGAGACCAGTGGAGATGCAGAGCTCTAATTTACAGTCTAAACTCAACTCTCAAACAAACTTGACTGCTGTAAAAATATACCCACCACCATCCTGCTAGCTCATTCCAGGTAGATAACTCACCTACAGACATTTTACCCCAGTCCGTTTTTCACCAGCATCTCATTAGCTCCTGTGCAGATGACTTAGCACCAACCCAACCTCACAACATTACCCTGCAGGTAGCTTTTAGGCCCCGCTGCTCCACTTTCACTGCAGATTCAGTCTAGCTAAGAATTCCCTTTTAAATAGCTCGTTCACTGTGTCCTTTCATGGTGCCGTGAGCTTTGGAGAATACACGCTTTGCTGCACTCCTGACCACAACAACAACAAGGCTGGCTTTAAGGTGCTGCTCTCTATTTCCCCTGGGATTATCAGCTTTTTTTTGCTTCAAATCTGCCTGTCTGCCTTCTTCCAGACTAGGTAAGATTTACAAAGAATATACAGTCCAAAGTACCTTTAATGTACAGGTCAATTCATTTTAATGTTTGCGTTAGAATAATGTCTATGCCCTTTTTTTAACCCCTCTGTCTTCAAAAATTACATCAATTTACAAAAAGGTTTTTCATCAATCAGACATATTTCTCTGTAAAAATGTTCTCATAAATGCTTGTTTATATTTCATGTGCACTTTCCCCTCAAACCATTTTGACAGAGTGGGAATAGATGCGCTGCGGAAATGGCTTTTGTGCCTCGGTCAACAGTCTGACATCTGTTCTTTTGAGTGTGTTGGCTGGTGAAAAGTGCGCCTGCAAGCTTTTATGTCGCTTCTCCCATTTGGAAAACTACCCAAATTGGTCACATCTCCACTGATGGCACGATTGCACACACCATTTTTTGACACAAGGCATCAACAGTTAATGGTTGTTTTTTTCTGTTTTAATAAATTTAAATTATGGTGCTTTACTTTTATGATTATGGTTCAATTTTGAGTCATTTTAAAAATGTATTCGATCATTAAAACAGAAATATGCTGGTAGAAATTCTTGAGATTGAATACCTCAATGTATAGATAAGAGTGAGGCAGCAGAAGAGATTTAGAAAATATCAGAAGCACAAAGCAATTGGTAAAGGCCAGGACTGCTGCAACACAGACCACAGCCTTTTCACATGGGGTGTGAGCTTTACCACAACCCTCTCTAACCCTCTGAAAGAAAGAGAGAGATCATCACAGCACTCCTCAGACTAAAGGTAAGATTACAATCATTTACAGTCATCCAAAAATCCACAACCCCTTTCAGTCTGAACTCTTCTGTTACACACTTTCTCATGTTCTGCACTGACCTGCTTTGCCCGGGAGACAGGCTTGGCTCATCCTTCAGTTTCTCTATACCTGCTGATCTGTTTTTGTTTCCCACCATCTTCTTTATCCTTAACCGATTTTTCTGACTCCATCAAGTTTGCTGTATGCAGGGCCCTAAGCCTCCCTGCTCTTTATTGCATCTGTCCTGCAATATCCTCATGTCTGATGGCGCCAGAAAGTTTTTCTCTACACTTTGATGAGTCCTAAGATTGTGTCGGCTCGTATTTCAAACATACTGCATCCTCGTCCTTAGCTGTTTTATCCTGTTACAGTGCTGGATTTATTTCCCTTATCTTGGGGGTGTTCTTTTTAGAAGTTCAAAAGGAGTGTAACATCTTCACATAGTCACCGAGCTTGTTTTGTGACACTAGTCCAGCAAACAACACTCAGGCTGGTTTACTTAGGCTTTTAGCTTTTTCCCCTTAATGTCTACGTCTAATGTCTGAAGAACTAGCCAACATATTTGGATCAATTATCTTTCATGGATGCTGAATAAGTGATATTTTGGAGACTGAACCCTAAAACTTGCTTGAGATACATCTTGAAAATGAAACTACAATTATCGATTTGCAAGGATTCTTCTTGTTGAAAAGTTTTACTGAAATGTTCCTCCACCATCCGTTTAGCCGGAGAACTATTTTCCATTTTCGGCCTGTTGATCATAACTCCCATCAGTCTTCATTCACTCCTCTCTCACATGCTCACTCATAATTTCTGCCTGTCATTTTGTCAGACATGTCAATTGAGATATCATCTCTGGCGTCTATCTAATGGCCCTGTGACGCACCCCCAATGACATCCTATCAACTTGCTCCTGTCATTGTAAATACAAATCTTTTTCTGCCTCAGAGTTCAGGCTGCAGTTTGTTGCTGCTGCTCAGGGTGGACACCTCTCAGTCACGATGACTCCTTGACTTTCTGACAGGATTTAATCAGCATGTAAGCCATCATAATGTTTACTTTTATTTCATTTGCTTGCCTCTTTTTTACTGAAATATTTTAATGTTGAGAGAAGGAGCTGGGTTCAAGGACTTCCAATTCTTTTTCATTTTTTTAAAATAATTTGACTCTCTAAATGGTTTATGAAAAAAAACGACAAAGACCTTGCATCCTGTCATGGGTCAAAGCAAGCACTCTTTGCCCTTGATTGGTTACTTTTATACTTTTAATCATTATTCTCAGCCTCTAAGTAATGAAAAGGCCTTGTGGAATGCTATTACACCTTTAAAGCAATGAATACGGAAGCCTTTATTTAAATAACCTCTGGAAAAAAAATCAGTGCAGTGGTGTGAAGGGCAGGTGCAAAAGAAAAAAGAGGCACATATGGAATATGTATTTTGGCTCCCAAGAGGAAACTTAAATGTGTGTCTATCATCGTTTAACTGGCCAAAGGGGATGATTAATGTGATTAATACAGGTGGCCAACCACCTAAGCATGTGTTTTGGTTCCCGAGAAAGCACTTTGGAGCAACTTTAGCTCCAAAGAGGGCACTTTAGGTCATGTTTTGGCTCTCAAGATTACATTTTAGCGTGCATTCTTCAACAATTGGGATTAAATCCCCCTTTTTCTGTGCACACCACTGCATCAGTGATAGAAGTACACAGTTGAACATTGAGGAAAACTATGATTACAGAGTTCCACACGAGACTACACAAACACTGAACTCCAGCAGGACCAGAAATTGCAAATTAGCTCTTCACTTTTCTTACATTTAAAGATACATCACAAGCTCCAGGCACTTGTGCTGAATGCTTTTATTTTGTTCTCTCGTGTTTTTGCTACATATACACTTGTGTACAGCACGGTGGCAAAAAAGCATTACAGAAATTAATTGAACGAGACTCAAGCTATAGCATGCATGTTGTTTTCAAGATAATTTCCAATAAATATTTATTATTTATGGAGCATATATGCAGTTTGAAATATACATTGAAAATGGATTAAAATCTTTGCTCTTCAGGGTCTCGACACAGTATTCGAGGACGCACTCGGTGAAATAAACATGCAAATTCTTCTCTTCATGAAACACTATTGTCTCTTTGGCAAGCATCATATGGCACACCTGCATCTGATCTTAGTTTAAGTTTGTGAACCATGAGTGTCTGTGTGAGAGTGTGTCAGCATTTTCCACTACCTGCACACCAAGCAGCAGGTGATTTCTAACACCTGGCACCAGTTGAAGCCAGAGGGCGGCATCCCCCGCTGGTCCTCCATGTGCTCTGCACCAGCATCCAAAGGCCCCAACCAGCAGCACACATACACACCTTGGTCTGACAGGGGAGGGCCAAGTTGTACAGGAACAAATACCAAAGCTGCCAGACGGAGCAGACTCAGATTGGATCTATACCAGCTGTCAGACTGACAGTTCCACCCCAACAGAGAGATCACTGACACGCAGGATGGCTGGAGTAGAAAGTGTTGCTGCTTCTGCACTCTTCAGACTTCTTCCCATCACTCTCTGCCTAAACCTTTTTAATCCTTTCTCACTTTGTTAACATTGTTCTAGTGTGTTTATGGGCACTAACAAACCATGCTGAACTCAAAAATCTGGTGCTGAAATTCTGAAATTGCATTGTCACATGCAATTTGTCAAACACTGGGGCGGATGAACATGTCTGTAAGGTCGTGCTAAAACTTAACATTTTCAAATCTATCAAATAACACAATAATACTTTTCATTTTTGGGATCTTTGGGTCTATTTTCTACATCAAAATCAAATCCTCCGCCCACCTTTTGCTTTTTTTTCATTTTCATCTCCACCTCTGTTCTCCTCACTCTGCTAGTTGTTAGGGTCGACAGGCCAGGTCCACCCTGAGGCCTCTGCACGCTAATATCAATCTAGTTATTAATACCACAGCTGATGGAGATGTGTGTTAGGAGGAGGAATTGATTATCCTCCCCCTCCCATCAGCCTCTGCTGGGAGAAGAGCAGAACCAAACTCATCTGAGAGCAGCGAAAAAATAAGGATTCCAAAATAAAAGATTGACATTTCAATTTCTTTGTTTTTCTGAGATAACTGATATGTTGCCACTTCAAAAGGCACTTAAGATTATTGCAGACACATACATGTGTTTTTGTACAAACTGAAAAAGACTGGCAGTGCTGTTGTCTGTTGTTGTCACTAACTAAACTTCATATTCAAAACACCTTTCTCTTCAAAAACAACCTAAGCTTCTCCTGTTTCATTCCTCCCCACCCCACTGATTGTGATCAACAGCTAGGCTGCTTACCTCTGCTCGGTGTACCGTAGCAGATCACTATAAAACTGCAGAGAGAAACTACGTGCTTCCACTCCAATTCCTCTCTTCTGATTGGTCAATTTCCTCATATACACATAAAGTAGAGCAGAGATGTGTGGGGGCATTTCCACAAGTAAAATTTGTGTCCCTACAGATATCCTCCAAAACTCAAGTAGCACAGATTCAGGTGGAAAAAGTAATGGTGCAGTTGTAGAAGTAGATTGGAGAAGTTATAATTGCAGGGTTGTGGTTATAAAAGATAATAGGCATTATTAATAAAAACATCAAAGAAAATGTTGGGTTACAACCATGCAGCTGTCATTGTTTTTGTAAATATCAGTTTATACATCTGTGAATAATTTTTGTGTGACTTCAAATTCAGATCATGCATGTGTGAATATTTCCATAGTGCTCAAATTTTAAGTCTGCAGGATCATGTTTTTCCCCTCCATTTCTGACATTTTACATGCTCTCCTATTTTCCAACACATCTACCTCCATAGTGATGCCACCAAGCTAAAGCTCAGGTTCAGTTATTTACTCTCTGGACAAATCTGTGAAATGTGTGGCATGTTTGAGAGGAAGATCCATATCACAACCTGAAGTAGACTGTTGCACTGGGAGAAGTGTTTGATTTATTATGATGCACCACTTAAATCATCTTGAGAGAGGAGAGGAGAGTTGAATTTAAAGGAAGTTGAATATTTGTGTGTGTGTGTGTGTGTGTGTGTGTGTTTGTGTATGTGTGCGTGTGTTTTAGTGCCTTAATCCTACCCTTGCTTTCCTCAGCTGTTCTCATGGCCCTTGGACAACGCAGGAATAGGTGATGAGCTCACAATGCGGGAGCCACAGGAAGCATTCATTGGTAATCCAACAGAAGTATTGGTGCGGAACCTGTCCTGAATCACAATATTGCACCGAAAAGTGATTTTGCTCTGCAGTTCTGAGATTAGATAGGATGCAGGGTGTATGAAACTGGAACTCCAATTTATTTATTTATTTTTGCAGCAGATACATCCATTTGAAATGTATTGCCGGTTATATTTCTCCCTCTCCCTCTCTGTATGTGTGTGCGTCTTTGTGAGAGGGTTGGACTGATGGGGAGAGACAGAGATAGACGGGGAGAGATGCTGAACTGGTGCGTGGCAGGCGGGTTATTACAATAATGAGGATGGATGTGTTTATCATGAGTTGTGTATCCCATCCTTCCCTCCGTACCTCTTTCTGGCTCTCTGGCTCACTTGAGTAGCTCCGTCTGCGTCCCACATCTGTTGGACCGCGACCTCATCTCAGCGCTCCTGCCTCGCTGTTACAGCTTGTCTCGAGAGGAAGGAGTGTTTGGGCGTGCGTCTGTGAGTCATTCTTCTCCGCCTCCACCGGCCATAGCCACCCCTCCACCTTTGTGGCGAAGGCCAGGTGTAGCTATGAGGGGGTAATGGGGTGTGGAATTTTTGGGCAGGAGAAAAAGAGCCATGCCACGTTTCAACGCTTTCCTTGACAGGACTCCGAGCGATAACCCTCCTTCTTCTCTTTCTCCTAGACTCTATTTTCCTATTGTTTTTAGCCTCAGGCGTTTGAGAGGTAGAGGCGAGACGAATCCAATTTTCAGGGCACCTTCTTTCACGCATCCTTGTGCACATCTACCCATCTGCACATCCACTTCTGAGTCTCAGACCACAAGATTTCCTCCACAGGTCACTGCATCTGTTGAGGATTGAGACACTTGAGTGACAATAACACGGCCATAAATACCCCTTGTAAATGATGGAAGTTGTTAAAAGATGCCAAACTTTCAATCTAGCGCTAGTGAAATTGTATTTTCCAGTGAAAAGAAAGAAATTGAGAGAATGAATTGCCTGGAATCTAACACTTCAAACTTGTCCAAACAGAGGTATCACTCATACAGATTTGATCACATATAAGAAGAATAAAACAAATAATCCAGCAAGCATTGCTAGAAATAAGAGGGAAGCAGATGCAAAAATTCCCCTAAGAAACTCTGAGAATACTCCTAAAAACAGGGCCAAAGATGTTCTTTCAATATAGGCCTGTGCACAGCCTGGACTGATATCATAATCCTTCTTTAAGCAATCACTTTTCTGGAAGTCTCCACTTTCGTTTTATACTTCATACTGCGCGCTAAGAGAGAAAACGAGATAGAGATGAAGAGAGCAGAGGGCACGGACTACTGCACCTGTAGTGGTGTGAACTGTGACTGGCTGCTGAGATGAGACTGGTTCCTTCTTAAAAAAAAAAACTCCTCCAGCTGTTAAAACCAGCAAAGAAATAAACCCAAAACCTGAGCCCTCACCCTCGGCATCTACAGCTAATACGACTGCAAAGAAAGTTGCTGCTGCTTCCCTTAAATGACAGAAAACAGAGTAAATTGAGGTGAGGCATGCAAGGCTAAGCTCCTCGGACATAGCTTTGGAAAGCTAAAAAGAACTCTGTGAAAAAATCCAAAGTGTATAAAAGTATGCTGCTTCTTCTTATCAAACAAGCGAGCCATCTGCTAGCCTGTTTGGCAAATGGTGCGACAGCTTCTTGCTACAAAGCATTGTTTGGTGTTGCTGATAAATCTCACCATAATGTATTATGACCAGACTTGCAAAGGGATGAAGACTTTGTGGTAAATAATGGGAGAGTTTTCTGAAAATGTCCAAGGGAATTTTAGCTCTAGAATATTGGACATTTTCAGGGTTTTGTTGCTGCCAAGTAGGGATCAGTACTTTTCACATCAGGACTGTTACGGTGCTCAATGGTACCAAGTTTTGGTACTTTTATGTGTTTAAGGGGTGATAAATGTCAATGTGTTTAATAATAAATTCTTAAGATATTTCAACTTATTTTCCTAAATACACTGTAAACTTTAACAAATATATCAAAACAACATTCAACTCTTGGCTCTGTACCATCGCAGTTATTTCACAAATCTCTTTAACACGACGACCCTTAACAAAAATTAACTACAACTTAATAAATTAACTACAACTGCACAGTTTTTTTTTAATGTACAAATGAAAACTTAGCTCTATGAACTCTATGCCCATGACCAGCATGGAAAAAGCCTCCTCTACCATTCCCTTACAGCCACAAGGATGTGTCTAAGTACCAAAAAATTGAAATGTTGATTGTTACATGAATATATACCAAGTACCACTGACAGAATTCAGTCAGTAACTTTAAAAGTACCAGATTTGGTATCCATCCCTACTGCCAGCAGGACTGTCACCCTCGACCCCACCATGACACAATCTACCAAATCAAGGCAATCAATATTTTGGAAAAGCCCTGCCACACTCAATCCCCATGTCTCTACACTGCAAAAAAGAGAGTCTGAATATAAGATAAAAATACTAAATTTGATGGAAAAATATCTTAAAACTAGTGAAATTATCTGTCCATGCAGCAAAAAAGAAAAAAAGAAGATGGCCTTGATTAGTATTCTCAGATCTTAAAACAAGAAGAAAATGCTCTTTTTTAGATTAAAATGCTTGAAAACAAACTTCCTGAAGAAAAATTTTTTAGGGAAATATACTGAATATGAGCAATAGAATCTAATTTCATGCTTCTTATATTCTTGATTTTAGCAAATGGAATGAAAAATATCACTTTTCAAAGTCAAAACTACTCAGAATTAGAGAAGTATGATAAAGATAATTCTTGATTTTTGAGCATGGGTTTGTAAAATTCTTAGCTGTTTGCTAAATAAATTGTCTCTTTAAAAGCTGATTTTTTTGTGTTATTCTTAAACCAAGCAACTTGAGGTAGAGCTAAATCTTGAAACAAGTTTTAATGTTATGAAATAACATGTGAGATAACCAAAGTAACTTGTTTTAACAGTTATTCACTCATTTTAGGATTCTCAGACTGATTAAGACAAAATTGAAACGTTCATGCTTTTTTGAGATCTAACAGTTTCAAATGCTAAAAATAAATTAAAAAAAAACATTAAAACAAGATATTATATTAAGCATGTCTTAAAGTAAGATTTTAAATCTTGGCAAGTGCAAGATTATTTGCAGTGTAACATGCATATCATGAAACACAGCATTCAAAAATCTGCATCAACAAATCAATATTGTCTTCCCATACTGACCTAACTGTTGTTAGCTTGAGATGGTTATTGTCAAGTTCATTTGTTACATTTCACAGAAACAACATTAGACAATAAATTTAATTATTCTCAGAAGAAACGCTGACGGTGGATAAAAGTTCACTTTACCACAACAACGAGCTACGAGCGTAATGTGCAGAACCAGAGTCCACAGGTTAGAGGTTTTCAGAGGCCAGTAAAGACAACATGAATGAAGAGGAGCTCATTCTTGAGGCAGGGAAATCTATAGTTACAATAGTGGGTGTTGGCAGATGAGGAAAGACACAGTCAGACTTAAATGAAGCAGAGATGGATTGAAGACAAAGCTGGTGAAAGCATTCGTGAGCATTGCAGTGTTGGACATTTACTACAAGAACAAAACTGTAAACTTGCTTGTTTCTTGTTAAGAGTAGGGTCTCTCACATTTTTTAACATCAAAAGTTTTACTCTTCTGTAAAACTTAAAAAGTCTTGGCCTGAAGTTCTTTATTACCAACATCTGGCTACACCAGAGCTTTGAAAAGTTTAGAAAGACAATATTGTTGTCCAGTAGTTTGAAGGTTATGGGATTAATCTTGTCTCTCTCTCTTGGCTTTTGAATCAAAGTAAAAGTGACATTTTCTCTTTTTCTCACACACACAAACTTTTCTCAATTTCTCGTCTTCACTTAATCTTAGCCTCTCTGCAATGTCTCTCACAGATCAATTAAGTCAGCTTCATTGGCTTGCAAATAAACATTTGCTTAATGGCACCCAAATAATGGAGGAAGGCATGGTTTCTAATGAGTAATTGATCTTTCTCTCTGACCTTGTCCTTTTCTTATACAGATGGCACTCGATGGCTGTGCTGCACTGATGTTCCCACTAAACTTTTGTCGCTCCTCAATCACGGTGTCTGGTGCCTCTTAGTGTCACAGAAAGTTCACGGTAGAGACCAGGCGCCTCTCTACTCACTGATAGACTTTGTTTGGCCATTTTTTTTTTTTTTTTATAACTCAACATGATAGTTATTGGTTGTGTGAGTGTTATTGGACTGAGTGTATGTGTGTTTTTCTCTGTTATTTTCCCAGAAATGGCCCCCTCATTCCTGGAAATGAGCGCAGCCAACCAAACAGGAGCTGAAGTGCTAATCAGCGTCTGTGTGATTGGCTTTGGGTAATCATTACAGAAAATTACTGTGCTTTTTTTTTATATGAGTCAAGAACTGACATACCCATGAATGAGTTGCCGCAGATATGAGAGCGAGAGATTTGTTTATGTGCAGAGGCAAAAACCCATTCAAACATAGTATTCAAAGTTCTATGCAGCCCTTGAATTAGACATCTGACATAAGTGGAAAAATTTTCATAGACACTAAATGATGTTTCTCATTTATGCTAGTTTAGAGTTTTCTTTTGGCTGACTTTTAAGCAACATCTGACTTCAAAATGATGCTTCATAGCCAACATGTTTAGAAAGGACTTCTCTCTTCAACTTTAGAAATGATGGGAAATAACTTTTTTTTAGTGCAACTCTTAACTTTAAAATAACTGCGTCTTTGCTTGAAGTGTGCAAAATCACTTCTTACTTAAATACTAATGGAGTTAACCAGAAGGTGCTTTTTAGACTTCCTTACCCCTACTGGACTTCATTTTCATTGTATTAAGTGGACGTTATACTGCTGTTAGAAATGCATTAGCACATTGTAATCATGGGCTTGCTGCCAGGGTGGATATTTTTGGCTCATGCTATAATTTATTGAGCACATGGTGGACCCTCACTTAGCAACATGAGAAAACGAATCAGTCACAGGGAGTCACTATGGTCTAAAGGTTTAGGTTGCTCGCTCATAATTCTGATTTACAATACCTATGGGAATTGTTATGCCCTCAAATCATAGGTGAGAGAGATTTGTATTTGTGTCTAATGTTTATCAGAATAAGAATTGGAAATACTTTATCAACTCCAGGGGGAAATGTGTTGCTGCCAAACCTCTGAATGCAATACAACACTCAGAAAATAAATGAGACAGAGGCAGTAAAATAAGCAATAAGTACAAAATAAGTAAGTGCCAAAAATAAAACAATATTTAAATTATATGCATTGAGACTGTAGCAGGATGAATACTGAACACTGTTATTGCCTTTTAAATATTGCTGTTTTGTTTGCATGCCTCGTCAACATGTCTGGATCCCTTTAAAAACAAGATGCTGGATCTTAAGAGGCCATCCTTTGACAAAATCAAGACCTTTATTTCTTACATCTGTAAAGTCATGCCAACAGCATACCTAAGGACAAGTTGGATTTATATTTTGCAGCATATCAAAGTCTTGTGCCTCTCATGACAACTGATTTGGTTGTTTAGTGCTTCATTTGTATGGACAGTTGTCTCAAGAAAGCCCTCTAATGTCTCCCGAAAGCAACGTGTCAACCCAATAAAGAAACTATATAGTCCCTGAGTAGGAGAAGTTGAATCAAGAAGAAGTGTACAGCTCTGATATAAGTGAGCCTGCTGTGCCTGCAGCTAACAAGTGCTGCCTCTCAGAGTCTTTTGCTGTCATGCCATGATGCACCATGTAATCTTCCCCTCGGACTGTTTGAGTTATTGTGATATTTGACTGTCACGGCTGACAGAGAAGGTTGGCCTCCTCAGGGCCCTGACAAGTGATGTAGGATAAATCAGCTGCATGTCAGCTGTAGCTTGCACCGGGGGAAGTCTGGCTCACAGAGAATGCAGCAAACTCAGCCGCACTACTTTCAGTCACGCAAGGGTTGTTTAATGATTTTTACTCTTTACTCAACAGTTTGTCGATGGTAGAGAATAACATAAAGTTCACCGGCATCCTGACACAGAAAATGAGCTATAGACTATTGGAATTTAGTTTATGGCTTCGCTGAAATGCTTATGACCCTCTGTTATTCGGGATGTCAGCACTTTACAGAGCGTATCTGCTGTGACAGCTGTCAGTTGATGTTTTTAGGTGCAATGAAAGGACAAAGTGTGAGCAGTTAGAGGATGAATGCGGAGCAGATAAGAAGATGTTAGACAAGGGCAAGAGTGGAAGTAGAGATTAGAAAGGAGAGATTTAGGACTGATCTGAGTTTTGAGTAACAATTTGCAACAGCTGCAGCAGACTGGACTCATGAGATTAATGAGGTGAGATAACACTTGAAAGATTTGAGATTGAAATCAGATTTTTCTCAAAACAACTTGAGACACACTTACTGATCTTATGAAGAGTTGAAAAATTGCACTTATTTACATTTTGCAATGCCAGATCTTATAAAGGTTCAAAGTAGAATTTAGAATTGCAAAATGAAGAAAAGAGAGTGAGACAAAAAACTGACAAAGCAATTTAAATTGCAAAAACCAAATGAAGTGTAACGAAACACTTATGTTGAAATAGTCTGTTTATTTGCTGGTCGAAATTTTAAAACAACGGCCTTTAAAAGTAAAAATGTGATCAAATCTGCTCTTAAAAATGTAGATTCAACATTATCTCCTGTCAGGTATTCTCACCGTCATGACCCCCTGGTAAAGAGGGGAAAAAAGCTTTTGCTCTTTTGTGGTTGGATCGTTGAGCTGCATAAGCAAAGCCTCTCACAATGCGTTATTGCTGCTGTGGTTGAACACAGTAAGACAGCCATTTTGAATTTCTAAAAAGATCCTGAGGATTATAGAACAAAAATAGCTAGTGGTAGACTCCCAAAAAATTCACCAGCCCTGAGCTGAAGGAACCGATTGGATTAACTAAAAACCTCTTCAAAGGCCTCGTCTCCTTTAATGCCACTGAATTTCCTGTTTGGGCTTCGCAAGACGGCGCCAAACATGGGACATTGAAAGGTGGAAGAATTCTGGTTCTCTGATCAGAGAAAATGAACCCTGATGATCCTGATGGTTCCCACCAAGAACGGGAGAGCTTCTGGTTGTGCAGGGGCATCAAATGGTGGCTGGCTATGTGGAGATGTTGCAGGGGGGCAACCTTCATGACTAAGGGCCCTGGTTTTTCAACAGGACAGCACTGCAGTTCACAATAGCCGCCTAACAAAGGACTTAATCCAGAGGAATAATCTCACTCTTTTGGATCATCCTGCATGTTCCTCTGATCTAAATCACATCACACCGAACATTTCGATGGCCGAAGTGCAAAATCTCCTATCTGAAAAATTCACTTTTTTGAGAAAACTAAAAAAAAACTTCTTGTTTTCATACAGAATGCTATTTTTAAAGTATACTCAATACATAATACACTGTTTTTGGACTATTTAACTATACTATTGTGTTATCTCTACTATGTGTCTATGCAGTACAGACTAAGTATTTTTGCCTCACAAAGTGCAGATAGGAGGCTTTGCACTAATGCCATCGGTTTGGGGATGGATGGCGAAGGAAGTTTACAACAATGGACGTCAGGTGTAAACTGTGGATGCCCTCCATAAAGCCATCTTCATCACTTGGAGCAACATTCCCAATTTCTCCTCCAACTCGCATCAAACATGCCAAAACCAATTTCTGAAGTAATCAACAAGAATGGTGCAGCTACTCATTACTGACTTTTTAAAGAAAAACTTTTTATTTCCATTTTAGGGGGTTTACAGGTTATGGTTTTGAGCTGTGGTCTTTGTGCAATTTTTCAACTGGCCTCTAGCCTTTGATCAGGTGTTTATCTCATAAAATCTTGAAATACATCTCTGGAGCAGAACCTGCCCTTCACACACACAGAGCTGACCTCACCATAAAGCTCTTTTACTCCTCTAGTAATAAAGACCAACTATCACTGTAACCGGCGATGGAAATAGAGATGAGAGAATAAAAACAAAGCTAAAGAGAGGGAGAGAGAGAAAGACGATTTTACTCCAGCCTGAGTGAAAGCTAACAGAAGATTGTACCTGAGCCACTGTAATAGCGTGAAGAATAGAGAAGTATTGATCAAACCGGTTGCTGAAAAATCTCTACTCTGCCCTCGTGATGCTCTCATCTTCCCCTCCTTGCCTTTCTCCCACATCTTTCCCTCATCTTCATCATTCTGTGTGTGAGATTTTTCCATCTCAGACTGATAACAGTTACCGTGTAGGCTGGGTATTGGAGGGAGAAGACAATTTCATTTCATTCTGGATCAGTTGAGGTAGCTGACTGAAAAAAGAAACATTCTCGAGGCCAATGACGGTCGATGGAGCAGTATTTTTGGAGGGAAATTGATTTATACATTTTTAACCAGACAGTGATGAAAAAACATTATGTATCAAATTTTTGAGGTCGAGAACATCCGCTGGTGCACGCTGTCATTACCCATCCCAGCGTGTGCGTGCGTGTGTGTGTGTGTCTCTGTGTGTGTGTATGTTTTGTAATGGAGAGTAATAGCCCCCCCTGTCGAGAATTGCCCTAGCTGTCGCTGGATGATGACAGATGAAGCTTCATGTCCCCTGATGATGATGATGATGACACTAATGCATTCACAGTCCGTTTCCCTCGCACTGATCTCTGCATGACAGAACGAAGGGAAAGAAGCAAGAAAGAGGGATGTGTGTGTGAGTTTGAGTGTGAGTGTGCGTGTCTGCCTTTGAAAACAGAGAGGGGTACATTTGCAAGGAGAGAGGGAGAGGTCAATAACAGCCAAACAGTCGCATATTAATGCCAGCTGCAAGTCACGCTCTCTTCCCCCATCTTTCTGTAACTTTCCATTTGTCTTTCTTTTCACTTCAGAACTTAGCTTTCTTACCAAACTTCCTCTCTCTCTCTCTCTCTATTGATTTCTCTCTCTCTCTCTCACTGTCACGTCACATAGAAGAGGTTAGCGGTCATTAGCTTGGGATGCTAATATAATGAGGCTCATCTTCTTCCACATGAAGGACAGTCTCATCCAGAATGAGAGCTACGTCTTCTGCTCAGGGGTGAGCACATTAACCCCGACTATCATTAAGCCTTCTGCATACCCCTGTGCTGCATAGGCACTGGCACATGAAACAAAACAAAACAGTCACAGGCCAATATTAACATAATGTTGCATTTTTCAGGGGTGGAAACAGAATGTGTGTTAGTGTAGATGAGCCAATGTCCTCAAACTGCCTCAAATCTTGTAACAGCCCTGAGAAGGAAACTGCTCTGGTTGCAAAACTATATCTAATTCTACATATCAGAATAAATTTTGCTGTAATGCAATGCAACCACGGTTGTGCATTGAAGAGGGGAGCATTTCTGTCATCTGCTATGATACACTAACAGAGACTAAACCTAGGTTCAAATGTTTGTGTTGAAACCACGTCATAGCTGGCACCGTAGATCTGTATGGCCCTTTTCTGATGCATGTAGCCTGTTGTGACCCCCACTTGTATTCTCAACATTTCAAGAATCAGCCATCACAACTAAGTCTCCACCCCATCCTTTCTTGTAAAAGCTGCTGTATGCTTTATGACAACAAAAGGGACTTTTAGGGCAGACCCCACTGCCTTCCTGTATTCAGAGGAGCACTGCACAGCTTAAGTTAAAGGCAGGGTCTGCCGGATTCTCCTAAAAAGAAAATACCAACCTTTGCAGGAATAATTCTGCTCAATCGTCATCTTTGGGCCTCTAAACATGTGTGTCAGTGTCTGTCTCAGCCCTTTCCTCTGCTTGTAAAGTTGATGCTTTGGTTGACTTGGGATGTGTCTAGGAGGAGAATAGGCGCGGTGACCCAAGCGGAGATGCTATCCCGAGACGCTATGATAGCGGACGTATCACAGAGAAAGAATAATATAATATGACTAGGATGCCTCATTTACTTGCAGAAGTCGGGCACTGCTCTCGAGTTTCTTCAACATAGAAACGGGAAGCTGCAGGTGCTCGCTAGGGTGTTCACATAGCTAAAATCATAGGCAGTGGGCTTGTGCTGTTGCTGGCACTGAGCTACAGAGGAGGAGCCCATTTTGGCTGTTGTGTTTACGAACAGTGACAAAAATTCCTGGAGACCCCACCTTTCAGTCCATTTTTAAAGTTATTTAATCTAAAAATTTCTTTTTCAGAATTTAATTATTGGCTTTAGCTGCAAAACACTGATGTCTGACAATGAGTAAGAAGTGGTTGTGAAATAAGAAGAGAAATGTAAGGGTGCAGATGGCCTAGTAGTTTAGGCCTTGCCCTGTGAGGTTCACCCACAAAGGGACGGCCCCGGTCTGAGTCCAGCCTGTGCCCTGCTTCCTGCATGTCATTCCCCACACTCTCTCTCTCTCTCTCTGCTTACTCCATCCACTGTCCTGTCCTCTCCAATTGAAGTCATGAAAAAGCCCCAAAAATAACTCAATTTAAAAAAAAAGGGTGAAAGAAGGTCAACAGCAGTGGTGTGTACAGAAGGAGGGCAAGGGGACACTACCCCCACCTCCACCCCTGGTGTCCAAATTGTTGAAAAATGAACTTTGAGGGTGTGGTCACACTGGCCATTTGAACCATGCTGCACTCAAGCACAACCAAAGAAGTCTGCAAAGTTTGATCAATGCTGCTTGCAGAATTTTAATCCTTGTACTTAGTGCAAATCTGTGCCAGTGGTGCTCAGTTCAGCTGTTTTGTTGGCAATGTTAATTTGTTTCAACCAGGGAGGTCTATGTTTAGTTCTGCCATATATGTGCATATCCACCCCTTGGTGGCAACCAAAGGTAAGTAGGAGAATTTGTACAAATCACCTCCTTTAAGTGCTCTGATGGAAGTTCATTCAATGACAAAATATAACTCATATTAATGATGAATATGATGTAGTGAAGCCACATACATCAGCAGATAGTGTTTTTCTTCATCTTACTAATTGTGTTTAAGTTATTTATCACAGGGGCTACACACAAACACACACACACACACACATGCACAAACCAATCATGCGCCCTTCCTTCTCCGACTGTGAAATTTACTTCTCGATATTTCTACCACGTCTCCCTTCGGTTCCTTCTTTTGCTGTCTGAGCCAGAGCTGTAGGTGTGTGTCAGGAGTCTTTTCAGCAGCGCCCATGCTTCCGGCTGAGAGCTCTATCTCCTGTGAGAGCTACCTCTCTGAACACAACAGATAAGGGTTCCTCAATGCCACAGCCTGTGCCATAAGCTATCAACACACACACATGCGCGCGCACACACACACACAGGCCTCATAACACCCACATGCATTTTTGTAAACATGGGAAAAAGCTTGTGACACGCACAGTTTGATACATATAAGCTATGTTGGTTGGAAATACACAGAAACACGCACATTCAGGGGTTGTGTCTCAAACACATGTGCACACATACACATAAACACACACACACACACATACAATAGGTAAATGCAGAAAAATTCACATCCACTCCTGTATTCCTGCATGCTTTAGCACATAAGCAGAGCCTTATCCCCATGAAACACCATGTAGCTTAAATCATGAAGTCCGGAAAAATCAACGGGTGGGTGTGAGAGAAACCAGAAATACCAGATGGCAACTATGTATGGCTGTGTGTTTGTGTGTGTGTGTGCAAATGTGCCCAACTTTGAAATGTAAATTGTGCAAGTGGATGTGCTGCCAGGTACACTGACAGAGAGCATGGTGGGGGAAGTGTGCCCAATGTCTCTGTGTGCAATGAGCTTCTTAAGTGGGTCCCTGTGCGCACAGATGAGGGTTTGCAGCTGGTAAAGATACAGCAAGCTTTCAATTGAGGGAGACTTATTAAAAGCCAAAGGAAGGGTAACTTTTTTTTTTTGACAAAAACAGTGTTGAGAGATATTTCCTTTGCAGGGTCAGTGTTCATCTGGGATCGAGGCTGGAGATCACAGACACATTTGGTGTCAGACTCTCTCAAGCTGCTGGATTTTTTTTTTTTTTTTAAATGTAGCGTGTGTGCTTGTCTGGCAGCTTCTCGGTTTCAACTTTAGAGAAGCTCAAAGAAACTGAATTTCAGCTTTGTAAAGCTGATGGAACTAAAGCACCTAGCTTGTTTCAGGGAAAAGACTGGGATATTTTGTTTTATTATTTATTGCTTTAGGGCAGTGGTGCCCAACCAGTTGACTGCGATTGACCTGTCGATCTTAGACTGATACTCTGTCTGTATGCACAGGAGTCCATATTCAACCGCTCAAACATTAAGGGTTAAGCTGTGACAATAGCATCTTGCTGTGTTATTCACGATCTCGCCAAATACACAAAGTCATTTGAGGATGGTGATGCTCTTAAAGAAGCATTTGTCAAGGCTATGAATGTACTTTTTGAGGCCTTTAAAAATAAAGCTGAGATCTGGGGATATCTATCATTCCTTTTGTCATTACTTGTTTTTTTTATTGTACATGCAACTTTTTTCTATCTTGCAGGTGGGCATTAACAGTACATGAACTGTGAATTTGTGTCATTTAAGTCAAGAACATAGTCCACAATAAGGTGTTTAAAACCCCCTCTTTTTTTAGTTCACCATTATGTGGATCGAGTACACACTGAACAGGTCGGTTCTTGGAAAAAAGAACCTCTTTGTTACATATAGGATGTGAGCTGGCACAGCATTCTTGGTAAACAGGAAATTCAGACCATACATGAACAAAAACAGCTTTGCTCCAAGAACAAACAGGTGCTTTGAATGGGGAAGCTCTTGGTTGTGTGAATTTAAATATGTTATTCACAAAAGAAGAAGCTTATATGTATTCTGTTCCACTGTGCAAATGTCTTCCAACATTAAACGGTGTCTTTAATATCTATGGATACCAGCATTAGTGAATGTGTCAATGTGTAGGTTAAAAAAACAGCCCTTACAGTGCTTTCTGGCAATGAGAAAAGGCTTATAACAATGAATATGCATGATGTCTCATTTCATATCCCACATTTAAAGGATATACAGAGAGATACAAGTGTTCGTGTTTCATGTCCCACAGAAGCAGATTTGTGAATTTACATATAGCATACTCCTAGATGAATAATGGAATGTAACAGATGCCCTGAAGGAAATGAATGTTTAATGTTTACTGTATCTTATTAATTCTCTTTTGCTGAACACACTTGATGTGCCCTGGCCATGCTGAGGGAATTGGTTTCCAAGGACAAAAAAAGGATATGTCCGAAAAAAAAAATCTTAAACCACTTTGTTTTTTATATATTTAACATGACTAAGCAGAAATATTCAGAGTTGACATGTCTTCATGTTCTCTCTCTGCATCAGGCTTCACCCTAACCAACCCCACTTGTGTTGTTCAGGGAAAAAGAGTTGCTGAAACTGCAGGGTTTTTCCTGTGCTTCTTTAGACGTAACCTTGACATGATGTAGCCTTCTGTGTCCCGGTTAGCTCCCTAACATGATCATGTTTCTTGAATCCGTAATATCAGCTCCACTGAGCCCCAATCCTATCTCTCTTATTTGCATAAACACTCACATCATCAGCGTATTACATATTAATGGTCCCCCTGTTTCATTAATGTTCAACTAGGAACAAAAGTAGCCATCAAAAATATGGCACAACACTGTAAGTTAACTTGAAAGCATTCTGTACCTTTGATGAAAGTTGCATTTTAATGGGGATTCAGAGAAAAGTGTCTTCCTCTTCTGTAGTATGTATTGTCTGCCAACTGCACCATCTGGAAGACCGGGCAGAATAACTGAATGTGTGTAGTATGGGGAGGAAAAATTATAGTAACAAGATATGCAGAATGTGTCCAGAGATGATAGAGGGGATAAAATTCTTCTTGGGGACGGGTGCCGGCCTGAGAAGCACTCCAGCATCTTATCTGTTCTGCCACTGTCTGGAATTAGTTTCACAAGGCAATAAAACTCAATTTTACAGCAAGGGTTACAGAGCTTTACAAGTCATTAAGTCTCAAATTCAACCTTAAAAACCCAACTTTTTTATCCACAATTCAAGGAGCTCTGCCACTGTAATGTGATACCTCCTCTTGTTTCTATGTAGCAGCAGTCTTAAATCAAGGCAGGAGATATATCTATTTCAGTATTGTTCTATCATGATGAAAATTTAACCAGCCGATTGGACCATGCTCAACCTGATTTTGCAGAACATTTCAGCTATGTATTTGGGTAAATCAGAGAAAATTAAATGACTAACTGTCGATTAAATGACCAACACATAAAGGTATTTTATAGTGCATTTAACAGACTTTTTTCATAGGTGGACCATTAGAAATTTTTGGAAAAATGGGGCAGCAAGCCTTATCATGAGGAAGAAAACTTTTGCAGAGTAAAGTTCCCATACAATGTTGTTATGACCTCTATACAAAAAGCGAGGTTAAGAATTTAGGCTTAAAATTCATACATCAACCTGAGTGGATGGGAAGTATCGGTGTGCAGATCGATCTAAAACCAACCAACATTGGTATTGGCATTGATCAATACTTCTGTGCTAGTTTCAACTGCGAGTGTTGCTGCTCAGTCACATTATTCAGCTGTGCACTGCTGGCTCCATAATGGCAGAGAGGAGCACCATTTGGTGTCATTTTTCATCTGAATACCAAACTACTGCAAGCTGCAATGTTTCCAGAAAACAAATAAGATAAAGTGCCAACAGCACAAATTCATACAAATTTCTAAACACATACACCAAAAAGAGAACTCCAAGCTGCAAACCAAACAGAAGGGGTAGGAGAATTCCTAGTCCATAACCAGACTTCAGGCACAGCAGAGCAGTTGGCATGTTTTGTTCTAGCTACTGACATCTTGACTCTGCAATTTCAAACCAAAACTTTAGAAGTGCTGGAGGAAGTGAAATACTCACGGAGGGGTGGTTTTGCATGCTTGCTCATGTAAATCATTCCTGCCATTATGCCACTGCAGGAGATAATTGAAATTGCTTCATAGATTTAATGGTAGACTATTCTCTGCTACTGCAATGTCGGATAAAAGATCAAACAGAGAACACTATTTTTAAATTTCTTTCCCTGCTGCTTTAAACATGTAGTAAATAGTTTTGACCTCATAAAATGAAACAGAATTGATATTCAACTCAAGAGCTTCTTCCTCTATCTGCTTCTGCTTCTAAATAGGTTGGCTCTCAGGCATTCAGACTCAGGGGAAACACTGACTTCCCCATGAGTGTTTCCTCCCCACAACTTTACTGCGTCTGCAAAAAAGAACACCAGTGTCTGTGGGAGAGAAAGTGAAAGAGGGGGTGGAGGGGCGACTGGAAGAGGTATTGTGTAGAAGTAGGTCAAAATGGCCGAAGCTGAACTCTTTTGGCCGGAGACAAGGCGAAGGGGATGGACTGAGGGATGGAGTGAGTTCAGAGCTTTGGGTTGATGGGCAGGGAAGAAGGCCAGTACTGACAGAAATGGGACTATGGAAAATAGTATTAACTTTTACAGGTCATCTGGGGGTGATGATTTTATTCATATACAAAGTACAAAGTGAAGTAAAGTAAGTGAGTCATCCCATGTGATAGATAAAAAACAGATGACCAGTCAAAGTCTTTAATGTATTTCAGCCCATTTGCCGCTTTTCAATTTCAATTCAGCATAAATCTTAAGCGGTTTCTTTCTGTTTTGTGTCTTCTGTCTCTTCAGAAAAATCATTGACAGCAACCAAAGTCCCTCAAACTAAGTCCATACTTTTTCTTTCTCACCCAAACCCTCTTCTAAAGCCATCCCACTGCTGTGGCTGGAGATAAGAGCCAAGACAGAACCTTTGAATAATAACTCTGAGGGACTCTCACGCTCTTTGTGCATGAGAGTCTTTGGGTTGTATGGGTATGTTTACAGCCTGCATACAGCTTTGTGTGCAGAAGATGAAATGACGAACAGTATTTACCCAATAACTGGAACAGTGACAAATAAGGGCTGGTATCAAAAATATGCTCCATGTTC
The DNA here is from genome assembly GCA_008086565.1 of Thalassoma bifasciatum. Classification (NCBI taxonomy): domain Eukaryota; kingdom Metazoa; phylum Chordata; class Actinopteri; order Labriformes; family Labridae; genus Thalassoma; species Thalassoma bifasciatum. The sequence continues at coordinate 206,749 of RPOG01000256.1, read as the reverse complement.
TGTGTTTGTTAATGTGTTTGCATTTCTGTTGGTGTCATAGTGCTTTACATAACATTTCTACCATTTTTAACCAATGAAAGAATCAGTCCCATTAAATTAACAAATGGTACAACCATAAAAGCATGGTAAGCATTAACAGTTACCTTCCTAGAAGTTATGCTTGCACACTCATGAAATAAGTTGTTTGTTATGAAATATCATCTCAAAGTATATTTCAAACATTTCATTTCTAAAGTTGATAAGATGGGTTTTGGTGTACTAAGTTGGGAGTATGATGAAGACACTTTTCCCTCCATTCGGGTCGGTTGGTTTAAAATAATTTTAAATTTCATTTTTATAGAGTAGACTTCCAAAATCAAATGTATAGCAACTTTTTTTGTAACACTGGTTACACCAACTGACCGCATCTTTCATCCGGCTGTTCTTGAAACAATGTCCTGAAACAAATGGTTTTATGCACTGCACTAAATTTCATGAGAAAATATCACATATTTACAGCACATCCATTTTGGAGCCCAATTTTTTGTAGTCACATCTTGAAATTTGGTGCATAAGCCGTGCACCACAAAGGTAGATGTGGTCATCAACATGGTGACCAGCCGCCTGAAGCCCTACCCCGTGTTCTACCTACTAGCCCTTGTAGGAATCACCTCAGCCGGTCTATGGGAATCCCAGAGGACTCGTCTGTAAAGGCCTGGCTGGCAGCAGCTTGGAAGCAAGAGTGGGAGTAGGCAGGACACATTTTCATCAGTACATCTGGGACCCTGGGGATGGCGGTGAAGGAAGGCTGTTACCTGGCTGACAATGGATCCTTGTCATCCGCCTTTGCACAGGGCTTGGCTGCTTTAGGTCATCTTGGAGGAAGTTGGGTTTGTCAAATAGTGCAGCATGCGAGAGCAGACCATCACGATCTGTTAAGGCCGCCTTCCGAGTGGGAGCTGACATGAGGGCGTAGCTAAATGACGCAGACCTTGAAAAAGTTATCTGTACTGTTATCATCATGCTCATCATGTTTAGAATTTTGTGATTCTCGTTACGTCGGCATTGACCAGTCTGAGCCAAACTGCAGCTTGTTCCAGATGCTAACCAGGGGGTTTTGGATGTTCTTGAAACTTTGCACATTGCAATGTAAAGCACTGTGATTGGCCGCTGTGTTTTTGATTGTGCTTTTTAAAATAAGCTGACATTGATGTTGCATGTCTGAAGACAATACATGAAAGAGGAAGGCATCATGAAATCTTTACTGAACAGACTTTAATTTTTGATCCTTCACAGATAGTCTTACACATACACAAGACATTCAACATCAAACAGATAGTTTTTTAGATTAATAGTTTTTTTTTCTTTTATGCTACTTTCACTTTTAGTGAAATCTTCAGTCTTCTACCTCAGGGAAAGATATCGGTCAAGTAGAGTAAATTCAGTGATTTTGTCAGTATTTGCTTGATTGTTGGGCTATTATATCTTAAAAACTATCTTAAATTCTCAAGTATCTATTGTAGCTATCAACTAGAAACTTTTACACATAGTTTCTAGACTTCTAAAAAGTAGTAACCCCCAGGCAGGGCTGTTTTATGGGGTAGATAGATTATTCAAGAACTAAATGTTGAACTCTAACACTTAAAAAGCACAAAGTTAAAAAGTACTAGAGACAGCAAACTTGAGTTCCAAGCACCTTCACTTGTACAGTAAAGACAAGTTCTGCTGTTTACAATATACACCTAATATGTTGGGTTACATCAGCTCCAATGATCTGTTAAAACATTTGTCTACATTATCCTTCAGGGTCCCAAAATGTAGATGAGAAGACAAGAAAACTGTTCCCACATTTTAGCACCTGAAGAACACTTTAAGATGTAAAGCACATAGAAATTTAGCTTTCACACATCGAATCTAATCTGCCGTTTTTCAAAAGCTGCAGAGTCTGTGTCAAAATGCATTGCTTTTACCTGAGAATGAAAACACTGCTCAGGCAAACCCAGAGATTGGCAATCGCCCCTCTCGACTGTGATTCAGAGCACCTCAAGAAGTCACCATTATGGGCTGAGGGGCCATTTGTGTGGGCTGCGATAGCTCTGCTCCCTGTGTCAGCACAGGCAGACACACTTTACTCAAACCCTGATTAGTGGAGTGTTCTCCAAGCACAATAGCACGGTGGGATAATACATGCTGTCCACAACGCTCAGTCTAAATTAGAATTATTTCAAATTTCACCCAGAGTCTTTTTTTCCTTGTGAGATTGCAGGCTGCCCTCTTTGACTGGTAATTTCCCCCCTATTCTTCCCCTAGTGCAGAGCCGCTTTGCTGGAGGGAGTGATTGTTTTTTCCAGCACATGCAATCAGTTGGTGTGGTTTTTAGTGTGTATGTACGTGTCTTCATTCATCACCTGCAATCATCCTAATCAAATCATAGCAAAGTGGCACAGGACCCTGGCTGCTCTGTTAGTCAACCTTATTACTCTGAGTGTCTTTCAGTGTATTATAAAGACTTATTTAACACATGACTCATATGTATAAGCAAGCAGTCACACACTCTCATGTGTCTTTGTTGTCAACTCAAGCACTTCTACCCATATGCAGCCACCTTTCTCCTGTTTTCCCATTTCATATAGGACATTGCACACTTCTAGAAACCCTACATGTTGCTCATACTGCTACTAATCTGCAGCTGTTTAGCCAGACATGCACACACTTTCAATCTCATGCTTCCATATGGCCTTGTCTGTGCGGCGCACCGTAAAAAAGTGCAATCTCAGCGAATGCTGCTGCAAGAACAAGAGCTCGAAAAGCTGTTCTTGCACATTTATCTATCCTACAAACCCAATTATAAAACAAAAGACCCAACATTGTAATATTGAGTACAACAAATTTATAAATTGTGCTCATATTTAATAATTATAAAATATCAAAGAAGGAGTACTGCAGTTCAATTTTTCAGCTTTATTCTGTCCATAAACCCGAGTGGTAGTTTTATGTGATTTACAACTCTACATATTTCCTTTTGCTCCTCTCACTTGTGTTTTAGAAAACCCTCATTTTGGTCTGTTTGAAATGCTTTGTTCTAGCTGCTCACTCTTTAAGGCTCATCATTCGATTTAGAACGAACACAAGATGCAACAAATGAGAATCTGAAAGCCAAAACTGCCGGCTGTGATCTTTGGATCCTCAGGCAGCCCTGCATAAAAACGATACATGGCTCTGTAGTGGAAATCACAGCACTGGCTCAAAGCAACTTGCCTGTGCATAAAGTTTATTTCCTGCACTCACAGATGCAGGCTAAGACTTCAACATGCAAAGAGCAAACCATTCACAAACATTGTAAACACTTTTGGACCTCAGCGTATAGAAGAAAAAACAGAGACAATTTGCCTGTGCACTAAAAAAATCAAGATCAAACAGTCCTTTTAGGAATCAAATACATTAGATCCAGGAGGGCACTGTTAATGCAGAGTGAGATAAGAGATAGGAACAAGATATGCTGCCATCCAGACAATACCTTTTGCAGGACAGACCTTGCAGTTTTCAGAAAGGCAATACCAACCATTTTACTTTAATACATCCAGATACTTGTCTCCTCCATCCCCAAACAAATACAAAGTTTTGTAGAATGACACAATGGTGAACACAGCCCTGTAACAATCTGTTTGAAACTTGTTGCTGGCATTGAATTTAAGACGCACATACATTTTTTTTAGATAGAACAAAATAATGTTTTTAATGTGAACATTTGAAATGCTGTCTTTGCACTATATTCAAATCAATATTGTCTTTGCATAAATTGCAAACCATCAAATTCTGTTTTCATTGGTATCTTTGACTCAGACTTTGTCCTGGAACTTTAAAATTAGGGTTGCACTTCGTCTCTGTCTGCTCTGCTCTTTATGTTGTTGTTGTGTTCTCTATCCTTATTATTTCCTCATATCCAGAGGCCATAAACTCATGCAGACTGTTTACATATTTTAAGATGCATAAGATGCCTTCAGTTTGTTTGTGTGTGTGTGTGTGTGTGTGTGTGTGTGTGTATGTGTGTGTTGTACTCTGCAATCCTCAGCCATCCCCTGTGGTGTGCTATGTGTCCAGGTTAAAGAGAGGACATGTGAATATCAGATTAGTGGCACATAGCAACTCACTCCAGCACACTCACTCATGCAAACACCACAGCAGTCAAACCCCGACAAACACACACACACATGCAGCTGAGACGTATAATTCCCAAAGGCAGGAGATGTGTCATTTCTTATATGTGTGAGTGACTAGAGGGTGTGAGGGGTACAGAAGCATGTTGGAAGAAGAAGAAGAGAAAGAAGCAGAGAAGAGGGGGAGTGCAAGGCTTTAGTTGTCTGGCTCTAAGAAATTAAGAGAGGGAAGGAGGAGAGAGAGTGGGAGGATGGAGACAGGAGGATCTACGTTGTAGCTAATTAAGGCCTCTGAATAAAAAAAGCCCTGGACACAGTGCTAAGAAAGATGTTATTAAATCATAGCCAGTGGTGAGGGGGAGTATAAAAACATTAGTGCGCACATTCAAAGTACTGCCTAAGGCCTATTGGCTAGAGTTAGATTTTAAAAGTAACTAATATGAAAAATTAATTAAGGCTCTTGTAATCAGTAAGGGGGGATCGCTCTGTCTTCTTGGAGAAAGGAAACGATAAGTGAACCTCCAGGTGACCCAGCTGACAGGCACATAGTGTCCTCATATAATGGGCTCGATTTATGCTAAGTGAATTACCCATGACCTGTCTGAGTGGGCACATAGTAAGTGAGACACAAGAAAAGGTTCTTGCCCAGTGGTCACAAAAAGTAATCCTTGATGGCATTATTAGATTAAACTTAAGATTCAAAAACACAGTACACATTATTTCTGGCATGAGCTGTTGAAGGTATATTTTTATTCTGTTTGGCACAGAGTTGTTTTTGTTGTTTTATAGGAGCTTCACACCTCTCATTTAAAATTCAAATTCTCTTGACTATGAAAAAAAGTTCACATAAACTGTGATCTTGTGGCTGTTTGTTGTTTCTAATTCAAGTTTCAAATCAATTTATTCTCAATGTCTTTGTTTTTTCTTCTCTTTGTGCCTCATTGATCATATACACATGGAAAACTTGATTCCAGGGATGTTCCTATTTGAAAAATTTCACTCAAAAGAAATTGGAATGCCTACTAACCAATTAGTCTAAAAGTTAGAAAAGAAAATCAGAAACTAGTCAAAGTTGAACCCTATGTACTCAACAAGGCTCAGCAGGAAAATTATGTCTAATTAGTTTCCATTGTGAAGCTAGTGTTAGCAGAACTATCACGGATAGCCTTCAGTTAGCCTTCTTTCAGGTTCACCCCATAGACCAGTGATTCCCAACCTGTGGGTCGTGGCCCCATGGTGGGCCGTGGAGGTATTGCAAGTGGGCTGCCAAATCATCTCCAAAATAGTATGATTTTAGTGGAGTGTAATTCTATAAAGATACAAGATACAAATAAACAAAGAAATATACAAATATACGGAATAATGTTTTAGATGTTAAAACTCAATTACAAACTCGGTTAGGAAATTAAATATGTTCAAATATTCATACATAAAAAATGTCCACTCAGAAGGCATGTTTTTCACCAATAGGCAACATGACCTGACTTAAACTTGACAGCAACCCCATATGTAATGAAAATTTGTAATAACACCAGTATTGTAATAACTTGTCAAAAATGTAACCAAAATGCTGAAACGGAACAAAAATAATTTACTACAAGTCGAAATATGATAACTGACTCAAACTCACAAATTGTTGCATTTTGGTCAAAAAGTTATTTTGTTTTGGGCTCATAATCTGCTACAACATTGGCCAGTTATTACACTTTAGGTAGTTACAAATGGCGTTTTAGATCCTCCGTATATATTGGGTCAGTGGTGGGCCGCAAACATTTTTGAGACTTTAACGTGGGTCCTGAGTTGGAAAAGGCTGGGAACCACTGCCATAGACTTTATAATCTTTGGACGCCATGACAGTCAGATTTAACCGAAGCTTCCAACATACACCCCAACCCCTGGTGACTGGCTGAAGTTGAGGTCAATATCTCACCAGGGGGAGCTTTGAATTCTCATGTGTCACTTTTCAGGGTCTGTCGTGTCCTCAGTGTTTTTACATAGTACAACATTTACCTCTACTCTTTTAGTGTGAGGAAAAATGGACACAAGACAATGGCAAACCAATTGCTTTTAACAAAGCCCTGGATTGTAATTAATGGAGAAGATACTTCATTCCTTTTGACAAATACAAGCTCTTCTTTTACCTCTGGGCAGTTTGAAGGTGAAATAAATTGGACAAAAGTGTAAGGTGGATATGAAAAAATAATAACACACAAGCTTGTCTTTTGGTTGACCAAGGAGAGCCAGAAATGATTAGGTGAAAGTCAAATAGGACAGGGTATATTTAAATATTAATGACATGAGCAGGTCATAATTTATTGATTGTTTTACAAGGGAAGAGCTGAATTGAAAGGAAAATTACAGCTTTGAAAAATCATATGACCTACATTTGTATTTAATGCACTTGAAGGTAACAACTTGAACAATGTCTTTCACATTTTAACCTGTATTCACACTCTTTTTGTGGTTTATGAATAGCTTCCCCAGTTTGAAGCTATTGTGGCAATAAAAGAAAATCCTATTTGGAAATAATAATTCTGGCAATAGAATATTTTTCTGCCCTCCTGTCTGAGTTGTAAACACAAAAGCCTGTGAGTCAATAGGTGTCAGTCTCCTATCAGAGTCAAAGCAGCAGGCGTGGGATCCATAAGTACAAACCATTAGAGGAACAAAAGAACAGTGAGGGAGGAATAAAAGCTTTCTATTCTGCAGGGAAGAAAGCGAAAAAAAGAAAAAAGCAGAGTTTCTATTTCCCCTCTCACTCTCATCTCCAGGTCATAATGCCACAGGGGCTGGCGATCCAAAGAGCTGCTCCGGTATGCCGGGATAAGCCGTGCCACTCGGATCTGTCGCTATAACTGTGGAGAAGACACAAGGAGGGGGAGGCAGACTACGAGAGTGAGCAGAGCGAGGGGCCAAAGGGGAGAGCAATAAAGAAAGGCCTAACACTCATCAAAAAGCACACTGCTCCTGACCCACCAGCCTGCACACACCATCATGCACACTGATTACTTGTTGATGATTTACTCCCAGTAGATGCTCAGGGTGTTATGCTCCATCATACGAAAATGGAAAAGCTCTCACATCTGCATTAGTGTTTCCTATTTTCTCTTTCTTGGTAAAACACATTCAAAGAGTTCCCTTTTTTTGACTCTTCTTGTGTATCTCGCCACTGGCATGCAAAGTGAATTTTCCAAGCATAGCTGTAAGGCATGCTTTGGTGTTTTAAGAAATGGTATAAAAACAGCTCTGCCAAGTGAAATTGAATATTACACTTGAATGTGAAACACCCCTTAGGTCTCAAGTCACGTCGATGCAATCTTTCACATTTAGAAATATGAGATAGACTGTGATTAAGACGTAGGGGACAGACATGTTTCCGTTTGTTTGTTTTCTTCACCTCAAGGATTTCTACCCTGATGAAACTGTTTTTGTACAATATGTTTCCTGCATAGATAATAACCTGTCTCACACATGCACCACACTCCTGATAACACCTTGAGGAAACTGCAAGCCCAAAAGCAAATGTTTACAATTGAACAGGACATGAAAATAACTCAGCTCAACCCACCCTCTCATACAGTTATTTACCCAGAGAGTGACTATGAAGGAGAATCTCGCCTCTACACGGCAATTTTACTTTTACTTATTAACACAGGGATGTCCAGATAAATGTACTGACATTCTTTGAGTCCTCCTCTGTGAGTCAACCCTCGCCTGAACCAGACTAGCGTTCCTTTCAAGAACATGTCAGACACTCTCTCCCCCGGGTGCTACATGTGAGGAAGGGCCAGATTTCATCTGCTATAATTGTTCCTCCAGCAGTGGATGGACTTGCATTACTATTGCTCGAACCATTGTGACAGGGCTGAACAATTTGCAGAATAATCTAATTGCAATCTCCCATTATTGCAATTGGATTATTTTTGTGATTACTTTTAGGTTCCCCATCTTATGTGTTGTTGAACAAACATAAGCAATGAATCACTTTTTTATGAAAAAGAGCACAATATTTAATAAATAAATAAAAATAGTAATAAATAACTTGGAAAAAGAAGAGCTATTTTGATCTATATGGCAAATTGATATCAATTGCTATATTGAAGAGGATGATCCTCATACTCGTTCCCATTTGAAAAATAAAAACATACTTGAGGGAGAAAAGAGATTTGTTTTTTAGAAGAAAATAATCAAAACAAAAGAAAATGTTTGCATTAACAAAACAGAAAAATGAGACAGCATTCAATATTTTTTGTCAATCATATCAGAAAGTGAAACCCAGATATTATTGGGACTACTTGTAGATGAAGCAAATTATTTCAAGCCCTAATTTATTATGGCTTCAGTGCCTCAGAAAAATAGAATAATAATAAAATAGAAATTACAGAAGCTCAATTCAAAATGTAATTTTAAACAATACTTTCATGTTTCTGAAAAGAATGTTCATTTCCATGAGCCAATACCATTTTCACTCCTCCTGACTGATTTTTGCCCATTTTAGTTGCTTCTCATTGGTTTCTTTTTTTTTTTTGCCACTTTTAGACCATTTTTGTTACTTTCTGACTTTTTCCCAAGTTTTCCTCCAATTTTGCCATTTCTTTTTGCTTTTTGACTATATTTGCAGCCTTAAATTTAGATTTATTGCTACTCCCTGTTGTTTTTGCCACTTTTCACCACTTAGATTGTTGCTTTTGCAAAGGTCATTTTCAACAATTTGGCTCTTGGGCTGAGCAGGGTTGAGTAACACTGGTGTAGAACATCTACTGCAAAAACTGTATCTGGTATTCTGACACATCTGAAGACAGAAATATTGCACTGTGTAAGATTACAATATTGAAGCAGGCCATTTTGTGATTCAATCTAATTTGCAATTAATTGCCAAGCCCTACTTTGGTAAAATTAAAAATGAATCCAAAGTCATATTTGTGACCTAAAGCTGTGGCTCCCAAAGCAGAGAGACATAAGGTGAGGAGAGAGCAGAGGTAATCAATCAGCACAGGCATGAGCTGAAAGCTAAGAGCTCATATGTAACATGCATCTCATGAAAATGAATGCATTACGTGCATTTCTGTTGCAGAGCAGAGGAGAGAGATGGTGATATTACCAGGTCCCTATGTATTTTCTATAAGTCCCCAGTGTTCACGCAGAGCTCACACCAAAGCAGTGTGACTGAAGTCCAAGGAATGTACACCCTATAGATTCACACTTCCACAAGCTTTTTCTACAATGTTAACAAAAGGAAATACCATATTTTGACATGGAACTATTGCATTTCATTTCCTTATTTATTTATCTTGCCCATCATCAGATCGCCATAATCTACATACATTTGCCATTCCATATCTGTAGAAAAATATGGAATTTGAAGTGCAATGAATGTTAATTTGCGCGCCCCCAAATTGTGCTAATTCTTTACAAACCACAAAAAGGGAAAAACAGTTAACAGATCCGACCGTTCCCTCTCTCTCACCTCCCATACAACTGAATAAAATATCACACAGAGATGCTGTGGGGAGACTCTTCCCAAAGGAGGCTGCTGGACTGTATCACTCTTTCATTTACCATCTCATCTCTCCTGTGACTCTTCCCATTAAGCAATCGCACCACGTCGGAGTATAACAACACTAATAGGAGCTGATGATCAATCCTAATTGGTCTCTTCAGAGCGCCTGTCGGCTGTTTGAGAATGTTACCGTTAGCTGCTGCAACCTAATGAACTATTCATCTAGTATCAGCACACATAAAGGTCAGACCAGTCATACATCACACCAACTCCCTCACAAATACACACATAAACACACCAAAAGTTAACAGATACACACTCACATGTATCAAGACATCATAATTGGCACGAGTAAAGTCTTAAGATTTGTGTGGATCCTCGGACTATGGCAGGAGATAGTGTGTTTTTATGTAAATGAGCCTCTAATTTGCACTTTTGTGTATGAGAGATCGCCTCCTCTGAAGAGGAGTCATGTTAATGGTGCAGAAGACAAACATTATACAAAATAGAGTTATCTGTTTTAATGATAAGAGTGCAAGATGTTGTTGCGCCTGTGTACTGATAAAAGAGAAGAGAGAGGGAAAGAGAAAGGTGCCCTCACTGTGTGTTAGCCCACACAAACAAACATACTTAACATATTCTGGAGCATCCAGGCATCTGTTGAACGCTCACTCTGACCAAGAGAGTGAGCATAAGCATGCTAATTTTTCAGGGATGTTAATATACACCTGATCAACATCTAAAGACCAATTGAAAAATTGCACTAATTTACATTTTGTAGTGTTGGATCTTAAAACGGTTCTGAGTAGAGTTTCAAAATGCAAAAAGGAAGAAATGGGGGTGTGAAATTGTCTGGTCACTGTTTAAAAGTTTCAGACCGCAGCCTTTACAAGACAAAATCTGGGTGAATATATGGATTCAATGTCATTTTCTGTCAAGTATTCATACCATCATGACCTCCTGATGGCAAAGGCTGAAAAGCTTTCTTTTGTTGAACGTAGTCAGATTGTTGGCCTGCATTAGCAAGGCCTCTCACAACGTGCCAGTGCTACAGAGGTTAGACACAGAAAGAGAGCCAAAAAATTGCCAAGCTGCACTTTGCAAGAGAGCACAAAATGTGACATTGAAAGGTGGAAGAAAATTTTATTCCTCCATGAAATGAGACTTGAACCTTGAGTGTCCTGATGGCATCCAACATTACTGGCATGACAATAAGAAGCCACTCAAGATGTTCTCTAGGCGGCACAGTGAAGGGGGCGCCATCATGAGCTGCTTTTTCCTTCAATGGAACAATGGAGCTTCAGGTTGTGCAGGAGAGATGTTGCAGGGGGCGTCCTTCATGACTGAGGGCCCTGGTCTGTGCGCTAATGACTGGGTTTTTCAACAGAACAATGCTGCAGTTCAAATCTGTCTGACAAAGGACTTCTCCCAGAGGAATAAGCTCACTCTTTTGAAGCATCCTGCGAGCTACCCTGGTCCAAAGCTCTCTTTTTCTTTTTTTTGGTCTTACTCCCATTTCTACTTTTTGCAATTTGAAATTTGTGTAATTTTTCACCCGGTCTTAAGATTTTGATCAGGTGGGTATGCACACACTGCAGGTCACACATCCACTCTCTCACAAAAATAACAAAAGAGAAAACTTGGTGGGCACAATGAGCATTCAGTGTGATCATCCATGAGGAAAAAATCACATCAAAGTTGAAACCTGCTGATCAAGAAAGGGAACACAGTCACATGGTCACGTGCAACCAGAGTGTGTGTGTGTGTGTGTGTGCATGTGTGTGTGTGAGAGAGAGCTGTTTCCCACTAGCTAAGGGCAAAGCTGCTTGTACAAGCCAACTGTAAGTCTGTAGTTCCTTTCTGCTTGGATGGCTAGAAGAAGAATTTGGTTTAAGGGAAAGCTGTTCCCAGATCTGTGTCCACAAAGGAAAAAAAAAAAATCCTCTGTCAGACTTAAACCCCCTCAAAGGTTCACACACAAACACTAAGAGTCCTCCCTCAGTTAATGTAATGCTACAGTAGGATGAACATCAGGCGCTGAGGGCATGACCAGCAAACAGGCTGCTGGGTTTCTACTGCTGCAAAAAGAAAGGAAGAGGAGAGTGAGAAAAATTACATGACATGAGTAGAAGGAAGGTTAGGGTGTTCTTATGACACCCCCCACCCCCACCCCCTCCTCCTCCTCTCTGGTCTCTTTTTCTTTCTAATCCTCATTTTAATTTCATCATTCTGGATGTCACATCCACCTCTGTAACCTCTTTCTCACTCCTCTTCCTTCTAGCTTCCTGCCCCCCTTCAAATCAATATACATGTTACATGCTATCTTCATCACCATTCCCTCTTCCAACAAATCGACACCCACCACTTGTGTTCACCTCCTCTATCTCTGGCCTTAAGGGCTTCAGGTTGTGAAGAAAGCGGAAGGAGGATCTTCCATACAGAGCTGCTTGTGAATATGGAATCATGTATTAGTGATTTATAATGTATTTCAGTCAGGGTAACTCATCAAAACCATTTATAATTGCATGCACTAGGTTATATTCAGCAATTCTGGGAACTCTGCGCCTTTCCATGTCCACATGTAATGCCAAGGCATGGGTTGGATGCTGAAACCAGAAGTGACCAGATGTTCTCTTTTGCCAGGAAATGACCTCCTTTCTGTTCGTACAATTATTTCCTGGGGAATTTCATAAATTCCCCAAAATCTCCAGGTTTTTCTCAGTTTGTTCTACAGACCATTAATATTAAAATAAAGTGCTGCACTGGTCTACTGGCATCATTCCAGTGCACCAACCTGTCAAGATGTTGGGCACTTGCTACACATGGCCTAAATAAAGTCAAAATTTGAGATAAAGAGTCAAAATTCTGAGAGAAAAAGTCAAAATTTTGAGATAAGAAATCAGAATTATAAGACCACAAAGTCAAAATTTTGAGATAAGAAGTCCATCCATCCATCCATTTTCTTAACCATCTATCCTGCTAATCAGGGTTGCGGGTGGCTGGAGCCTATCCCAGCTGTCAATGGGCGAGAGGCGGGGTACACCCTGGACTGGGCGCCAGTCAATCGCAGGGCTGACAGAAACAAACAACCATTCACACACACTCACACCTACAGGCAATTTAGAATAATCAATTACCCTAACCATGTGGGCATGATGTTTGGTCTGTGGGAGGAAGCCAGAGTACCCGGAGAGAAGCCACGCATGCACAGGGAGAACATGCAAACTCCACACAGAAAGGCCACCCATGCCCGAACGGGGAATTGAACCGGCGACCTTCATGCTGTGAGGCTGGAGTGCTACCCTCTGCGCCACTGTGCAGCCCGAGATAAGAAGTCAAAATTGTGCATTTATTATGTAAAAAAATGTAAGAAGAAAGTAAAAGTTATGAGGAAAACATCAACACTTTTAGATTAAAAAACAAAATTCTGAGATGAAAAGTCAATATTTTGATATGATTGTGAAACTTTGAGGCAAGAAGTCAAAGTTTTTTGGATAAAAAGTCAATAATTTGAGATAATATAGTCAAAGTTTTGATGAAAAAGTCAACATTTCTAGATTTAAAAAATATGAAATTCTGAGATGAAGTCAAAACCACCAGGGAAAAAAAGTCAACATTTTGAGATTAAATGTTAAATTTTTTCTCTTTATCTCATTCATCTGGCTTTTTTAAATCAAAAAATCTTAACTCAAAATAGGGGGAAAAGAATTCAACAAAGCCAGTTTTTTAATCTTTATATTTTTAACTGACCCTGACATGTCAGGGAACTCCTTGGCCAGAGCATTGACTGGAACCAGAACATATCTTGTGTTAGAGATTGTCTATTCTAGCTTCTCATAAAAATAGAGTGGAGTTTGAAATCCTTTTTCCAACCACCAAAGCTCTTTTTAATCAGTCATCGTCAACTCTTAAGAGCTCATTGTGCCCTAATACACAAGCCTGCTCATAGCACCCAGTCTCCAAAAGTAGTATGGGAGGTCGAGCCTTGTGATGAATGCATTGAAAGAAATAACAGGGGGTGGGTGAACCCTTGTTGACATCCTTCTGCTCACCTCACACCTCTTCACAATCTGCTTTAATCGATTAAGGAAGCAATCTGAGTAAACACACTCAGCCATGGATGGCAAGCTCAGATGCAGAAAATCAGGCTTTACAGATATTGTTTTGCTAGATGTGCGCATGTTCAGGGGTTCACCTAACTGAGTACATGAGCACGTATATAAGTACCTTCTCATTCATATATTCTGCAGACAGGGCTTTTTTTCCCTCTGACCTGTACCAAAATGAACACCATTATTAAACTAGCATTCCCCCTTTTTCCATTATCTTTTCATGTATTAACAGTAAAGTCTACCAACAGTACAGCTCCATTCTCATTGATGGGCTTCTCAAGAGAAAGTAATCAAATAGACAAGATACGATTCATAAAAGAGACATCATTTTTCCTTTATGAGCAAAATTGTATGCCCATGTTGGTGTTTGCAATTGAATACAAAGACGTCTCTTTGAAGCCTTCAATCTTTCCAGGAAATTGGATGAGAACTACAGGAGAGAGTGAGTTGTTGCAAAGGATACACATCTTTTTACACACTGGCATTCAAAAGAATGAATAGAGGAACATACAAATTAAAATAAAATAGATACACAGAAGAAATTGAGCATTTTGCCATGATAAAAGTACAAAAGCTGACACTGAGACAGAGCCACGTGTGTTTTGGTTTTACCCAGAGTTGTCCACCTTTGGATTTAATCTCTCTGGTGTTAATTATTTATCTACTTTTACCATCTGACTTTCTGTCCATCATTAGCTCTGCTGCTTATGCCACCCCCTGACTATTTCCTTCTAAGGTTTGATTTCAGAGCATGTGAAAAGCAATAAACATCACCTGCTGAGGTTTAATTTGGCTTGTGTGACACATATAGCATGTCTCATTAGTGGGGTCAAATGGTGAAGCAAAAGCACTTTTTTTATTTGTATGATATTTATTTGCATTGATTGACCCCTAAAAGACTTGCCACCTCATGTTGTGATGGGGTTTGTGTGGTAGATACTAACAAGCCCCCCTGTGTTGGAGCTTTCCCTGGAGAGTGAGAGGCTGAGCTCTTGCACCAACAGGTTGCAAAGAGGAAGACTCCTACTGTTGTTTGTGCACGTGCACAGAGGAATGATCCAGGCAGTGGGAGAAACACTGGGAAGAACCCCTGAATCAATACAGAGGCGGATTCTGGAAGCTAAGGGGATGCCTCATCGATATCCGTGGCAGAGGTCACCCATGTTGTCAAGAAGCTCCTTAGTAACAAGGTCCCAAGTGCAGATAAGGCACTAGATATTGTTGGGTTGACCTGGTTGACACATCACTTTCACTTTGTGAACAGGTCTAGAACGGTGCCTGTGGAATGGCAAACCAAGGCGATGGTCCCCATTTTCAGTAAGGGAGAAAGACAGTGTGCTTCAAGTATCAGGCTTATTCCAGGGTAACGAAAAGGAGGCTATGGCCAATTGTCGAACCACAGATACAAACGGAACAGTGCAGATTATGTCTTGGTTGTGGCAATGGACCAAATTGTTTCTCTATCCAAGTCCATGTGTCTTGTGGACTTTGAGTGCACCTTTGATTAGTCCCTCAAAGGACCAAGGTTTCTCTCAAACAAATAATCTATTTGAGATCTTTGTGGAATGATGTTGTTCTGCTAGTTTTCCCAGCTAAGATTTGCAGAAGTTAGGAAAAGTCGGCACCTCTAAGTCTAAGGTCAGTGTTTTCCCAGAAAAATGGTGGCGTGCTCTCTGAGTGGGGGTCAAGTCTCTGCCATAACTGAAGGAGTTTCTCAGGGTCTTGCTCAAGAGTGAAGGTGACACGGATAATGAGATCAAAGGGTGTACTACTTCAGCAGAACGCAGGGTTTACACCTGGCATTGCAGAAAGGGAACGATAAAAAAAACCCAAAAAACTTCTGAATGTCAACCTTAAGAGGTGTTCCTGGCCCTTGGGTGACATGTGACATAACAAATTCGCCAGACAAAGTTGAAATACCATCAACCTGGGACAAAATGTCCAGATGGCTTCCATCTGATCACTACTGTTTAAATGAACAATTCATGAAACGGGAGCAGCTAAAAGTATTAGACAGGCTCAAGCAAATCACTTCATACAAAACAAATCTTGCAAACAATGAATATATAACACCAATTTTTC
This sequence comes from Thalassoma bifasciatum, assembly GCA_008086565.1. NCBI lineage: Eukaryota > Metazoa > Chordata > Actinopteri > Labriformes > Labridae > Thalassoma > Thalassoma bifasciatum. The sequence goes on along the minus strand of RPOG01000256.1, from coordinate 190,919 downwards.
CTCCAACATATCTGGAGGGTTGAATATTTGTCTGTTGTGTCTAACAAAATCAATACAATTGATCTCACTGATAAACCCCCACAGTTAAGCTTTGCCTACAGTCTAAAAGTACAATTTCAAGGTACAGAAAGTCATTGAAAGTCAACAAGAGTAATTCAGTGTTATGTTTTTAAAATAAAAGCTAGACTTTTGTTCATAGTGGCATCTGTAAATAACTTGCAAAAATTTAACATTTTATCACCAACACTGACACCATCAATCAGTAAATATTAAAATGGAGATCGAGGAAGGCGTGCATGCTCCTTTAGGCACACTTGAATTGTGATGTGTAGGAAATAGAGCACGGATAGATCTGCCTATGCATTTAAATGGAGTAAAATTATGCCCCCTATTATTCATGTAATTAAAATCTGCATAAAATTAATTATGTTTAAGTAGCTGAGAATTACCTGAAATTGCTGAAATTGAACAATAAGAATTGAAGAAACGATTAAGTTCACAGTTGATATGATAATGCATTTATTGCTCCATCAGAAAATAAATCTTGGCATCTCACCAGTGGTTCTTGGTGGCAGCACTCAGTTTTTTTCAATTGAACATAATAACTTAAAAGTGCCACTACAGGAGGTCAATATCTTTGTAAATAACAGAAGTCCATTTCAGTCGAGAAAATGAGTTGAGAGCATCAGTAAAAATAAAGCCCCTACAAAAATATCAAGGTCAGAGTGAAATTGATTCGTCAGGGTCATTAGAAATGTACAGATTGAGGTAAAGCAATTGGTGACCAACATGATCACATACAGGGGTTGCTATACCGGACAGGCAACTATCACACTAAAACACATCCTAGTACATCCTATTGAATTTCCACATTGGGAAACATGTTTGAACTTTTGTAGAAAGCAAACTTGCAAGTAAAAAGAATCTAAGTGTAAATTATACTCTTCCGTCCAGTTATTTCTTTTCAAATCAATTCAGCACATAAACTTCTGCCATGCTGCCACCTCTAAAAAATGTACCACTCCCCCTTTTGCCACCCCATAAATAATTTTCTGTATCTGCCCTTGATCACATGAAACTATACCAGAAGTTTACACATTCTTGAATTCATGCTGTTTCTTTTTCACTGTGGCATCAGAAGTCAAATATCTCTGAAATTCTTCAAAACGGGTACAAACAAGACAGAATTCATTTTTTTCTATCAATTTTTCTTTCAAATAAAAACACAACAAAAAGATTCTAAATGGTCAAAAAGGAAAAAAGCAACAATTTTTCATCATCGAATGTCAAGTATTGGAAAATCGTCACACTGAAATGATGTTTTCCCAACAACATGAACCTTGCAAACAAACAATACTCCCTGGGGTTTCGTACAATTTGTCTTTATTGTTGCTGTTTTTCTCATATATTTCCTACTTCTCATTATATCCTGCAATAGTGATGTTTTCGCTTGATATCTGTTTTGTTCAGATCATGTCTGCTTGTACTGGAGATGGTTTCATTTACCTCACCGTCAATGTTTTTGTCATTTCATGGGCTTTTGTCACACATGATTTTCTTGGTCCCACAGGGAGAATAAACATTTAAAATCAAGTTTCTTCCTTATTATGTTGTGGACTTTTACTGTACACTGTTGCTTTAAGTCCAACAGCCCCTTTCCTGAAACTTTCTCTTTGTCATACTTCATGCTTTGCTCTTAAAAAATCTCAACCCTTCAACCCTTTCTTTTCTGGCATTTTCTGGCCTGTCAGTCATTTTTTGTCAAATTGAGGAATGACAAATCTAAGTGCACTTCAGCTGAAAATGTCTCCAATGATGAGGATTGTGTGTCACTGTGAGTAGCAGAGCTGGCTTTTTGCTCTCATGTCATTCTCTCTCTCCCTCCGTGCTCCGTTGTTTGTGTTCCTTGGTGTGTAAGTAACACATGAATAGGCCCTGCAATGACTCACTCATAATTACTGCTAATAGCCAGAGCAAAGGATTCCTTGTGAAAGCCTGTGCATGTGTGCAAATGCTCTGATGAGATACAGAGGACCTGTTTATGATCAACTACCACACAAAAGTAGAGGCTTCCACCACTGAACCAAAGTTTTAAGATCTGCATTATGCTGATTATGAGAAGCAGTCTGTGCTCATGTGTATGCACCGACCTGTGTGCATGAATTCCTGTGTTTGTGCGTTCATTGGTAACAAAATCAGTCTTTGATCCCAAAGCTTTCAGAAAGCTTTGATACCTGCAACCAAGATTCTATTTACATGCGGAAATAGGATGATCTGCTATCTCTGGGCACACACACATACACACGCACGTAAGGCAGCCAAATGAAATGACAATCCCCAGGTGAGGGGCGATGAACAGACAGCTAAACAGATTCAATCAAATTATTTGATATAATGAAAAATATTTATACAGATGATGATACTCTGTACAGTCAAGGGCAAATAATCCAATAACTATAGGCCAGAGGATTCTCATTCTGTTGTGTGTGACTATAATTGAGTTTCAGTGAAAGCCCTCTAACCCAAATAAAATGGGTCACATTTAACTGTGGTGTGAGTGTCGGTGATTGCACACATTGTTGAACCACCGAGAAAGAGATGTGAAAAGAGCTGTTTAGAAAGTCAAAGCTGGGAAGTGAAAATACATCAACAGTCTTAAGCCATGCTTCGAATAAATGAGTAAATATTCCTGAAATAAAGTTTTCTCTCATTTATTGGGCCATGTGTGAATGAGCTTTCTGAGTTTCAGTGATGTCTTGACTGCAGCATTTTCATCATCAACATCTTATTGTTTTGCTCTTAAGTGACTAACAATGCCAGGTAGTTTGTTACTGACATTTATTTCCTGGCAGCGTTTAAGGTTTGATTCTGATTGATTGTAATCCTTAATAACAATATTGCAATTCCAGCAGCAAAAGTAATACCAGTGACCATATGAATTCACCTCACAAAATCAATCAGTGTTAGTCAGTTATTCAGAAGTGGTAATAGCAACATTGCTTATAAATTTTGATAATGGACTCATTCATGTTCAAAAGGATCCAAAGAAACAAAAGCAAATCACATTAATATTGCTGCAAAAATCCTGTTTACCTTCTAAATAATTGCCTTCGATGTAATTGTTCAGCTTTGTGTAAATTATAGCCAACAAGCAGGATAATGTTGTGATTGTCCATGAATTAAAATGTTCAGAATTGAGATCCATATTAATGCATGAGCCAACTAATCAAGGGCGTAAGGACATCATGATTGTAAAATCTTATGATACCATAATGGCTTTGTGTTCGGGGCTCATCGTCTCTCAGTTTGAAGCTTGAGGGTTTGAGCCAAAGTTCTGCTATCAAGGTGTCAAAGTGTCCCTGGGGAGGACACTTTAGCCCAAAAGTTTGGTTGAGTCATATTTTCCAGTGATCATTCGTTAGCGTTAGGTGACATCACTAAGACAATATCCACATGTATACAGTCTTTGAGTTCCGTGTGTGATATGCAAGTTATGAATGAATCATTCAATATCTGAGAATCACTTTACTGACTCGCGAATCACGATTCCCTGTCCCTGCTGACTCATTTACTGACTCAGTACAAAGCTCACGGTAGTTCAGCCTCACTCACTGCACAAAAGAATCACTCATTAGCTTCAAAACAGTCCGTAACATCGTGCTCAACTCAAAACGTTAAGGTCTGCTGTTCTGCCCCAATAGTCTGAGTGATCCCCCACACTTAAATTTATTGTGAATGGGGTGGGACCAAGAGTTGTTAAAAAGTGCCAAGCTTAGCAAAGAGATTTCTGTGCACTCTTTGGCTAACTGACATTCACTTCAGCCAGTGACTCATTTAAACTAGGTTTTGACAAGGAGACTGGTAGGAAAGACCCAGATGTGTGACCGCTCAGACAAAATAAGCTCTTTATTACAAAAATGATCAGAATAATAACGAAAGGTCAGCTAAACTGGCAAAAAAATGGATAAGTAAATAAATGAAATCCACAGTAAAACTGGAAGACAAAACGGCAAAAACAAAGCAAAACAAACAAAAAAAAATGCTCAAGACTTTGGAACTCTGGAACAAGAGGAGATATGTGACAACAAAATAAAACTGGACTGGTCAAACAAGAAAGGAAAGACCGATGTATAAAGGTGTAGCTTAGTGTAACTGACAAGATATGACAGGTCTAGTTAAAAAAAGACTCGCGTTTACCATCACTAACGGGGAGCACTTTCACAAAAATTACATCCATACCAATGAATCACCTATACTCTCAAAATGCATTCACAAGTGCTATAGAGTGTTAGTCTTCTTAAAAAGACACATGGAACTGAAAAACCAGAGTCAGAAGTGATTGAGTTGTCTGCTGATGGAGGGATAATGACAACAAGGCATGGAGAAAATAGGGATGAAATGAGCTGAAACATCAGCTTTATAAAGGCTAATGAAAACCACAGTTCATACAAAGCCAAAGGGGCCTCTATCATTAGTTGATGTATGACGAATGTGAAAACAGTATTAATTGACGACCAAAATTAACCAAACTCACACAGGGACAGTAATGGAGCTCTGATAAATACAGGGGCAGGGAGCTAATGACAATGAAATACTTACCTGTCATGAAAAACAGACTCGGCATCCCAGCTGACATATAAATGATGACTGGCTCAGTTGGTTGAATTGAAAGTTAAGAAAGACGTCATTAAAATTTTAATGTTGACAACACAGGAAACATTATCAGTGCTGTCAGTGTTAAATTAGATTTGACTACCGAGTCTGTCTCAAGATGATTAATAAAGAAAAAAAACTGTTATTGTGTCATTGCCCAAAGTAGTGCCATGATAACAATGGTAATAGCAAGCGAATTACCAACAGCATGATTGCATGCATACAATAACCATGATAATATGATAATTCTTAAATAAATCTCAATTACTATGGCAAAACAAAAAGGAAAGGAGAAGGAAGAGGGTGTTTTAAATTATTTTCTATAGTCTGGCACATGAGACATATGTGTGTTGGTTTTAAAGGAGAAATAAAACCCTTCTTGTTGGGAAGAAGATAAAAATGTGTTTTGCATTATCAGGGGGTATTTTTAAGGTGCCTTCTGGTTCATTACAAAAATTAAGGTACATGGGAATCATACAGTGGAAGGCTGGTATGTGGTTTGCCTGCTTTTAGCAACAGACTCTTGAACAAGTTATATTCTTCATGCATGAGCACCCTGAGAGTGAAAAGAAAAGAGGAAACAGATACTTGTAATTGGGCTTAATTACTGAAACCCATCTCAACAAGAGGGGCTTTACTGCAGGGGGTCAAACATATTTGAATGCAAATTTACGCTGTTGCCAACAAGTGTAACTTTCAAGTTTAATTTCTCCCCTCGCCTTGGCTGGCTGAGAAATGACAACCTGTCTGTCTGTGTGGGAAGAGATTAAGTGTCCTCAGCATGAGCTTTTTTTTTGTTCATATTCTCTTTCTGTCTCTGAGTGACTCACTGTCATGCTCTGCTGAAGTGGACACAGAATTCTCATTATATGCTTTCCTGAACACATATGATCAGCCTCTTTGAAGGGTTACACCACAAACTGTTAATTGCAAGCTTTTATTTAATGATACAATAAAGTGTCAGTGCATGTCTTTGTTGTGGTGGGACTGTTGGTTTTCACTCACTGATGAGGGTCCAAAGGGTTATATGAACAAACTGTCAATGCAATCATTTCAACAAGCTTAAAAATGTTCATGTCCTGGGGCCAACAGAGGAGGAAGTATCTTGAAAGTCAACATGGTATATCCCCCTTTAAGGGAATAAACTCAACGACAAAAAACATAGTGCTTCGATCTTCTGACTCACTAACTGACATAAAAATCCTTAAACTCACATAGCTACCATGGCTCTTACATCCTGTACAACTTCTGAATAAATGGTATTTATTGGTCAACACTTGTGGTATCAAAACTCCATTAACACAGTCCCTATCTTAGATCCTGAAAGCTTAAAGTTTATTATTCTTCACAAAGGTGAACCTCATGCTTGGGGAGAGGTATGGAGATCAATAAGGCTGCTAGGTTTCTTCCCTGGGGGAAAATAAATAGTATACTGCCATAAATGTTAAATTCAATCCAAAGTGGACTGAGTGCTACACAGGCAGATCACTACTATTACTTTTTGAATTGGCTTTAGTTGCTATATCCTGTTTTATTTTGTAGTTCTCGCGGTCTAAGTATTTGGGAACAGCTATTTGCACTGTGATTGGCTCTTCCCATTTGAGAGTGGGACTTAGCCATAGGTCGATTGGGTCCGCTCCTTGTTTGTTGTCTAAAGCTTTGCTGCACAACATTGTACATATACACAAATTCAGACATTTACACACAGCTATCTAAATGTAGAATACATCCTCCATTACTGCATACACACACACAAACACAAACACATTCAAACATTCTGCACTACAACCAGGACACGAGACAATATCTCCTGGGATATTAGAAAGGAGCAGAGATCCATACCGAGCTGAACTCGCTGTCAGTGGGGAGCATCAGTAATTAAATTGCATATGCATACAGTAGCATAGGCCACAGATCGGCTGAACTGACAGCACATCGACAAAGCAATATCACAGAAAGTGGAGGATCGGATGCTGAAAGAGGTGAGGGGGAGAGATAGAGGACAATAGAAAGAGACTGGATGCGGGAAAGGAGAGAAAAGACACGTGGGAGACAAAAGGGTCGCTGTAAAGACAAGCAAATAGATGCATCTTATCTCTCACAGGTAAAGTAAAAACTCAATAAACACCAACAAAGGGAGGATTTTGGCATGCCACATAATGTGCAGCCATGCTTACACCACACACACGTACACGCACATGCACACACACACTCTGTAAACATATTCATGAGGCAATGTATTTGCAGAAAACTGCTGTCAGAGATCCATCTTGATTTCTCCGGACCAGCCATGGTCCATAGACTATAAATAGAAAAAGTGCCACTTTATTTATCACAGGTTTTAATGACACATGACTGCCTGTGTGTGACGTGGAGCTTTCTGACAAAGACTACAGCTGAATAATACTGAGGGCCACTTGCTTGGTTCATCTCAGTCTGACACACATTTTGTGGCATTTCCTTTGACTAAAACCAGGACAGGTCCCCAAATGACCAATCTGTACTGTCCCAATTTTTGGTATCTTTCAGGTTCCAGACGTACCAATTCGACCCCGCAAGGTGGAGCTGGAAACACTGCAGCTCCTTGATTGGTCGAAAGAATCACTTCCCATGTGACAGCGTTAACACAGAACAACACATTCCCTCGAGTTTAAATCTCCTGTCGACTTTATAACAAAGAGCCACATGCCAACCACAAAGAAGACAAATTGCTGAATCTTTCATCATTACTCTTTGTTTACTGTGTTGCATTTTTCTTCTTGGTTGTATTTATTATCAGGGTACACTGTCACGTTGTTATGCCATGACACTTTTCTGTAGCTGGTGCAACTATCGACATCCGACTTTCTCGCCGCCTACTACGAAGGGTATGGTTGACCGTGGAAATGAAAAGAGGATCAGACTTTATCAATTCGATCTGTACTAAATTGCACCGATTCATACTGGACCACTTGGTGGAAACAGGGCTTCAAGGAAACAGGTTTGTTGACTTCTCAAACAGGTTCTCAAAAATAAGAAAGAAGAAGGGAAATTCAAGTTTTTAATCAAACAAAGCTACAGGTTAAAATGAAAAAAAGATATATATGGTGCTTAGAATAAATTGGAATTTGGGATTTCCATCAACTGTAATGATAAATGAGTTAATAGTGGACTACAAAAACAATGGTATCATAGTGTAGCAGCTGCAGCTCATAATTCACTGTCTTAGATTTGTATTTTACATTTTATTTTTTTGTATATATCTTTTGTATACAAGAGCTATACAAACTCTTTGAATAAATAGTTTGGACTGTTCTCTAACCAAGAGTTTAAAAGCACTGACCATGTAATTGACTGTTTCCAATTCTAACTTAGGCAGGAAACTTTTTTGGCTTCTCTCCCTAGAACTTTATTCCTTAACTTTCTATTCAGGGAAAAGAAAAAAAAAGCCCACATATACTGCAAACGTTCTGGGGGAGTTACTGCTTCAAACTTATATTTCCTTTTCAACCAATAATCCTGGCTTATGACAACAAGCTGTAACTGTCGGACGACAATAACCTTTCTGTAAATGTTCTGTTTACTGAAGCAAATATTCTAAAACTAGATGTATGTTTAACCTTTGGCTTAGCAGTCAGCATGGGGCTTTTCAAAGGTTAAATATTAAGAGGGTAATTGAAAATGCCTGCTGTTTGCAAACCTGGATGGCTAATGTTTTCAAAATGAATTCCCATGACACTATCGCTGAGATATTTTTCTTAAACCTCACTGTCTTTTAGAAGACTCACAGCTGTTTTTTTTTTTGTCTGGATAAGCCCGCATTCGCCTTTTGTGCTTCTGTTTTGGTGGTGGCATTCATTGATAGAATTCTTATTCTGCCAAGTTCTCTCTCCTCTCCCTCTTTCACATGTTCAACAAAGGCTCCATCAGGTAGTCAGGGGGGAGTGTATAGGGGAGGATGTATGGATGGATGGGTGGATGGGTGGCTGGGAAGTAAGGAGAAGAATGAAGGGAGAAGGAAAGTGTGGAGAAATGATCATAAGATGCTGATTGCCAAAAAGAAAAAGCCATTTGGGTTTTGATAAGATTTCATTGATACCAATGCTCTTATGGATTTTGCTGAACAATTCCACAATTCTGTGTCCAATTCTGTGTCAATAACATTTTATTGGATCTACAAGTACATAATTATGAAATCTGTAAACAGATTCAGATATCTCTGCATTTAAATAACTAAAAAGCATGAAAAATTGCACATCAGGTGATGGTGACGTTTTATTTTGTCATGTATTTTTTTTATATTTGAGTCTGAGGATTGTTCACAATAACATATTGTAATATTTTTCAGTGTTGAAAGTTGAGATTCTGTTTAAAGACCAAATTATATCTTTCCATTTATACTAACAGCCTGCATATCAATGCAATGTCCCACAATTTTGATAGAATCAAGCTGGTGCTTTGTTTTCTGTATCCTTTTTGGTGCATTATTTATAAAAATGTTGCATGCATTGAATATGAATCTGTTTATGAGAGTGTAATGTACATTTCTTCGTGTGTTCAGTTTTACAGCTTCTTAAGTAAAACTTCAAGTGGAGGATCTTGAATCAGAGATATTTTGGGAAACTGTCATTTATTTGCAAAGCTAAGCTAGATAGGGCAGAAAAGTCAAGGCAAGATCCAGTTGTTCTGGCATAATATAAAGAATCTATAAGGGAATTGTTAGAATAAAGGTCAATTATGTTGATGGATTGAACCATTTTTTTTATTTCTCAATACAAATCTCTACTCAAAATGAAAAAATATAAATATTTAAAAATAATGGACCTTTCATAGAATCAGAGAATATTTATCATAAGATTATTGATTTGAAATGTTGGTAAAGAAGCACTCACTTCCATAAGGCAGGAATAAAGAAAGAAGAAAAAGAGATGAGGATGGAAAGATTTGAAACAGTGTGTGTAATGCTTGAGAAAAGGGATGGAGAGAGAGAGGAAACAAGGATTTAAGAGGTGAAGAGAGGTAGAGTGGGATGTACTCAGAGGTAGGATGAGGATAGAAAAGGAGGACATAACCAGCAGAAGGGTAAAAGAGGGGAAGCAAATGTTTGTTTTCCACAAAGCATTAGGTAGACATGGTCAAGGGCGCTTCATCTGGAGGACTACATTACAACCTCACATGCTCACATACATGCTCCACAAGAGGTCAATTTGGAAAGTGTGTGTGTGTGTGTGTGTGTGTGTGTGTGTGTGTGTGTATGTGTGAGCGCAAGAGTGTCTGCATGTAGCCTTTAGCATTTTAACTAGCTGTGTGAAGCCCAGGGGAGAGCAGGAAGCGGGACTCTCCTGTTCAACCTGTGTCTGGAATAAAAATCTATTCAGGCAGTCAGCGCCTGACCTCCAACTGACTGAGAAAGCCATTCTAACCCTCTACTCTCAGGGAGAGGGTGGGCTCTCTGCCCTACATTTCACAACCTTTTCCACTCGTTGTGAGGAGCAGTAAGAGCCACGGTTATTTTGACTTATTTCTGACATGTAGTATAGTGAAGGTTATTGGATGTACGGTTCACATTTACTCTAAAAAGGAAATTTGATTTCCTGCTGGTCTGGCTGCAAAATCACAAACCATTTGATGTGCTTTTATCCTCCTTTTTTCTCTTCTTGTATTCTGGTACCACAAAAAAATCCTTCCCCACAACTGTTGGCACACTATTGCACAGCCTTTTCCACTCTTTTCATATTAGTCATAACAAGTGTTGATTGTTTTACTTTTTCTACAGATTTAAAAGCCACTCTAAACATTTTATTTACAGTCGGGTTTACTCAAATGAAAATGTATGGTTTTTTTTATTCCCATAATGCCTCACTAGCGCTGTCACGCATATTTGTATAACTCTCAAATAACAGTAATTGATGTATCTTTCAGTTAATTGTTTTGGTTATAGGTCAAGCAACCTTTACTACTCCCACCAATGTTCTTTTTTCATCTACTACTTAATCTCTTACAACTTATTCACTCTCAAAGTGGCCTAAACAATCAACATTATCAAAAAAGAAACACTGAAGCCTCTCTTTTAAACATGTACATTAGATTCTCTGACAGGATTCTCTTAAATTGTATCTTATTTTGGTCTTTTCGCGATGTATCACATAAAATAGTGTATGGAGTGCTTCAGAATAATTCTCAGACTACATCATGGTAATTGCTATTCGTGACTGTGAGGAATTCGAAGTCAGTTCAATAATTATTCAAGAATGATTATTTTCTTCATTTTATGGCTGCAGAGTTGATTCTTTTGAGATTAAACAGTAAAACTTTTTCTCTCACTGTTTAATTATTAAAACCAGTAGAACTTCAAAGGCATCCAGCTCACCAAGGCATACTCTCCATTTTGCTAATATTGATGTTTTTACTTTTTTCAGTTCCTGAAGTTGGCAGACAAGAGGGCATGAGTGCCATATTAAAATGCATATCTCTAGAAATGTTCAACAGCTAGAAAGCATTAACAAATATAGAATAGAAAAAAAGAAAAGCAAACCTGACTCTCCTCCTTAAAATCTGCTATGATGTAGCAAGTTTAAAATACAGGGGACTCTTATCGACCTTTTCCATGTGATGTCACAATTCCTAATTGCCCTTGCCTGGACAGCGATAGAGCCATGTTGTTTATTGAATGCTAGTGCAAAATGAGCACTCTTGAGCCGTAAAGACCATCATTATCTCTTGTTGTGCAGTTGGGTGAACTAATGACCAAGGCAAGGTATCTTTCTTACACAGGATCGAAAAAGGGGAAGAAGGAGTTCTCAATCAAATGACAGAAAAAATGGCAGTAGTTATTACTGCCATTAGGGCTCCTAGCCTAACTGGTCTTTGTAATCCAGCTGTTGTTGTAGTATTGTGCACAGAGTGAGGGCAGGGGGGGCGATAGTGACCTTATCGGAGCCAAAATGTGTGCTTAAGTGCTTTTGAGAGAGCAACATGCGTACTAAAGTGACCTCTTGAAAGCAAAAAAGCACACTTAAGTGCCCTATTAGGAGCCAAAATGAGCATTTAAATGCCTTTTTAGAGCTGAAACACGCCAAAGTGTCCCCATGGCTGGTTTGGACATGATAAACTGTCTTTTTAGGAGTCAAAATTGTGTACTGTATGTGCCTTGATTTTTGTCTTCCCACCCTTGCGTCAGAAACTCTGTGCATGCCACTGTTATTGTTGGGTTTTAAGTGGTTATTTCTTGGATAAAGATGTTAAGCCCTTCATGTAAGTGTTAAAAAAAATTGTACTCTTTGGGAGTCTGCTTGAGGGTAGCTTGAGAAACACCTGATTACACATACACAACGACAAAAAATTACAGCAAAATAATACTTATAAGCATGTCAACAGCATGGTTCAAAGACATTTTGAGTCTGAATAATTCATTTCTCTATCAACATACACTGTTTGGGAATGAATTTTTAATAACTCTTTATTTCTGAAGTTATGAAATGTATCAGTTTTGTCCATTTGAGAGCATGACTGATTTGACTGCCCAATGGACCCCCCATAGCTGTCTGCAAAGAAAAAGTTAGTTTCCATATCTTTGCCTCGTCCTAACTTGAATGATGCTCGGTTGAGTTTAAGGAATGTCACCTTAGCACACTGAACTCTTATAACATGGAGACTTATTTTGGAAGATAATGAAGATTCCCATTAGTTGAAAAGCAATGAAAGCTACTGGAGTTAATTCTTGGCTCCAGTTGTTAGTTGTTGGATAAAAAAAAACTTAATGTAGGCTCCAGTTTTGAGGTGGAGGGGGAGGATTGTTCAGAATTCACCGTAGTTGTAAGATTTTTTGACAGTGAGTGATGTGGAGCTGTCACAAATTTCACATTGTTGGCCTTTGATCTGTATTGACCTATTTTTAACAAGAAATTATGAGGTTGAGTGCAGCCCTGTCCTAGGGTGGTTATTGACAGGCACACGGTTCAGCTGCAGAAGAACAGCTTGGCTCAAATGGTCCTTATCTGACCCTGGAAAAATTCAAACAAGTTTGAGATGGAGACTTTGAGGCAGTTTGAGACACCTCGTAAGCTCTTGGTGCAGTTTGGACATTCTTGAAAACATATACATCTGACACATTAGATGTCAGGACCATTAATTCAATTAAAAATGAAGCACTTTCCTGGCAACAAAATAACACAGTTGGTGAAAGATTGTGACAGTGTTTATTTTCAAAACAAGAACTATAATTGCCATGATTTGTTACATTTTGAGTGTGATGGGACATTAATAGTCACCTGGCTAACTGATGAATGAGTTGAAGAAAGTGAATAAATTGCTACTCTTTCAGGATGCTCCTTTTTTAACTGAAGTTTTAAAGTCAGACTCAAAAGGACTGTAACTCATAACAAGGCATGTGTTTTTGTTTTGGAAAATAAATGGAGGTCAGATCTGCCTTTGAACACTTCTTTTCTCTTTAAAACAACTTTTTACTGGATACAACGTAACGTGGCAATTTATATAGCAACATTTCTGTAGCGCTGTTATTTGAAGCATGACATCAAGGTAACTGTGTAAGATTGTACCGTAGTTTAGCAGTCAGCCACGTTTAGCACTACCAACAGCCCAGGGCTCTGAGACATATCCGTAATGTATGAACTGACTTTTTGTTTAATTGAAAGACTCAATTTTGAACACAGCTCTCCAGTAAAACCGCTTCAGGTGAGTTCGAATAAACATTAACACTAACAGCTTAGCCTGTGTACTAGACTCTAACTCATGTTTTCACCTGTAGCACATGCCCTATCACTCTCCCGTTTAGCTTTCTTTTGCTCTTCTGTCTCTTTTCTGTCAGGACGTCAAGCTACACTGTCCATTACTACTGAAAGAAATAATTTTCAGCAGAGAAACACTCAGATCTTTCTTCTCACTGCTAGACTTTGTTAGCCAGTTTGGTGTTGTCATATAGACTTAAACTTGCCAAAATTCAACTCAGTCCAGTTCATCCCAAACAGGATCAGGCATACATCTAGATACAAGACTTTCAGGATCACTTTTTCAAGAAAGTCCTCACGGTCCCTTTAATATGACCTCAAATGGAAGCTGATATGAAAAGCTCCTTGTATCAGAATTTTGTATTAATTTCTGCTGCAGAGAAAATTAAATAGAACTGGTATACAAATCAGCGATATGGACATGAGCAAAGCAACTGTGAACAGTAGACATGATGGAGATTGAAGCCCACATGAGCCAATTCAAGTTTGGCACATAAATCTGGAGCCTCTTTTGCTGTGAAATAGCTCTTTTATTAGAGGGGGTCCCCTGACATATTATGGAGTCACTAGGGGGCTTTGTGGAAGAGATTGCATCATAACTATTGCCACTTTACCTTGGTGAAATATAGGTGCCCCTTCATCACAACTGCTTTTAATATTTGTGAGATTCTGTGTGCAATCATGCAAGGCTGTGAACATGTGTGTGCACATATATGTGTTTGCACGGTCTCTAGGCTCTACAATCCATAAAAAGGAATGTTCCACCTTGCCCCTTATTTGAACCCCCTTCATCACGCCTTATTGTCTTCTTTTCTCCTGTTACCCACATGAACACGAACACAGACTAATCAGGGTGAGGCAGTCATTGTAAGAGGCAAAGGTCTGTGAGGCTGTTTGATAGCAGATTAGGCTGGCATGTCAGACAAGAGACCAGGCCACACAGCGGGCAGTCACATGCTGATTCCACACACAGAGAGGGAGAGAAAGAGACAACACACCAATTCAGGCTTAGGAGGGAAACATACTGGAATACATGAGTATACTGCAAAAGAAACTCAAGAAACCTTCTTGAAGTCAGGCCTCCAAGGTCGGTGCTGTTGTCGCAACACATACAGTGAAACATTGGAAAAACAATTAATGGAAAAAAGGGCAAGCATAAAGAAAAGAAGCTTAGTTCTGAATAGCTTTGTGCTTTCAGTCCAGATGATACGACTGCAGAACAGCTTGTGAGGGTTGGAGTTTTGGGGAAATACGTTATCAGTAGGTTCGGCAGCGGCTTGCATCAGTCATAACCAATCTTATCACCGCTGCCTTTACTTTCCTGCAAAAGCTGTGCACTCTGCATTTCCTGATGAGAGCAGCCTTCAGCACAGCTGCCACAAAAGACTCTCCCAAGGGGATTCAGTGTCCTTGTGCGGGAGGTAAAGAATAGACACAAGTAAATACACAGCGCCTTAAATTAAATTAGCTTGTGGGGAGATAACGATTTTGCTAACCCTGGTGCAGTGGTCGAAGGAGGACTGTGGCTTTGTAAGAAACTTGGAGTGAAAAGCGACACAAAAACCAGCGGTATTAACAGGTGACCATGACATTGGGACAATCAAAAGCTTTTCACAATCACCACAGAAGATAGAGTCCATTATTGATTGCACATCCTTATTTCAGCACAGGATATAACAGGATTTGAATAAGGAGTCCTCCTATTTCACATAATAACCTTGTAAGCTAACAGTGGTGTGCACAGCAAGGGCCAAATTGTTAAAAATGTGGGCTAAAGTGTCCTTTTGGGTGAAAAAATATGCTCTAAAGTGCCCTCTTGGGAGCCAAACTTGTGTTTAAGTGCCTTCATGAAAGTGAAACGAATGGTTTTGAAACCACATAAATCTGCCTTTAATTTGATAACCTGTCCTTCTTGGAGCCAAAATAGCAAATAGTGGCTGTTAGGAGCCAAAATGCATACTAAGGTCCGGTCTCAGGAGCCAAGACATACACTTAAGTGCCCTCTTGGGAGCCAGTACTTTCGCTTAAGTTCCCTCTCCGGATCCAAACTTGGTATAAAGTGCCTTCTTGGGAGCTAAAAAAGATGATAGTCTACCCTCCCTTATCTGCCCCTTTGGCTGGTTAAACTATGATAAACTGCCATTTTAGCCATAATATTGCAAAAGTACTCTTTCAGGAGCCAAAATGTGCTGAAATCCTCCTTTGGGAGCCAAAACCTGAGCTGTATTTGCCTTCTTTTCACCCCTGCCCTTCAAAATGTGCATGCCATTGTAAGCCAGCATTCCTGTCACATGATATTTTTTTTTCATTAGGCCCCGTTTATGTGCACATTTCTGATACACATGACAACAGCCAAAGCCACAGCTTCATTATATAAACCATATACTGTGCTCCTTGGGCAAAGGAATGCAGGTGGGAAGTGCAAAGTACACAAATCATATTGCACCATGGTGCCTGATAATAACTGACACACCTGTGCAGTGCTTGTCCTTACGGTTAAACTCAGGGAAAGTCAATAAGAATAGCAAACAAACATACAGCTTGTTTGTGCTTCCAGTAAAAACTCCATGTCCCTGACTCCTGGCTGCACGCCATCACAAATTGATAGTTCCCAGTATCATCCATCTTTTGACAGTCAAAGACCAATTTGTAATTTAAATACATGAATGCTAATTTCTCTTTTACCTTGGAACAACCTGCTGACTCACACACTCACACACATTTGACCTTCTCCAGCCATTTACACATTAAAACTAATAACAATACATGGTTTTAAAATAGTTCACAGAGGCTTTTTCTATTAATATATTTCTGTAGTGATTCTAGGCACTTCCGTCCTGGAGCTAAATCAGAAGGAATTTTATCCTGCCTTTAGTTGTTCTTGCAAAATGAGATAGAATTGGTTGAGTTCACACAGGGACACTGTCAGACCTGAATAGGATCAGTGTCATAGCCTGGCCTTATTCTGTGTTTATTTTTGCTGCTCTGCGATTCTCATCCTACTCTCAGTGGGTTAGATGAACAAAAAGCATGAAGACGAGGAATCTCCCGAAAATAAGGTTAAGACCCACTTTGAAATACTTCATCTGAATTTATAGTTGTCTCCTCGTTCTATGCAAGTGTTTGTGTCTTATTTTTTAGTAGAACTGTCTTGCTAGTCCTGACGTAATTCTCATCAGCTGGCAAATCCAGAAACATATCTTATTTCAAGATATTAAAAGACATAAATAAGGTCTGAACTGCTTGTTAAAAGTCAAAGAAGATCTACCAATGGGGAGAGAAAAAAATTGAACAATGTCTTGATACAATAAACTCTTTTTTCAGCAGATTTCAAAATGAAAGTTTCTCAAAAAAGCTTAAATTTTCTTTCTCTTGGACACGTTTCACAGTTATTACACAGCTGTTTTCCATTTGTTCCAGGTTGAATTTTGCAGATTTATTTGTTAAGATTGTTTGCTTATCATTGACAAGACTAAATAAAAGTGAGTCACAGAATAAAAAAAAGAGTCAAGAAAAATGTTGTCCCCATTCAAAATGCTTTTCTTAGTCATCTAATCCTTCTTTTCCAAGACAGAACATCCAGTGCCACAGTGTGTACAAGCACAGCACCCCAGTAGCTGAAGATGATCTCTGAGTGGATGACTGAGATTGCAGCCTCCAGCTGGCAGCTGAGACACGTCAATGTGTGTAAGCAAACCTCTCCTAGATAAATAAAGGTTAAAATAATTAGTGCTCTGAGATCAGCGGCCTTAACAGTGATTATCCTCCTCCGCTGTTTTAACCAAAGCACATTCATCATCCTGTTTTCTAAGCACATTAGCACACATTAACTTTGTTTGTCTTCCAATTTGTGTCCCCCCCCGTCAATAAAGTTGTTTGATTTCAACTGTTGACTGAATTTCTGTTTGAGTGTTGACTTAGAGGACAGCTCTACATAGTCGATGTTAAATCTAACCTTTTGTTGTTCGGCGTATTTCCTGCGTCTACTTTGGTCACTACTAATGAGAGGTCATGTGAGGATTTATGGAGAGCGGTGAAAAGAAGTCGCTTCGATTCAAATGGAAGCTTCCAGAACTTCAAGGTAAATTTAACTAATTTTAATGGCAGTTGAATACATTTATTTTCAGTAGAGTTTACAAACCCATTTAAGGCATGCTGATAAAAGTCTGCTAATAAGTCTTGATAGCAAATAATCAGAAAAGTAATATTGACATAGTGATTTCAGCAGCTGATTTTTGGGCTGCACAAAAACACAGTGAAGTCTCTTGACATTTGTTTTCTCGGTAGTTTGTTGGCTTCCCTGACCCTTAAAATGATTCACAGATGGATTAAAACTGCCCTTTTTTCTATCTCATAAACAGGTAAAAACAATTTAAAGGGGCCCAAACTTATAGGTAGAGTAACATACCTTCATGGGCAGAAATGTTGAAAGTGGGCTAAAAAAGCAGCAAAGGTAATCATTGTGTTATGATAAATGTGGTCATATTGCACAGCTGGCTCTGTGCACAAGAAAAAAAATTAGTAATTTAACATCTGTGTCAAAGAAAATAACCTCTGCCTGACCTCTTTGATACTGCTTCACGTCTCTTGCGCCAGCTCACTCCAAGACACACACACAAACACACAAACATATACACACAACTGTACTCACAGTGACACACAAGGTCTGTTGGTGTTGCTGATGTTGGCACATTTGTGCTCTGGGACAAGAGCTGCTTCATTGGCACTGATTACAGCCTTATCCTTCCCCTGCAAACACCAGCCAACATCAGCCTGCATACCAATGGAGAGAGCGATGAAGGAGAGAGGAGATGAAGAAGAATGAGGGGAAAAGAGATGGAGGAAAAACTGGAGAGTAAGCAAGCCTGGTCAATAAAGCAACAATGCATCCTGTCAGGGTACTCTATGCAATGAGTCAAGTCAGGGGTTGATCTAAGCCTGCTTCAAGCTTAGACTCCTTAGCAGTAGAGTCAGATCACTTAAACAGTCACAGTTATCTGCTGTATCAATCCCATAGTGAAAGAATGGACGAAACAACAGCTTTACAAAAGTGAAGCCAAATTAAGAATATGTTAACAGAACTGCAAAAAAAAAGATAAAAAAAACAAGTATTCCTGTCTTATTTGTAACCTCTTAAACCCTTGCCTTAGGCCCCATTTACACGACAATATTACACACCACACCACAATGCATGAAAAGTCAATGAATAAATCTGCATCTACACAGATACACTGAGGGACTGAAAACGATGTAGCATGCATTTCAGGCCTGTAGGTGGCGATAGAACTGTAGAAGCCATATACATGATTACAGTATAGGAGCTGAAGAAGAAGTGAGACGGTCATCTGGAGTTTATATTAAAAACTTCTTCTCTAATAGCAGAAATAGTGCAACAAATGCACGTTTTGGTAGAAGGCAGGCAGTAGATTCAGCAGCAGAAGAACGAAACGGTAGGTCGCTGTTGTTGTTGATGCTGTTGTACAGTTCGTGCCTGGCAGAGTGGAGGCTTATTGTACACGCGCAGAGCTGAGCGTGACATCAGCGTATCCAAGATTTACCCAGCATAGTGTTTACATGGAGACACAGATGGAGAATATGGCTTTCGGATAAGTTCCACTCTGGATTGCGTTTTCCAAAGTTCGCCTTTTTGGTCGGTGAACACGCCATCTCAGTGTAAATGGGGGGCTGAAACGCAACAAAACTTTTGCGTTTCACCCAAAAACGGTTGTCGTGTAAACAGGGTTTTATTTGGCTTTCTGCTTGAAAAATTACATATCTAAATTAAATAGAGTGTATCTTTATACCCAGAAAGTCTATTTGTATCATTCTGGTGTCATAATTTACGGGGAAACTTGTGAAACTTGTTCAGAGGTGTCAGTATTGCTATTTACATCACTGGCTCTGAGTAATAACCCAAGTATTTATTTTGCTTATTTTCTTCACTCTGTTGTTTAGTATGTTGTATATTTGACATTAACCTTGATGCAGTGATATCTCGTGATGCTGAGTAAAGAGGCGCTTCAGCGAGGATGCATACAAGTGCACCAGGTAGTGATTTGGGCATGCTTGTTGCTAACGAGTTGGGTTGCCAAGTCTGATGACATGGTAGTTATGAATGAGACTTTAATTGGTACCAGTGTGATAAATCTGGAGATAATTGGGAGAAATAACAAGATAACAGGTTAAACTCTCAAACTGAGAGTGTTGGCAGGTCTGCATTTTGGTGAGCAGCACTAAATCCTCTCCTCAACCCAGAATACTTTGAATTTTCATGATGATTTTGTGGACCACATTGTGCCATGCTGAGCTGTAATTCTGTTTCTGATCATACAGAAAGTGAAATTCTGTATTTCTGCCCTTGCCAGTACAAGCACAAGTCTGTGAAGGGTAAAAGTCTTTCAAGAGCATGAAGTTGAAAATGGAGAGGACGTGAATCTGCAGGAGTTAACATTCACGGCCACATCGATGGGCTTCAGATGTGTCAGACGACGGCCCCCTGAATGAGTCACAGCCCGCAGTCTGAGGAGAGCTGATAAGACCTGACGGAAGACCTGCCTTTCAGCCGGAGACAGATGGAGTTGGAACAAAACGTATGACACACAGACACACATAGGCACAGAAACACACACACAAATACCTCTCTACACATCCACACACTCACTCACAGGGTCACAGGAATATAGAGGATGGAGGAAAATTATATTTATATTTCAGTAAACCCTGAGTGAAATCCTGTCCACCATACCTGCAGACTGACAAAAGAATATCAGACAAGAGAAAGAAGATTAAGCAAGTTGTTCTCCTTTAATAACACTCAAGTGAAGATAAAAGACTACAACTCAATGCAATCTATTACAGCTTTTCTCCAAATCCAAAACATGACTTGTTTTTATTAAACAACCACATGCTGCATCTGCATATTCAGACTGACTGGGTGTGCGAAAACAAATCCCACATGGGTGACGTTGTTTTCAGTCACAATAGGAGAGACAAGCATGGGAAGGGTCTGTTGGAACTGGTGTTACAGCGACACTTTTGCCAATTCAATTCTTCACATTGGCATAGAGAGTGTTTCGTGACCAAACTATCCCAATTGCTTCCCCTGTTGAATCACAAAATGTCTTGGGACAGCTTGTTGCCATATGTGACTGCTTGGACATGAACCAAAGTCTTTAAGCCGATGAAAAACTCAACAGTGTGGACATAACTAAACATCTCTCTTTTAAAGCAGTGCCGTTCCAAGAAAGTAACTTTAACCAACCAAGCTCCATTTACTTTTACAGGCTCACTTCTTTATCACTTGTAGCAAATCAAGTCTCTCTCCTCTATCTTGGGAAAAACACGTCTGGTATGATGGCAAATATTTTCCTCTGTGGAATGGGAAAAAAAAGATAGTCCAGCCTAATTGTTTTGTTCTGGGACTTTTTCCATTAATCTGGTTACTTATGCCATAATTTGGATCCAGGTTCATTAACTCATGACAAATTAAATAAAGCATGCAAATTCTGTCAGAAAAAGAGAATTTACAAGGAAATGGATTCCAGGATTTATTTTGATAGTTTGATCGTATTGATAGTCATGCCCATATCTGACTGGAATTTAAACTTTAAAAATGTGAACATTTTTTCAATATTTCCAGGGCCAGATAGTGCAGGCTTATATGACTGAAAAAAATTATATGGGCACCATCTCATTTGGCTTCGAGTGATGTCGCCACAAAAACTGCTCCCCCTGGTGACTGGCTGCAGTATAGGTCAAAATCTCAATCTCTCCATCCATTTGAATGGGGTTATGGTCAATCTTTAAGAAATAAATACACCTTATACAAATGTTTCTCACATCCGTATGCCATGGTTACACAAAGTTATTATTGGCCTGCATTATATTCAAGTCCTCTTTTATAGGAAGAGTTTATTTGTCATTAATTATTAGGCGTTAAAAGAGGGGCTTTATATCATACTTTACAATGATCAACAGCTGCTATTCTCACAGTTTTTTCATGAATAGAAAGATAATAGGGGAAGGAGAGCCAAGAAAAGGTTACACTTTGGAAAAGAAGAAATAAGACCTTATTTTGTTACTCAACTTTAACTCAATGCAGGCTGTCTATATATTCTGTCGGTACAGAAAGGCGCAAGGATGGAAGAAAATCAAAAAATCTACATTAAAAAATCTGAAATTTAACTTTTGTTTTTCTAAACACCGACCAACAGAGGGCACAGAGAACTATTGGTAACAACAAAATATAATGCTTCTTTCACAAGGCAATTAACCAGGTGTGAACCTGTGTTTAGTGTAATTTGTTTCTGGAGAGTAAGACAAAACATTAGTGTCAGCAAAACTAGAAAACTGGGTTAAATGAACCTTTTTAAAAAAAGACAAAAAAACAAAAAAGAAATATTTTCAGTAATTGGTTTTGTGCCAGCTCTGATTTTTCTGTATAATAGCTTATTATGCGATTTAACCAAGCAGACACTGAGCTCCATTGCTCTCCTTTCACACTGTGATAACGACTATGCTCAGCCAAGGAAATAACACCCCAAAGGAAGTCTTCACTGTGATTATAGATATGATGATAATGATGTTGGTGATGACTACTTTCTACTGTCACCTACATTCACAGTCACATACAAAAGTCATGCTGGGGTGTATAATTGCATTCACACATTGTTTTTCAACATAAGGAGCAACAGATCTTTGTTTTTTGATACCCAAGCCTCTAAAGACGACACTCTGTTTTTGCAGAAGCGTCCAGGCAGAGATGAATCATGATCATTTTCAAACCAAAATGCGTTTGTTCTGTTGCCTGTTTTGTCTGACTCTTCACCTCATATTTCACAAGGCTTATTTTCAACAGCTCTCTGAAAAGCATGGTCCCCTAGCATACTTATGTTTCACACCTAACCTAATCCCTACAGCGTGTATTCATTCCAACAAAATGGTTTTCAGATTGGAGAGGGTTCTGTAGTGAGTCAGCTTTCAGGAAAGTTATCAAAGTGAGAACACCGAGTACTACTTGGGACAGTGGTGGAGAAAGGCAAACACGCTTCAACAGCCCAAAAGATATCCAAGGGGAGAAATGGGCTCTAAATTTAAAATCAATGCATTAATCCATACCCTGCACTATGAGGGAAAGTTAAAGGATACAAACCAATGCTGTGGAAATACAAAACGTAGCACCCTTCATGTCTGAGTGGCTGAGCTCAAAAATGTAACAGAAAAAAAGAGACAGACACATCCATATCATATATAGATGTTGGTTATCCCTGCTGTGTGGAGACAGGAGAACTGACAGGTAAGTTTTCAGTAGAGGTCTAACAATCCATCAGTCTGGTAGATTTCATCAATTGGGTAAATGATGATCTCATCAGCCTCTTTCTTTTCAAGGCAATGGGTCTCATTAGCTAACAGAATGTACGTACAAGTATGTTCGTACTTCTTACACTGCAAACAAAAATACAACTTCCTAAGGCAATATATAAGCACAAATGTTGACAACCAACTTTCTCAGAAAATTTCAAAACTACTTTCAGAAAAAAAGTGGTATGCTAATATCAGGTCTGCCAATTTAGAAGAACACAAAATTAGCTGGTACTCAGGTGTTATGAATCCAACAGGGATTTTGCATACATCCATTTTATGCACCTAGTCAGAACTTTCCTACACATGTATTAAGACCCAATTTTGTCTCTGAAATACGCTTTTATTTTGAAACTCTAAGAACTGTTACACAGTTCTTTTATCAACTGTTTATGAAACTGATTTTCTCAGTAGAATAGGTTCCACATCTACAATTTGGTGCTGCCCAACAGACCGTGTGCACTTCTGTTTTGTGGATTTTAAGCATTTTTCTGGAGGGTTTATTTTTGTCTTTGCAGGACACTAACTGTCTGTGCATTTGTTTCAGCTTCCTGCAGCCTTTTCCTTGTATTTTCAGGAAGCTTCTGTTGTCATTTGTGTTATGGATAATTCTTGAAGTCTCTTGAATATTCTTTGCTGCCCACTTCTCATTCAGAAAACATCTTCTATTTTTTTTTTCGATGATAGAAAACGTGCTACTAAAGATCTGATTGGTTGTGGCCACATATCAGGCACTTCCATCTTGTATGCCTTTGAACAGCCAATTGACTCAGGTTTGTTCTGAACAGCTGACTGCTACACCGCTGATAATGGTGCTCATTTTTTTAACCTGACACTGCTGTATAGATAACCCTGCTCTCTGACCTCCCTGGAAAGGCACAAGCAAAAAGATTATTTTCCTCGCAGGATCAATAGAGTAACACAAGAAAAAGCTTACAGTGTGTTTTCCTCGACCAAGGAAGAAGTGATAAAACGAATTTGTGATCAGGAAGCTAAAATGCTGAAATGCAACCAATATAATGTTGACGAGACGTGAAATTCTCCGGTGTGCTGAGGCACTTTTTTCATAACACATATGAGATGTACACCTTTATCACATTTGTGATTTTAGTGCCACAACTGACACTCAAACACTTGTTTGAACAAGCTGGGGCATAAATTTGCAAACTGTCATACACAATATGTGTGTGTAAGTGTGTCATTTTGTTTTATCTGCATGGTATGGGGCAGCAGCGTATATGATTTAGTTAGTAATTAGTGAAAAGAGACATATCCAATTATTGAGGTGGTGAAATATCACCCTGTCTCAGTAGTTATCCCAGCACTGTCAGCACCCTGCTTCATTATTACACCCGCTGCATGTATGATTAGCTTATGTGTGTGTTAAAGGAGAGAGAAAAGTGTACAGTGTGTGTGTCCGAGAAAGGCACCATCTACAAAAGAAACTCATTTCTGCTTATTGTAGATTATAGGTGGCAGGACCACATGCCCTGAGGAGCTGTAGCCAAAGCCATTGCTGACAGTCTCAGGACACCTCAAGAGTGTGTGTTTGTGTACATGTGGGCTAGAGGGCTGCCAAGGGAGGAGAAAACAAAAATCCATCCTGTGTGTGTTTTTCTCTTTCTGTCACACTGCTAGTTACACCAACACACACACTACCTCACAGGCAAATCACACAACTTTTTGCTGCACCACTGTACATAAACTAAGAGGTGATCAATCAGATAGGTAAGTGCAAATGCATGGCAGGGAAACACTCATGGTTGCGTGAAGGGCTGTGTCTCTCAATCCTTTGCGCATGGAAGAGTGTGTAAACCTGCACAATCATATCTTACCTTCTGGGGAAAAAAAGCTTCCATCCGCTCTGCCTGTCACCAGTGGAAACAAAGAACAGGGACCGTTGTGTGTCAGCAACTGGAGAGCTGCAATCTCCAACCATCTGGGAGAGGAGGGAAAAATAGATATACTCAGAGGAGCTCTCCGGATACCCCAAGATAAAAAATAGACAGAGAGAGGATGGAAAAATGAAGAGATAATTCAGACAAAGAAGATTCACTTTGAATGGAAAGAGAGAGGTGGATGTATGGCACCTCAAAGGGGAATCATATTTATCTGGAAAGCACAATATACAAGTGTATTATATATTATTCATGCACAAGTAAGCAACGCTGGCTGATATTTGATTTGCATTTAATTTCAGTCATATTTTGTTTTGAGACGGAACATCAATGCAGAGTAACATAATAAAGAGTGTTTATTAATCTCCCCGTGGACACACACACCTGCCAGCAGCCCCTCCCTGCAGGCAAACAGGCACACTCTACTGACAGATGTGAGAGACCAAGAGATGCACAACGTATGGAACAAAACCACGTGGGAAGTGCATGGCAGAGGCTGCTCTTGTATTCGGGAGGGTGGTGACGCGATGGGGGCTACACTTCTTGAGTTATTTTTGAGATAGTAATGTTTATAACACCTCAAAGCGCAATAAAAACTCAAGCTTCTCTCATATGCCCGTCTTAAGATATGCAGGCTGTTATCACTCCTCACGGTTGCCTTGAACTGGAAAACACACACACACACACACACACACACACACACACACACACACACACATTTACGCACACACTCCGCTGATCATGTAGAGAATTCCTCAGCTCTCTGACAACAAAAACCACGCCACGGTAACAACCGCTTATCGCCGCCAGCCGCCCTGCGCACAGCCGATTGGAACAACTCATTGACTGGCACATTTCTCCACCTCTTCCATTGGTTTAGCTGTTAATGGACCTGTGACTGTGTTCCAGTAAAATTATTCTAGAGGCGGGGCGCGCAGGCTGAGGCGGAGCTCTCCCTGGTACTTAAAAAGAGCTGGTGCTGAAAGGAGTGAGGCATAAGGACGCACGACAGCCGTAGCGCCCGGTGCGCGGTGCGGAAAGTGACACAAGTGTGAGATAAACGAGGAAAGAAGCAGAGGGATTAAGGATGCAGGGGACTGTGCAGCCCTCTGTACTGATGGACCACAGGAATATTTAACCATCTGCCCGGGGAGCGCACAGGTATCCCTTTTACTCTGTTTCTTTGCATTTCGAGCCGTGCGTAAAGACGCAGGATTCCTTTTTCTCAATCCGCAGCGTATTCTCTCTCTTTGCTCTTTCACAGCTGCCCTCAGATTGCTTTTTTCGTCTTCGTCTACTCTGCATGATAACTGTCGGCTCTTTTACAATCCACTGGGATTAATGATTGACTAACGAGTGTGAGGGAGCAAGGGGCAGCAGATCATTGATTGTGTTAGTGTAGTCTTTAGGCTCAATAACACGCGAGAGCTCTGTGCAGGTGACTGCTCAGAAGTGTTGAGTTTTTTCCTAACCCTACTCCCTTCCATGTGTAGCAAAGGGATGTAACTGCAGCCAAATGTTTGCGCATCCAGATCTGCTAAAAACGTAAGTGTATTTGCTTTACTTTACGCAGTTGACGCCTTTCTTTTTCTCTCTTTGTATCTGTCAGACACCGCAGTCCATGCCTCAGCCCTGCCAGGTCATTGATGGGAAATCAACTGGATCGGATCACCCACCTCAACTACAGCGAACTGCCCACGGGGGATCCGTCCGGGCTGGAGAAAGACGAGCTTCGGGTCGGCGTCGCCTACTTCTTCTCTGACGAAGAGGAGGAGGTGGACGACCGCACTCCGTCCGACTGCGGCTTCACCAAGGACCACAGCCCGGCCGAGGAGGGACCCTTCTCGGTCAGCGAGGTGGAGTACTCCGCCTTCTGTGCCCAGGAATGCATCTTCTCCAAGCTAAGGGAGAACGAGGACTTGAATGTGTATTCGGCCAAAACTTTGCTGACTATGTGCAAACCAGGGGACCTGCTGGAGCTTGTGGCTACGGCGCAAGCCCCCCACTGGGCCATCTATGAGCAGGACGACCAGGTCATTCATCTGCACAAGGGCGAGATCCGTAAGGACAGCCTGCTTGAGATCAGCAGTGGCCGCCACGGGAGGATAGTGAACAACCGGTACCGGTACCGGCCGCTTCCTCCTGATCTAGTGATGCAGAACGCAGCAGGACATCTGGGCCTGAGCAGCGAGGAGATATGCTGGACCAACTCGGAAAGTTTCGCAGCCTGGTGCCGCTTTGGGAAAAGGGAGTTCAAAGCTGGGGGAGAGGCGCACTCGGCGGAGCAGCAGTATTTCCTCAAAGTGCATCTGTCCGGCAGCGGGGTGCACACTCTGGTCTTTCGCAGCCTAGAGGACATGATCCGGGAGAGGAGGCGAGTGGACGCAAGTGGAATTCTCAAAGAGCTGTCTCTGGTTAACGGGGGCAAGGAGTGATCAGGGATTCCGTTTGATATCCTCTCCTCCTCCCCCCTTTTCTCCCCTCGCTGCCTCTCCTTGCCAGCGCGCACGGACGCACGATGGTGCGCTCAGCCAAACGTACTCGCACTGAAGCACACACATGCAAGGACCTGTTGGTTTTGGACTGTTTGGTCGTTGCGGACGGATGCTGGGCCACGTCAGGACCACATGGGCGTTATTGTGGATTTCCCATCATGTTGAAAGATGTTGAAAAAAAAAACTGAGAGCGAGAGCGGCCATATAAACAGACAACGCCCCTTCAGAGAAGATTATTTCTGAGTGGGACATACGACTACAACTAAATCCATACACCCCGAACAGTGAATTCACCGCACATTGCGCACACGGCTCGGTTTGGTTTTCTCTTTAATTTCTCGGGATAATGGATTTGGCGCCTGCTGCGGCAGACCAGACGATGAGACCGGGAGAGGTAGAGATGTGTGGTGGGTTGGCGGTGAAAGATAGGATCTGGGATGGCTCTCGAAGAAGTCTCCCTTCTATTTTTTTATTGTTAGCTTTAAATCCGGGACTGACCATAAACCAGATCCACTTATCCATAGACCTCTGACAGCCCCACATGGCTACGCAGTTGCCTAAAGAAGCATTTGGCTTGTCCAAGCTCCCTCTTCTTTGCCATAACAAGAGTATTGTCATTCTCACAATGCTGCCATCCTGCTACTAAGCACTGGATGTAGATGTAAATTGTACTCATATATTGATTTCAATTTGAGTCCCTTATTTTTGTATTTCAGTTTAGTGGATTTAACCCTTGATCTCTTTTTTGGTTCAAAATAAATGGAGGTTGAAATACGAAAATAATCACTGGGTCCAGCAGATGTTGTTTGGTTCACACACATACTATATCTCTCACATATACACTCACACAAAGAAGGATGTGTGAATTATTGATGTTCTTGTGCCTCCTGACCTGCCTTCAGCCAAATAGGCTTCATATATCTGCACAGTATTTGGAGGCAGTAAAAAGGGTCATCTGCATCAAACCTATAAAGGCTTTATGAAAAATCTATATGGGATCTGGGGGCTACTGTATATCGGCAGCTCATCAGGAACACAAAAACAGAAACTGGCCACAGGCTACTTTCCTTGTGTGAGTTTTGTCTTCCTGCAAGCATCTCCTTCTCTAGCTTTTGTTGTCTTTTCTTGTGTTTTTCTTTCGCCTAGCTGAGCAAACTCATCTTAGCCTCTTAAAGCTGCATCATGAACAAAAGACCCATCATATCATGGTTATTTTGAGAGAGCAAAGTGCTTAAGTTTCCAGGCTGTAGAAGCTTTGCACATCTTGTAGCATGTAGCTCAAGTGATGGCAGGATTGATCACCTCAAATATGCCTCACATCCTCCCCCTGAAAGGATGAGAAACATGGATGAATAGAAAAGAGGTGCAGTACTTTGTGTCTTTTTGTGTCTAGCAGGCACTTTGCTTCACCTGTAAGTCATGCCAGAACACACATGAGCTGAAAAGGTTGCCCAGGATGTAACATTTCTCTTGTATTCTCTTGTATAAAATCTATGTGGTTGAATCCTCACCTCCAGGTACCAGGTGCTTAGAGCCTCAGTAAGGTCATAAGTAGCGGAGCTGCGCTTGTTTTGCTAAGTGGAGAGGAAGACAAAGAGTTCCTGTGTTTGTGTGTGGAAGAGAGAGGAGAGAGAGGGAGTGTGGAAGGGAACCACAATGCGTGCAGGGCTTAGCCTTGGGTTTTTGTCTCTTTCAGACTGATTTTGTTTGGTGCAGATGGAGGTTTTTGCACCAAATTCACTCTCATGTGAGTATTTTGAGCTCGACTTGCCTCCTCTTTGGTTAGGTTTCATGTCAAAAGCACAGTCTAATAAGCCTCAGTCTTATGCATACACCCTGAGAGGATTTTCTCCAGCTATTGACCCAGACACTTGATTCTATTGGCTTTTTGCTGTAAATATATTGATTTATTTCTCCTCTTGTTAGCTGTCTTTCCTCATATTCCGCCTAACAGGTCGGTATGGTAAATGCTTCAGCTGGTGTTGCTCTGTGTTGCCCTACACCTCTCTTTTGTTACACCAGAGCAAAGAAAACAAATAAAAAACCAACCCACATTATTTTAAAACAAACCTTCTCTTTAAAATTCAGCAAAAATGCAAATTTGAGTGGCTGAGGTTTGTTTTTCAGATGGTGTAATTCTTGCTTTATGCCTCTTTTGGATGGATTTAGTCGAACAGCTTCTTTTGTTGTTTGGCTGCTTTGTTTTACCTGCTGCTGTCTGCTCAGTACATCCCTAACAGGCTGTGTGTTGAATCCAGGTTGCCCCAGGTGGGTGATTGTGTGCATGTGTGTAAGTTTATAAAATCAGGGTACTGGGGCAGCATGTTGTTCAGAGTTTGTGTATGTGTGTGTTTGTGGTCTGTGACTAATAGGCCTCAGAGAAGGACTCACTGGAGAGTGTGTGGGGGTGTGTGGTAGATAATGCACACTGCATTGTTAGCTTGAGGAGGAGCTCCTGCTGCTGTCTGATGTGACTTTGTATGTATGTATTTTCCGGTGTGTGTGTGTGTGAGCTAACTACTGACGCTGCTGGTGTCAGGTTGTGTATATACAACACATTTGCTGTGTGCAAGTATATTCATGAATCTTCCCAGCCACCAGAGTGAAAGTATCTGCTGTTACTAGGGAAACTCAAGCTGCTGTCGTGTTGTAGGTCTCACTTGCATGCATGTGTGTGCCTGTGTGTGACCGTGCAAACCTCCTGCAGCTTAAAGCCACTTGTTAGCCTTAATAGCTACTCATGTAAGACAAACACATGACAACCAAATCTCTGTATCTCACTCAGGAATAGCTGCTGTCTCTTTTTTGCGGTGGCATGGATACATTCATTCCTCTCAGGGCTTTGTTTTCTGTGCGTGTGTGTGCATCTGGACAAAGCGGATCCCAGCTAGCCTGCTGCCAGCTAAACCGGCAGTCTCAGAGGAGATGTTGTAGGGAGGAGGGAACAAGGCAGAGTATCCTGTCTGCACGATGCCTTTAAGAGGATCCCCCTCTAATCTAGACACTGCTCTGGACTCCCTGTAGACTTGAGTGTCTTGTTTTCTTCTTCCATCATTCTGTAAGACGCACACTTTGTTCAACAACATAGACCACACAGCTGCTGGTGAGGCAAATGAGGCTGTGGTAAATGGGTTATGAGCTGTTAAACCATTTGAGACTCTGATTTAATTGTAGGCCGCGTGTGTTTCACACAAACATGCTGTACACTAAGAATTGTTTTTCACTTTCACATCAACAGAGTGTCTCAAATTCACAGTGTGTTCAATTTTGGTTTGTTATGATCAACAAATTTTTTAGAAAATTATGCAAATTCAGCAGTAAGTTACTCTTACTTAAGTGTGAAGCATGTTTATCAGAAGCCCAAGGAAGCCAAACACCTTCATAGTTGACCAAAAGTAAAAAAAATATGCTTCAGGCCTTACAATTGAGCTAGGTAAGATGTGCAGAGTAACTCAACAAAACCATGTAACCTTGCAACTCTTGTTAATCTGCAAGAAACTACTTAGATAAACGAACAATTGATATCTTTATAGCTGTCAGCCTAAAATGCTAGTTATGTGTCTGTCTAAGCAGTTGCAATGTCACCTAATGCTGCTAAGGCGATTGCTCCACTTATTGATAACTGGTATAATATTATATTGTTTTACAGCTTGAAGTAAAACGATGCAGATGACAAGAGCGTCTTATAGTGAGGCGTTGTTTGACTGTTACTTGAAACAGAATATACAGACAAAGTCAGTCATGTGCAAGGGAGGGTGTTAAAAACATACAATAAAGTGCCCTCCTGATTAGTAAACTACACCTTAGCTAGCTAAAACATGATAAACTGGCCTCCTTGGACTCAAAACAAACACTTAAGTGCCCTCTTGGTAGCCAAAACGTTTGCTGTATGTGCTTTTTCCCCCTGCCCTTAAAATTGTCTGTGCACGCCACTGGACAAAGTATGCTGTTTCTACTTAAATTATCATGTAATTACACGTTTAAAGTAATGCATAACCAGCACGTGAATGTGGGTGTCAATAACTTTAGCCTCACTCACCAAACCAACTTTTAAATGCAGATTCTTTGATCCCACAAAGAGCACTCAATTTCACTGTTTTTGAGGCTTTCCTTGCGTTGGACATTTTATCATTGACAATGAAATGAGTCAGTTCAGAACATATTTTGCTGACAGGATAGTAAGGATGAGTAGTGATTTCTATAGCAGCAGTAGTAGCCTCAGCACTCTCCTCTTTAAAATGTGTCTCTCTTCTATTGATTTTACCAGCACCTTGTTGTAATGCAGTACATCTGCCAGACAGTGGTTGTAGGGAATTTAAACTTAAATAAGAAAGGAAAAGAATGCACAAGTGCCAATTGTGGGTAGGAGTACAGCACTGAGAGATTCAAAGCTGAAGAAGAAAGCAGATTTTTGCTTTTGCAGCGGTCAAGGAGGGACCTCTGCAAGAAAATGAAATGAAGTAAAATGGGAAACTCAGTTAAGAGCAAACTTTGCTGAGATCAACGAGCAAATTGTTATCAGTGGCGATCAAATGGTTTTTTTTTTTCTTGACATGCCCATTCAAGGTGGTTCAGTTTTTTTAATGACATTCTTGGCAACAGTAAATGTAATTCTGACATCCTGGTCAATTTGTCTCCCTTGTTGGGAAACTGAGTTGAAAGAAATACTACAAGCTGTTGCAAACATGATCAGATCTATTTTAGGGAACTTTAAACCAACTTTTCTGATGCAAGTGTTCTGTTTGGAAATGTTGTCATTGCTCTACTCGGCTGTCAGAAAGCTAATTTGTCTTTGCATTAATCTCAAAAACAACGTATGTGGGCTCTCTTTTAATACATAACAATGGTCAGGTCAGTGGTTGGTACAGTTTCAGTTGGATTTGGTCACACATACGCTATCCTTATCCTGCAATTGTGAACCCTCACTGAAGGACAAAACTTGCTGCCAAAATTAGTCAAGGTGTCCCCAACCATTAAAGTGTTAAGTCCTGTTTAAGTTATCATTTTCAGTAATTTGAGACCTTTTCTCAAAAGGGCTATGAAGAGGAAAAGTTTTGAATTATAGCCTGATTATCATTTCTTTCAGTCTCCTTTATGTGAAAATGTTGATTTAACACAAAGTAGAAACCCCCAGCCTAACCCTTCAACGTCAGGTGAGCACAGCACAGAAGCAGGTTTCTTTGTTTCTGCCAAAAAAGGTGTGACGCCGACAAGTTTCTCACACACACTGAGACAAGCCCTGGGCTAAAACACGTGCCTATTTCTGCTGCTGCTCCTGCATCACTGACAGTATTACATTTTCATTTGACCTTAAACAGAGAAAAGAGCTGTGAGATACTGTCTGTTAGTCTTTTTATTTGTGTTATTTTAATATTTCAGTCACTTTTACCGAGAGGATAAGGAAGGAGAAGTCAGTCTTGTGAAATCTGTGTCGATAAAGAAGCTTTGTTAGTTGGTGGACTGACAGGATGAGTTTTTATGTGCTGTTGATTTTTACTAGAGGGAGTTGAAGGCTTGCTTGTGCATGTGTGGAGTTTATGTCCAGGTGACTAAAATCTGTGTTAAAAAGGAGTAATCCCAGTGCTACAGATCGTAATATGTGTTATAGGTCCTTTTTTGTGTTGAGTAACAGAGACAGCACGCATGCATACACTCACTCCACCCCGCTCAGATTCGAGTACAACAGGTGAACTAACAGAAATGCAAATAAACACATTCCTTTGTTTGCACTCAGTCACTGTGAGCGAGGTGCAGCTCTTGAAACTTGTTTGCACATGTTTAAGACTTTGCTTCAGTTTAACAGCAGGAAAGACAGAGCAGAATAACATTTATTGAAGCAGTTTTAAATTTGCAAACTTTACGTTGTGCGCTTTTTGTATTCAAGTATCAGATAGGGGCAAGAAGTGAGGGGTTATATTCTCCACTTAAACACGACTGGGAATGCCACGTCTAATAGAAACGGAAGAAGTCTTAGCACAAGTAAAAGATCTTTCAATGTGTGGGCTGTTTTAAAATTTTCTGGCAGGTCAAAGTAGCAACTGCTTCTTAAAGGTGCTGTCTATATTTCTGATCCAATTCATTCCTTCTTAAATTCAGTAAATATCGCCAAACCATCAGTAAGCCGTCTCCTCTGTGTGCTCTGTGAAATCTGGTGTGTGTACACATCCCAGGCTCTGTAAATGGAAGCAAACAAAGAGACTGAGAGCCAGCCACACACAGCATGATTTCAGCCAATCAGCAACAGGTAGCACCAGGCTTCTGCAACCACTGGCTACACACTGTCTCTCTCTCTCTCTCTCTCTCTCTCTCTCTCTCTCTCTCTCTCTTTATCCCATAAATTTGCTATTACAGAGCAAGACACGGAACGACAGCTTCCTCTCCTCTTACACAACAGGGCTCTTCATTTGGTCATGGTGTGTCATTGTGGTCGTTATTTTATTATCTGTATCCTTGACATGACAGTTTACAAAAGAGGCAGAGTTGCTGAAGAAGTTCCTTTGGTGTTTGAGTTGAAATACTAAAACTCTTCTCCAGGTATTTGGAGCACAGGCTTATTTTTGGGTCTGTAACAATGTGTTATATTTAGTTTGTAGAGATGGGCTTGTCAAAAAAAGAAAAAACATATATTCAACAGTTGCTTCTAACATGTCATGATTTTTCAAATAGTAAGTAGACTTAAGGAGATGGAAATCTATTTGATGACTGTGCAAGTGGTAGTGTTGCCTTATTTAATGGGAAAACAGCATTCAGATGCCCTACAAACATCAATGGCAGTTATATCACATTACTAGCAGGGGCAAGACACTTGAAAAACGCGTTTTTGGAGATGAGGTATTAATCATGTGATTGATTCAATCACTTGAACTTTTTATAAACGATTATCTGATCATTGAGGAATAATTGCTCTTCCCTGCGAGTAAGCTGGTTGTATGTTTCTGAATCTTAAATGTTGGATCGTAGACATAAATAAAAGGATATGATTAATAACAACTTGAACTACCCCCCACAGCCAAAGCGTGTACTAAAGTGCCCTTTTGGGAGCCAAAACACAACCTGTGTCTGTTTTTTTATGCTCCTGCCCTTCAAAATACCTGTGCACACCACTGGTCTGCTGTGTTTGGTCACTGTCCACCATAGAGATTAAACTCTTTATGCATTTGCCTTTTTGTATAAAGCTCTTAAAGCCACATCTCTGTGAAGTCAATGTTATGATCATACCAAGATAAACTGAGTGGGAATGTGTTTTGCTAAAATCTTAAAGGTCAGCAGTAGAAAAACACTCTCAGGTGCTAAAACCTTAGGATAACATTTCCTTCAGTCGATGAATTTCTATTCTGCGGGCAGGTGCTCCAACATCTGACTGTGCTTCACTGAGTTTAGGGACTGCATGGCCTCAGGATATGTGCTTTGCTGCAGCTGCACGATTCAGCCCTCTGCTTCTCCGTCAGGAGACAGTGACGGCTAAATGTCAGCAGCTTATCGTCGATGAGCTCTGAGAATGTTGTAGGAGTACCTTTCATTTGGGTTACAAACATTCCCTTTATGTTTACCCTGAGCACCAGAAACGAAGGTATTTAATTGCTTTTAGAAGCCATAAGAGATTCAGATTTGTCAAGGGTGACATTTGTGGGGTGAAATCTAATTTGGACAAGGATGAAATGAAAAATCTGCCTGCAGAAGTCATTTCTCATTCCTTTGACAGCAGTAGGTCTCATTCACAAACATTTTGTAAATGTCTCATCACATTTGCACTTCGGTCTGTCTCAATCAGTGCTCCACAAAGCAGCTTCCTTTTCCTTTAATTCAACTCCATTCAACAGCTCTCTCCCTGTAATTAATGTGTATTACTGTTGTCTTTAAAGCATATTTGTACATGATAATAAGCTATTTGGTCATGGTGAAACATTCATGCAGATGCAGCTTTTAAGGAAACATTATATCAAGAGAAAGTAGGTTGACTTTGTTCTAAAAATGACATCATCCCGTATGCAGAGGCAGGAGAAAGCATAGTGTGGTTCAAAGACACTCCAGGGGACTAAATAGAGTTTTTGACCCAGGGTCGACTGGTTAAAACACAAACATTTTACCCATCAGTCCCCCCTGCAGCTGTAACTGCTTTCTGTGTACAGCCCTTCCTCCTCCTGCTCCTCACTCCTTAATGAGTGAGAGGAGAAACCACCCTCAGGCTGTGGCCCAGCACAGTCCCACTTTGATTAATGGGAACGACCTAACATAGCCCCATCTTTCCGTCTCTGTGGTTTTAACCCTTTTTCGGAAAAGTCAGAAGAAAAGGTTACAGTAAATGTCATTATGAGCGTTTCACAACCTTTCCTGGCCGCCCTGGCTCTGAATAACTGGCCGTTAAATGTCATTCTCTTAACATTTTGTCATGTTATACTCCTGAGTGTTTCCCCCAGTAAAGGTTTGGGTTTTAGCATTTCATAACGTTACTCTTTAGAGCCCAAAAAAATTTCCCTTGCATCTTTTACAATTGCACACTGTTGAATAATGCCCTCAGTGAATTTCTTTTCACAGGAAGAGTTTGAACAGAGATCCTTGGTTCTTTTTTCTCACTCTTTAAGTCTCACGCTTCACTCAAGTTTGTGTAAGGTTATGATGATTTCTCTCTGTCTCACTCTCCTTCTCTCTGCAAGTCGCTCTTTACATCTCCCTCTCTGGAGAAAGCCTTAAGGGTGCAGCTTAGACAAACAAGCATGTGGTCATTCAAAAGTCAATGTGTGGCCTGCTAACACTATTTAAGATGTGAGAATCTGTCAATAACCACATAGCTCACGCAGGCCTGCAGCGAGTGTTTATGACACAGGCTCTTGCTCAGCTCAATAACAGCAGCATTTGTAAGATCAGGATGGTCGATAAGAATAATATTCTGCTATTTTTATATTATTATTATTGATAAAACTATGGAGTTTATTTATTTTTCAAAATGAATGAATTTCATTTATATGAACTTTCATTTATAATGGTCATTGAAAAGGCAGAGTCAAGATAAAAAATCATACTAGAAAAAGAAACAAGGGTTGCCAAACTGGGGCAAAATAAGGAGCTAGCGTGGCGTCTTTGTGCCAATTAGCTACCAGTACAGTAGCTGAGCTCAGCCTCCCATAACTGTGATGAATGGGGGTACAAACAGAGCCACAAACTTTGTTTTGTGCAAACATTTCTTCTGCAGTTGCACCACAAACCTGTTGGTTACTTGACTTCAATAGAAGCGTCTTTTATAACAAGTCAGCACTTCATTTGATTACTTGATCAAATCCCACAGTTGCCCTTAAACAGTGACCAAAAGAAAGGGAACAGCTGATCTAAAGTGACACCACAAGCTCAGAGCAGCAAAGCAGTTGGTTGAGGAAGCGCCATCCTCTGTCTAAAATATCATACTAAAATGAAAACCATAGGTTGTATAGGATGCAGCTGACTTGATCAATCACTTGGTGCCAGTTCTTGCAAATTTGAACATACCTGATTTGTGACATCTGGTCTTGAAGCAGCTTACATGTCTTTTGTATCCCACTTATGCCTATTGATCTATACTCTACACATACCAATGATCATATCAAATGCACTATGTTGCAATATAGTGGTCAGAAGGAAACTTATTGTAACTATAAACTTGTTATTTATACTGATTGTACGTTCTTCATTCAGATCAACAACTTCCAGTCAATTTAGCATCTACAAGAATGAAAAAGCACAGTTTTCATTTTTGTGAGAAGCTACTTCATTGGGCAATTCATTACCTATTTGACTAAGTGTTTTGCTTTAAACATTGAACCCCAAAGACAATTATTGCGATCTGGGAGTATTACACCTTCTCTGAGAAAGACCTGCAGTTTGTGACAAAAGTGCTTGTGACATTTCAAGACAAAGGCAACTGACAAGGCAACCGGCAATCTCAACAAAAAGTAATTCAGCCAGGTATTTAAGGAGGGTTAATAGCTGGTTGGAAAAATAAAAGATAACATATCATTTTGTCAACAGACATGACCAAAATTAGAAAAAAAGTGAAAGTTCCTGAAATCAACTTTAGGGCCTGTGTCCAGTATTGACTTTTCGAGTTCTGGAAGTACCATGACTTAAATGTCAGAGCCCTCCTTTCCAAAACTGAATCAGTTCAGGCTATGAAAGTTGACCCTGGCACTTTTCCATATAGATTCTCATTCATCCAGGTCATGTTCATTCTGAAGACTCCAAAATCAAGTCAAATGGACTGTGTAGAGTGTGGAGTGAGGATTCAAGTTTCATCAAGCTCGAACAACCACAGAACTGCATCCACAGAAACTATAAAACATTGTGAAAGGTCACTCTTTCATTGTCAAATTTTTGTTGAACAAATGGGTGGTATAAGGACTTTACCTTGCACCTTTACGAAAAGGCTCTGGAAGTGGTAACGAAATGATGCTTAAGAACTGATAATGGGAAAACTCTCATATAATGCCTCAAGAAAATCTAAGTGAGCATATTTACCATATGCTAAATACTGATATGCAGCTGTGCTATTGTGATAAAAAAAGATGATTGTTGGAGAAAAATGACATCCAAAATCCTTAAAAATGAAGATAAATAAAACATTTAAGCCTGTGTTCACTGGTGAAGAGATGTGTATCCTTCTAATCCAGCACAGTGACGCATGCTGAGTCAGCAAGTGCCCTCAACAACAAAGGGTCTGTCTCTTTAGCGAAAGATTAAATGTCTGAAATCATGGCCAATTATCAGTTTTATTCCCTGGGTACATCATGTTCATTCACAATCTGTTCGCGTACATGCTGATTACTCATCATAACACAATCTGCCAGCACACAGTGCCAAAAAAATTAGGTCATGTATGAGTTTTACAAAGTAAACACTGACACAGAAAACAGTCCCATGTCTTTATAGGTGAAGTTTAAAGACATCTCTCACTTGTTTAATCGTAATAACTAAATAAAACCGTGAAGCAATAAACAACTTTATTAAACAGCATCAAAGCCAGTCATGCTCATCAGTGAGGAGACGCAGGTTCACGGATGAGGTGGTTGTGAATGAATCAAAGGTTGCTCGTCAATAACACCTCTCTGACACTTATCCATCAGTGCGGATGCCGTTTAAATTAGCCAAATGAATCCTCTGTGTACACACAGACACATGCACGCATTAATTTTCTGATGAGTTAATGAGAGCTACTTTAATACGAAATTAATGAAGGTATTCACGCACACACAAATACACACACCTGCAGTGAGCAAGACAGCAACCAACAAACTGCAGCACATATCCACACATCAAGTCATGAAGTGATTTTTTTTTGTCAGCATTCACATCTTTCTCTTTATTAAACACCTATAAGACGAACCACAATGTTGCCGTCACTGGCTTGTCAAACAAAAACAAGAAGTCGCTCAGAAATTGCTGCATTTTCCTGTAATTTTTCACATCCTTTGATTCTGCTATACTCATTTCAGCAGCGTCTATCACCTCTTGTCTCCTCCTGTGCTCTCCAGTCTCTTGCTTTCACCTCTCAGCGACCCGTGCAGGCTTTTCTATCTCGCCCACCATCACAGCAGACTGAAGTGAAAAAAAAAACGTCTCTTCTCTCTCTCTTTGGCTGCACTTCCTCCTCTGTCTGTCTGCACGCCTCCAAATAATATCCTCTGTTATAAAAAGTACAGAATTCTGTATCAGATGCAGGATATACACGCTTATGGAGAAGCATTTTTTTGACAGGTCATGCAGGAAAAGATGTATCACCCATAGAAGTGAAAATAGCACAAACATTGCATGAGGAAGAAAAGTGCAGGGTGTTAATTTTTCTGATTGCTAAAGCTCCCGACCGAAGAAAAAATCCATTCATATTTAGGATGCTTTTAGCACAAACCTAAAGGAAAAAAACGACAGCAGGAAATGCTGAATCAACACATTCACCACTATATTATTTTTCACTGAGAGAACAAGAAGTGGATAATGCAGTCGAAATGTTAATATCGCATTTGCAGGCCAAAGGTAGCTAAAGCTTGGCACCTCATAGAAGATCATAGAAGAAAACAAGATGATTGACCAGCTAGAGAAAAAGTAGGAAAAAAAAAGATATCTTGGGTGTGATCACAGGTAAGCTGAAAACTGTGAGAATAGAGAACAGATTTGGTGTAAATTGTAGTGCATGTTGTATGGGTGAGTGAATTTGGCTAAGTTACGCCTCCTTCCACTTGCTTGAACAATCAGTGTACATTCAGTGACAGGTGCCGTGGCAGCTGTGATAGTAGGAGACATTTCACAGGATGACATTAATGATTTTTGGAGACTGAAAGACCACATATCATCTAAAAGTCACCAAAAGGGTCCGAAACTTCACATTGGCGTACATGAGCAGGCATATATTAATCATTTCTTTGTTCAGTAGGTTGATAAAAAGCTTTAGTTGAAAGCAGGGGTGAAAGGAGTTTAAAACTCTTGCCAGTACTGTTACCAAAACCATCACCTCTCTCTCACTTCATGCATTCTAAAATAGCAAAGTCAGTATCAGCAAAAAATCTTCGCACAACTACGTCTCAGGCAGGTGCATCAGACAAGGTCAAAAAAATCCAATTGATAGAAGAAGAATTCCAGCACACTGACCAAATTTCCAGAATGATTTGTTGAATGGAGAGATTCTTTCATTCATTCATCTTCTTCTGATTATCCAATTTCAAAATTGTTAAGGATAATTTTATACATCTGTTACAACAACAGCTCTTAAAAAGGAGACACGAGTGCAACATAAAACCAGCTGCTGGGGTAGAAATAGATGTCTTATTAAAATAGTGGGATTTCTTTACAAAACCAGATTCTTCAGACTTCTAATGAAACAAACAAAGGATCTTCCGAAAATAAATTCACAATCGCCACAAGCCCAAACTTATCTCGAATATCTAATTTGCGGAATGCAGACAGTTTTCAAGTGTCAGGTCACAACAGATCAAGCTGTTAATGAAGCTCCAGTTGGCGTTTTGAAGAACGCATTTTCCCACCTCCACTAAACTTTTTCAGTTTCACACACAAAGGACTTGTATGATATAGAGACAACAACCAAACTTGAACTCTAGACAGGTGAAAAAGTGATGGTAATAACCAGAGATTACTGAATGTCTTTGAGCAATCAAAATGATTCACACAGGTAAAAATAGCTGAATGCTACTTATATGGGCCAAAAAGCAGTTTTTCAATAAAATCTGAAAGAGATTTAAAACATGATTAAACATGACAAATCCAAATTAACTACTGAGATTCAGCAATTCATTATTATTTAAAAATTAATCACTTGAAAAGGGGTCAGCCTTATGTTTCCAAAGCCCTATGGTCTGTGTTCCCTCATTTCTGGGACATTTTCAAAATTAGGTCTTGTGTTCCTACATTTCCTTTCAATTGAAGCCCAATCCTCCCATAAGAATTTGTGAGGGCTCTTTTTAGCCAATGAATGAATGAGTGAGTCATTTTATTTCGGGCAGCAGCAGAAATAGTCTTGATCACTCTTTAAGTCAAACAAACAAACAAATGAATATAAATGTGGAGACTGTGGGAACATAGGCTCACTCCCATTTGAAAGCTCCATAGAGGAATAATCAACACTGTCATTGATGATGTTGTTGGTTTATGAAGGCAGACATCAGTGCTGATTTCAGTCTGTACTGCTACCATGACCATGATAATGACTAAACAGCTGACAAACCCAAAGCGAAGAGTTAGCAGACACTTCTCACTCATTACTGCACCAAACGCTGTGTGTTTTCTTAACATTCACTGTGTGAGTCAAACATGAAGTTTCACAAGCTGTTTAGACATAAACATCGGTTAAAAGGTTCTCAGGAGGAGGATGAGTGAAAATCCTTGAGAAAGAGTCTATGGTAATGCTCTGTCGGGCTCTACAAAGGCAACAGGTGCTTTGAGCTGAATACTAATGTCAGCGAGACAACATGCTCACCATGATAGCAGTAAAGACTGAAATAAGCAGCTCTCTCACTCAACATGTTTGTTTTTCACCTATTGAAAAGAAGTCAGAGCATATTTACACCATTTTATAGCAGCCAGATGAGCCCAAGTTTGCCATCTGCTACTTACAGATTATATGATAGATGCCAATTTTGCAGTTTTAGGATTTATTTTGGAGTTGAGACCAGCATGTCAAAGACAAAGTTGAAGAACAGCTTAAGATTGGCACACATTACAGGATTTTTTAAACCTTCACAGAGACACACTTAATAATAACAAAAGACAGATCTCCTTATCTTATACTGTGTGGTGTGCACTTTGAAGCACACCACACAGTATCTGATTCTACAGAAAAGTATCACTCTTCACGCTCAATATTCCAAATCTCTCAAAGTAAAATGAAACTTTGGTATAAAAAAACATGGCAGATGAACAGGAAGAAGCAAAGAAGGTTATTTTTGGCCTCTTACTTTCCACAAAAAGGAAAAACAATATGGAAAAATTCACAGGGATGGCGGGAATGTGGGCTGAACGCATTACCACGCGAGTTGGAGGTGAGTAAAAATTGTTGCAACTGTTACAGATCGCTTTGAGAGCTGTGTGCTACATGCTAACACCATTACTATCAAACCAAAAACATTTGTACCAGTACCACAATCAATGTAAACTATCAGTGATGGGAATAACGGTTTTATCAGGAATTTTGTTTTCACTGGCACCACGCTATTTGTTTTTTATTGCCTTTTCCAGCTGCAAACTGTCATGATAACATGACTCGTGTATTGGTTTTGAAAGTGAGAGGAGATAGGATCTTTATTTTAACACTATTTTCCTTTGTTCCAGACAAGTTTTTACCCGATACAATGTGGTGACGTGAATGTAATTCTCAACAAAAAGAAAACTTTGTAAGTTTGAGCATTAGTTCAATAGCTGGCTACACTTGGCGCTACTCACGGCTTTGTGCCCTGAGAGCATCTGTAACAGGTAACGTGAGTGAATCCTGGTTCTATCCTACCAGTGCTCATCTACCACGCAGAGCAAATGTCACCCAGCTCTTCATTTAACTGATAGACTTTCAGGTTTGAACAGATAACTGCTACACTTGAAATGAACACTAACACAAACAGCTAAGCACATGTTTAAGCTTTCAGCCTGTTTTTTTTTTAGCCTTTTGCTTGTATCTTAGCCTTCAGCCCATGTTTTAGCCTTTAGCCCATGTTTTAGATGATCATGATTGAGAATGATAATAATGTAGAGTAATTCTTAATTTTTTTTTTTTTGTATTGCTGATATTTTGGGTTATCTTATGGATTGTACAGGATAGGCAAATAAGCCTCTGCTTCAGCCTACTCTTTTTTCAGTGACAGAGTTTGTTTCCTTTTGGGAGTAAATGTTTTGTACAAACAAGTACTTTCTTTTCTTTCGCTCCATTTTAATTTGGAAGCTGATTGCACAAAATTAAACTTT
The DNA here is from genome assembly GCA_008086565.1 of Thalassoma bifasciatum. Classification (NCBI taxonomy): domain Eukaryota; kingdom Metazoa; phylum Chordata; class Actinopteri; order Labriformes; family Labridae; genus Thalassoma; species Thalassoma bifasciatum. Next base: position 148,361 of record RPOG01000256.1, on the reverse strand, counting down.
TGTACTGGTTGTTGTGACTGAAACAAAATAATTTATTAGTCCCTAGCTCATGTTTTAGACTTTAGGCTGTGCTCTATCACTCTCTTATTTAGTTTTCCTTTGCTCCTCTGCCCTTTTCCTGTGAGGCAGTCAAGCAGAGTGTCCACTATTCGTGCTAAATTAATCTAAGAAATTGTTTTCAGCAGAGAAAAACACAGATCAATTTCCTCATTGCTAAACTTAGTCTGCTGGTGTGGTGGAGACTTTGACAGTAGGGAAGCTGGAAAAATAGATAAAAGCCGTTTTAGCACTGATTATCTCATTTTAAGTTGTGGATTATGATCAGGCATGTATCTTCTATATATATCCAGATATGAGACTTTTTCAATATCCCTTGCAAAGTCCTCACAATTCCTTTAAGGTGCAAATTGAAACTAAAAAAAGACAAGTTAAGAAGTAGATAAAGTAAACCTACCTGTGACGAAAAATGTTCCTAATGAGAATTTTTTTTCTTGGTAAATGTTCATGACTTTCAAACTTGCTTCATGCTGATAAGAAATAAAATGTCACAGCATCACTGTGGCATCACCAGTATGATTTTTTAGTCTTGGTAGTTTATATTACACTATTTTCACATACTTAGCAGTGCTTCTATTGACCAGTATATTGACTTTTAAATATCAAATCTGTGGAGTGCCTCATAAAAGAATCATGATATGTTGAATCAGCACCTTTAGTCAATATACTGTAATATTGTTTAGGGGTTCCTGCCAATTTCCTCTGCACACACACACTCGCACACACAAGTAAACACATGAAAAGAAATTAGGATGAAATAGGGAGTAAAAGCTCACCTTTCCTTTCATAGAATGCCTTTAAATCATCCATACAGGTAATGGGTTTTTGGAATTGATTTTACTTTCATAGTAAAGAAAGCAATTCAGTGCTGGTTTAACAACTGTCCTCTCCTCTAGGCACTCTCTCCCATCTACCATTCAGCAACCAGTGGTCCAATAACAACACTGCATGGATCATGAGCATTCACAATATGTGTGTGTAGCTGTGTGGGTGTGTAAATGCTGCAAATGTGTTTGTGTGTGAGCTCATCCATAAATGAGTGTGTGCGTGTGCAATACAGAGAAAAAGCATAATCTGCCGGTAATGGAACATGAAACCGAGCAGAAAATTGCAAAAAGAAATGACTCCCGGAGAGGGCGTCAGCTCTGATGAAATAAAGCCCTTCATGTGTGGTCTAATAAAAGCAGGCACAGGGGCTAATGCCCTTCATAATCACACCTTTATTCTGATACACAAAGAGGGAAAATAACTAACACTCGCACACAAGGCTGGACCACAGCCAGGTATCCAATAGTGGTATGATAGTTAATTAGCAGGCATGATTTAGCTCCCCTGGGTGTCAGCTGGCAACTTCAGGTAAAAGCACTCACGACAGATTCCACTAATAGACTCCAAATAGCAAACTGAAATTAACTGATGAAGCAAAAGTTGCTTTTATAGGGATCAAAGGAAAGTCAATCCTGCAGCCTTCAAAATTCTGACGGCCAGCTTGGTGTAAGTATTAAAGTAAACTCCACAAATACCTACAGGCTTAAACTCTGTCTCGTTAGAGCTCCACTTGTCCTCATCAGTTAGAAATATAATTAAGGTTTCAGAGACAAATATTAAATGCAGGGACTTTTCCAAACCTCTGGGTGTAGTGAGTTGATTAATTGGATTAAATCAATTCACTAACCTGAAACATTGACTTTTGAATCTGGGATCATGATTCAATTATCTCATTATTTCAACAAATAACACTGCAGTGCAAGACATGATGTGTGAAGCTGAAATAATCAGGAAAATTTATTCTTAAGCATATTAATATGATGATAAAAAAGACAGCTAACTGAGTGAAATCTTTTTATATTCATCAAATATCAAAATGTAAATTACTTTTTTTTTTTTTAAACTTCAGACTGATTCACTGTTTGTGATGAGTGTCTTGCATAAGATCCTCTAACAGGTGCTCAGCTCTTCAGAGGATCCAGACCTCTAAGTAGTCTCACACCTGGCTTTTATTTCATCACACATGAAGCACTTTGTGTTCAAAGTTTTTAGAAAGTGCTGTATAAATACACACCTGATCAGAATTTTGAGTCGGCACAAAGTTTGAGAGTGATTGGCACAAATTTACATTTTGCATTGTTGGATCTTAAAAAGGTTCTAAGTAGAGTTTCAAAATGCAAAAAGAGAAAAGGGGAGCAAGACAAAAAAATAGCTTTAAAAAGCACAAATCTGGCCTGGCCCGATGGCAACAAAACACTGAAATTTTCTAATACCCCGAGCTAAATTCCCAAAGAAATTTTAAGGAAATTTTCTCCACTTTGCAACCCCATAGTTGGATTAGTGCATCTCTGATAGAGACTTAAGGAAGTGAAATGAAGGATTACAAGGCATCGACCTGCCCTTGAAGAAAGTACTTGAATGGACTCAAACAGAGAAATAAACTGAAAATGTGCCACCTGCAGATACATCTGAACAAAGGTTAAACATCTGAGCATGAGCTACATTTGTAGCTCCTTCCCTGTTTAATCGGTATGGGGGGGACACAGCTATTATGTAGCGCTACATGCGGTCTGTGCTCTTTAAACCTCCCTCTGCTTCCTCTGTCTGTATGGTGTCATTTCTGTTGATGGGGCATCTGGAATTGACCCAGCAGGGCGGATATGATGCCACAGAACTATATTCAACAGACAACACAGACTGACCTGCCCTTGACTGTTACTGCTCCAGTGGATTTGTTACATGACCCCCATGTCAAAGGGGCTGTTTGTACCGGACAACTTATCTGTGGATACTTTAAAACTGAGAAACCATGCGTTGGACTCTGTTTTTAACCTTTATTTACCCACAGCTGGTTGACAAATAGCAAAAGGACTGTTTGCAACCATCTGGTGGTGGCAGTTCCTTTACAGCACCAGACGCAACTCATATCGTCCCAGAGGGATCCCAGCCAGTCCATCCTTCAATAGTGTGTGGTGGAGCATAGATAAAACCTCGTTGTGATGCCCAGGAAAGGGACAGGGAGAGAGAGGGAGAGGGAGGGAGAGAGAAGAGGAGGAGAGGGAGTGAAATATTGATGAGAAATGTGAAGCACAAAAATAGAGCAGCTCTGAATTCTCAATGAAGGGCAAAAGACGCACATATTCGTGCACACGCATACACACAGGCGTGGGCCTAAAGTGGGATGCAACAATAAAATAGATGAGTATATCATATACGCACTTATATGCACATGTTCAGAGGCACTTTTGTGTAAAAAACCATGATTCAGCAAAAAATAAAAGAAAAACCTCATCCACTTCCCAGAAGTGCTCTCCAACAGTCTAAAATAGGATCAGGCTATATGCCCAAACTTTTTCTTCATTATATATATTCCATGTGTGATCACAAGGAAATTGACCCTCTTTTGTGATCTACAATCTTACGATCCTCAATTTACAAGCAATATGCTATAAACGTGCAACCACAGAGACCTCAGACAGGTTTGGATCATTTTTACAGATTATTTAGGATTTGGAACTGATGGGATGCTCAAAGTGAAAGCTTGATCTGTGATTTAATGGTATGGATTGTAGAGCAGGTCATACATGAGCCCAGTTTCCACCAAGTAGTCCAGTATGGGTAAACATAGTTTGGTGAGGGTTGGATTGGAAAAGCCAGATCCTGTTTGCGTTTCCACAACCGTGCCTGCCCAGGAAGACAACATGCCAATAGTCTTGTCAACTATATAATAGCCTGATGGCGTAGCAGTATAACCCAGTGTACCCTGCTAAAAAAATCCAACAAAAACACAGCAAACAAAGGGTAACAATGGGAGAAACTCAGCAATTCATCTTCTCTGTGATCAGCATGTGACTCTTAGTTACAAAGCGCAAAAGCTTTGTTTCAGAGAAAGCCGCTGTCACACAGGGAGTGACGATTCTCTCGACCAATCAACAGACCGCAGTGGGGTCAGACTGGTATGTCTGTACCCAACAGAAGAGTACCAGAAAGTAGGACCGTACAGGTTGATAATCTGTTTGGTTTTAGTCAAAAGAAATGCCACAAATGCATGCCACATCAAGAAAAACTTAACAGATCTATTTGGTGGAAACAGGGCTTTAGCATATCTAACAATAACATCAAGTAAACTGGTTAACTGTCATTCGAACTTAAGTGTCCACTATTTGTTTTCTTTTTTCAAATGTGAACAATTCATCAACATTGATACCCTGAAGGTTGAAAGCTTTCAGAGTAAATACGAGCCTGAGAGGGCAAAGAAATTAATTACATTTGGAATGAAAACAGGTACACAACAAGTGGAAAACTACAAGTTGCTACTTTCAGCCCTTATTTACATCCTGCACTTCCACTAATCTGTTTACACCACACTGTCTAACTTCAGCAGTTACATGATAATTTAATTTAATTGGACCCAGCTGACCTTTACAGAGACTTGAACAACTGTTGATAAAATGAAAATCAAATAAAATGTCAAGAAAGGGGAAACTAGTTTAGTCTTATTGTCTTGTTTTTCTAATAATCATTTAGCCCAATAGCCCTGGAGTAATTAATTTGTTTTGTGAAGGAGTTACACTCACTCCTGACAAGAGCACAGCCGATAAGGTTTTCCCCTGTCGTCAAGGTCCAGGGATCATGCTCGAGGTGCAATCGCCAGGCTTTTCAAAACACCACAGACACCCTGGAGAGAAAATGTGCCTGCTTTTTTTTGTCTCAGTCTACTATACCTGAGTTTGACCTTTAAATGTAAAACTTGAAAATAATAACTTCATTGTTTTGCTGCTCCCTTAGCTCTTGTCTTTTTGCCTTTGGCATGTTGAGCCAAAATAAACGTTATCCTAGATTTTCAAAAGTGTGTTATTTTGACAGAAATTGCCAGTTCATATTTTGGCCAAAGGAACATTTTAAGCCACCTCAAATTAATTATATTACGCTTAAAGGCAACAAATATTGTAATTCAATTCCTTTGCTCTAGTTAAAGACTTTATAAGACAGTCTCTTCTCAGCTTTCCAAAATGTTGCAGACAGCACAGCACAATGTCACAGAAAGCCACTGGAGTTCACACACAGCTACATACACAGTGGGATGGAGGACAAGTCCCATCCAGGCCCGGCCAATTGCAGTTAATTGCTTCTGGGAATGACTGATTGGTTCCGATTTTTACCGCAGCAGGATCTCTCAGGAAGAGAGAATGAAAGGAGGAGAAAGGGAGATAAAAACAAAAGCATCAACCTGTCACCGAGGGGCAATTAACAGGTTGATTAACTCCAAACCATTGCCAGACTTTCCCCTAGTGTGTCTCTCTGTGTGACTCTGTGTGTGTCTGTTGTGTGCTCTAATTAGATGAACTGGGAGGACTCTAAAAGCCCTCACTGTAGATTTTACTATCTTAAATATCCTCTCAAAACTAACTGACTCCCATTAGGCTACCATGTTTTTATTTGCTGGGGTCACTGCTGCTGTCAGGGACTTTGTCAAATCTTAACAAGGCTTTGCTTAAATTTAGATCCAATCCATCATTTACATACACCATTGGTACGATATTAAATTGTAGCTTGCCAAGGCCTCCAGCTAAGCTTCTTGCTTTGGTGCATGTCTACAACATTTTGAATTACGGTAGCAAAAGAGCAAAGGGCAGCTTCAACATGTTCTGGTCAATGGGCTCACATTTCTTAACCTTAAGAGTGCCCTAGGCTTTAGTTTTGAGCTGCAAACTTCCTCACATGGCAAAGGATTATGGTTATAAGTTTTGGAAAAGGATACTGTATTTTCACTCATTATTTTGTGACATTACTATGCAGAAGCAGCAGCAGAGTATAGCTTCTAATGACACTTTAAAATATAAGACAGGGGAAAAGAAACTTTCCATATGTTTTCAGTGTATGGAGTGAGAATCCTGGATCCATCTTGCAATATAATGCTAGAATGTAGAAAAAGACATTGCATTTTCCTCAGAATATCACTTATTGGTATATAATAACCCTCTAAGGTAGTTTTACTTTGAGCTTGACTCATTTTTCCCATTTCAAATGGATTTGAACCTAAAATGGTCCCACTGAACACACTTAGATAGATGTTAGATTCTGATATCATAGGAAGACTGGTTACCTTAGCAACCCAGCACCTTTTAGTTCCTTTATATCACTGTGAGAAAATGTTGGAAAAAGAGAGAATAAGAGAGTAGGCAGATTGGCTGACAAGCGACCAGACAGTGAGTAAAGATAGGTAGGCAGGCGGGCAGGTAGACAGACTGCATTTGTATCCCAATTAGTGTACAGCTCAGCCAAAGTTTCAGAAAACTCTGAGAGGATACAATGTTTGGAAAAATGTACTACAAGAAAATGGGCAACACTTTATAATAACTACATGCTTTCTAGCATTAATCAAGCGTTACTTAATATTAGTTAATATCAAACTTATCATCTGTAAGTTACTGTCCATACATAAATGCTCACTTTTATATCATGTGTAAACACAATCCAACATGTTTTATGACTATTATGATTCTCTATAATGTGATAACTTACTATTTCTTCATACTTTTTTAATTGTGGATTCACCAGAGGATTTTTTTTAGTGCTTTCAAAAGCATTTACTTATGAGTTTTAGGACTCGCAAGCAGCACCTTAAAACACAAAAGTCAGATATACATTCAACAGAATAAAGAGACAGACAACACAAACTCAAACTAAACATGTAAACGAAGAAAGTGCAATAATTGTTTGTATTCATTATACATAAAAACATACAGCCAATGTTTATTATTGTACGATGTTTCTGTGTGTTAATATAAAGTATTTAATGTTGCATTTGGATTTTGTCAGTGGCACTGTATATTTCAATGGGGTTTTTTTGTTTTGTTTTGTTTTGTTTTTTTGTTGTCTTTGTTTTGTAAATTTGATTGCAGAGTAATTGTCCATTTATATCAAGAGTTGTTTTGCTAGACATGGTTTCATACAGAAATTATTCCCTTTTGAAATAAGTACAACAAATTATACATTCAATTTGTGTTAGTGTTGTGTCTGTTTCCCTTTATCCTGTGTTTTGAGATGCTACTGTTCTTAAAAATTATTAATAAATGCTTTTCAAAGCATAAAAGTCCTCACTGTAGAGCAGCTCATAAAACAATGATCAAACAGCTTATAAGTCCTTTGTGGCTACTTTTATTAATCATGCTTTGCTCTATGATTTGGTGTTAGAATCACAATCTCTAAATGTTTACAAACTGGTTCATAATGACCATGTCAGCTCATCTGTAATTGGTGAAGCCATCATTTTTATAAAGCATAACCAAGGACTTAGTTCACACATTATAGAAAGTTATATTAACCTCTTGTAAACATGTATATTTACGTCTGCAGGTGATATACAAATATGTATTGGTGTTTGAACAATGCTTTACAGATGATAAGAATGTACCAATGTTTAACTAGTGCTGCTTGATTAATGCTAAATCTAATCCATTAATAAAAACAGCACAAGCAGCAAAATGTACAGCCCTAAAAATTGAATACCTCTATTACACAGGTTTATACATGTGGGTTCCTGTGTCAGTGTTTCTTTTCTGTGAACTGAAAATAGTCGATTAGAAAAGGGTTGCACTTCAAGTGTCTGTTTCTTGCCAAATGTTGTACCTGGGAGCATTGGAGGTGTCGAAGCTTGCCAAATCACAGGTATCTGGGGTTTCCTTAATGCATTTAGTTAATTATAAATTACACATCAACCCTACAATTCATTGAATGGACCTTACAATTCATTTGCTTTCAGAACAAAAGCACATCTTGGCATGAGTCATGATCCTTTCTCCTGGAAAAACACAACCAATTCCAGATAGTCTTCACAGGAACTCAAGTATGGTAACCAAATTTCATTCTGGACTTATAAAGATCTCTCTAATTTTGACACAAAGGCATCCCCCAAGTTGTCCCATCTTCACCTTCTCCTTTCTCTTTATTTCTCTGTTTCTCTTTCACAGACATACAAATGCTCCCAGAATGCCCAGTGGCAGACTCCTGTCCAGCATGGCTCTCTACACTGCTATAAATCAGACAGCTTTCACAGACACACCAGCTGGCAAACAACTGATAGTGAAAGAAAAAGGAGCAGGGCCCAAAAGAGCAAATGGATCAAGTCTAATGAAACAGTAGATACAAGAAAAGAGGAGGGGAGAGGGTAAAGGAAACAAAAGGGAACTGATAACAGAAAAAAAAAATAAGTGCGCAAAGTGAATCTCTAATGTTAAAAGAGAAGGACAACTCAATTTCATTTACATCTATTTCCCTCACAGCACTTTCAGTTTATATCTTCATGGTTCCTGCAGTCTCTGAGGAGAATAATATTACAGTGTTTATCCCCTATAATCCTGAAAGCATCTCATTGAAAATAAAATCACACTTTACATGATTCATCATGATTGAAAAGGATCCTCCAGCCATGATGGTGAATATTGATCCCCTCAAGGAAATGTTCTTTTCAGTCGAGATTTGGTGATTTGCTCAAGGACTCTTGAGCAGGGTCTGGATGTCTACCAGAACTCAGGTCCTTGAATTTGAAGGATGTTCTCCTTACTCATTACATGACACCCACTCTCTACATTGCATCATTGCATTTTACAGGGGTCACTCCTCTTTTCGCCTGCAGCAAGGTTTGCTGTTTTGCAGGCTGCACCGTCCTTAAGGGGACGCTGCGTTTCCGTGTTTTACAACCTACACCGACTGCACAGCTCTTTAAAGTTTGTGAACCCTGCAAATTTAGGTTCTATTTTTGTGATAAAAGCACTTTGAGCTATGCCTAATACTGAAATTAGATGTAAGTATTAATTTCAGGATCAAAACCATAATTCTGTAACACAAGAAAATCCAACCTTAATCCTCCTTTAATCTCCAACACTGTACACTGCAGGTAGAGCAGATCACGTTCAGACTCCATGGCTCTCCTGACATGGTGACTTCAAAGCCTTTCTTGGGAGGAGAGGTAACGGTATAATTAAATCTAGACAGATGATAGGAGAGCAAACGCCTGCTAAATGGCCATCTTATCTTCTCTGGTCTGACAAACTGTCAAAGGCTCTCCTTCATTAGAACATAATAGGACGGTGGAGGCAATGACAACACAATGATAGGTAATTGTGAGGGAGTGGGAGCTTAGATGTGGGGAATGTCAAAAGTGACAGCAAGGGGGGATTGATGGATAAAGTCCTGTTTTGTTTAAAGCACAGCAGGGGAGGCATGAAAACTTTCCCCATGCAGCCTGTGTACAGAGGCTACCTGGAAGACCAGACCTGATTCACAGCTCTTTGCAACATCTCTTTCCTCTCTTCTACCTGTGTCCTGCTCTGTCCACTCTCCTCTGCTCTGGATAAATGCATAAACCTCCAATATTAGCCAAATAAATAAATAAATAGTAGCTTAGAGTGGTTCTTGAGGCAGCCAGGAGATCCTCATGCAATGACCTTGTCATTTCAACAAGTCTTTCAAAGAAGTATCTGGCAAAGGTAACCCATGTCTGTTGAGAGGCTAAAATCTTACATCAGTCAAGAATGGGATGGCATTCCCTCTCAAAACTGTAGCACCTGGTCCCTGCAGTCCCTAAACATTTACAGACTGTTGTTAATAGAGGAGGAAAACTACAATCAAATTCAAAATGGGCAAATACAGCAAGTTTTGGAGTCATCACTTCAGGATTGATAAAATGAACATGGTTTGAAAACCCAATAAATCTGAAGCAGCTCAGTTCTTTTTCTTATGGTGTATGTCTGCTTCTTGTATACGTAGACACCTGGTGTATTTATATCTCAAGAACCTTGAAGAGTCTATGATACAGGCTGTTCTTGGTTGAAAGCCCCCTCACTCCTGTTTATCTTCCAGCAAAATGTGCAACGCCCTGTTGTTTTTATCGGTGATTTTCACATCAGTTTGCCACCCTGCTAGGTGCTTTAAACTTGTCAAACACACTTGAGTCAATGCCATTTCCAGTGGAGCTCCCACTGACTGTCACCTTGTCTTTTCTGAGCCAATTATAAAAAGGACTCTAAATAAAGGGTGTTTGTTTCATCACTATCGTAAAAACCTGTAGTCAGACTGAATCTGTGTCAGTATCTGCAGCTCCACATGTGTCTCATGACCACAGCATGATGTAAGGCTTGTCTCTTTATTCATTTCTTTCCACAACTTCAAGTCTGAATGCTCCAGAAGCAGATTGGACTCAACCAGTTTTTAACCATTTGTAAAGGATGTATGGTGTGGGCAGGGGTCTCAAACTCCCACCCTGCTACTTAATATCAATTTGAAGTGAAATCAGGTCCACTGTTGTGACCGTGGAGGAAATATCCCATTTGTGTATTGACCCTGAACGCAACATAATCACTGTGTGAACCCAAGCATGGACAAAAAACCATTTGGTGCTGCTGACATCCTCAAAATGTTGTTAAATCAAGATGTCTCTTTCAAAGGCCAAAAAATGGTTGATGTCAAGCACAGAGTGTTTCATGAGAAGTGGGAGAATATTTTTTTCTGTTTAGTTTAGGAGGAAATACACTAGTTGCATATACAAATAAAAAGCAGCCTATCTGAAAGGCACTGTGAGGACTTTCTAAGTGATCTTGAAAAAGTGTCACTTCTAGGTATATGCCTGATCGTAATCCACAACTGGCGATGAGATTATCAGCATCAAACTAGGTAATTTGGAAGTGCTGTTTCCCAGCTTTCAGATCAGGTCAGAGAGGACTGATTTATGGCTCTAGTCCCCATGACAACATCACTTCAACAAACTAAGTTTAGCCAAAGCAAGAGAGATCACTGTTATTCTCTGCTGAAAATGAATTTTTGGATGTATTTTGTAATAATAGTGGCATCTGGAGCTTGACTGTCAAAAAGAAGAAGGGTAAAAGTCCAGAGGGATGCTAAACAGGAGAGTGATAGAACATGGGCCAAAGGCTAAAACATGGGCTAACCTTTTTGTGATAATGATCAACAGACACGTACAGTTATACTGCAGTAGTCTGTTCAAACTTGAGAGTCTGTCAATGAAATGAACAAAACAGAAAAAATATGTCTCCAGTTTGGCTCTCAGTTGGCATCTTTAAATCACTGTCAAGGCAGGGTGTGAAAATTTTCCTCTGAAAGCTGAGTCTAAATACTGTTGTTCAGGAGAAACAATATCATTGCAATATTTTTGCAACATATAGGCTCCATTTTCATGACCAAAAAAATCTCATAACCTTTAGTATGAGGTTAAGTCTGACAGTGGACATGGTGTGAAACTCACACCTGACTTTAACAATCATATATGACTCTGAACTCTTGCACTGGAGCTAAATCATCTTTAACAGCAAACAATTGACAATATAAGCACCCAATAAGTGTCTGTATGGAATCAACAGACATTAACAGTGACGAATGAGCTCATTGCCAGTGTTTGTATACACAGCAGCATAACAGAAAAGATAATTGGATACTAAAGATTAACAGGTGCTGGTGTGTGTGCGTGTTGTCCACAGCATATGATTTCACCATCTGAATATGCTGAAAAATCCAAAACACACACTCACACATCTCTGGAGTGAAAACACACTCGCGTGCCCGATCGTGAGACCTTGTTATATTATTCACATTGGTCAATAATGAGCCACAAATCAATTTTTAATTGTGTTTGTCTCCTGTATTAATCACACCATCGATTCAGAGCACGTACTCCCTGTGCCTGGATGAGCCTCGGCAAGCAAAAGAGCTTCAGGAGGGGGGGTGGGGGGTGGAGAGAGAGGTGAAAGAAGAAGAGAAAACAGCTGCTGCGGCAGAGGGAAAGAAGGAAAGTGAAGAGGAGTAATAAGGCAGCATATTGTGTGAAGACATGATGGTTACCTGCCGGCTGAAAAGCCTGAGGGATCTCCTTTTTTTGTGTTTGCGAGCTGGTGTGCTGTTACCCCTCATCTTATCAGGTCAGCAGGTATGAGATTGTGTGTGTCCAGTGTGTGTGCACATACAGAGTTTTTTGAAGGTCTGTCCTGCTCCATTTCAGTCAACACGCTGATGGAGGAGTACAATTTTGACCTACCTACAAAACACACACACACACACTTCTTCTTTTTCTAGCCTCTTTCTGATCTTAATCTACATTCTTCTACACCTCTCTAGGCCAATCACAGAATAATTTATTCTCCCGACTCATTATATAATCTCTCACACCTTCAGAGGGAAAAATTACGTGCACCTGTCTCCCGTCTCACTCAGTGGGAGCTCATTTTACTGAAACTGTCTGACAAAATGAAAGAGATAAAGGAAAACAAATATGCACAGAGCATGCTAAAAACCAAAGCAAAACTTTAAAAAAGCCAAAAACCAAACGGGCAGAGACCCTGTTAGAGAATGTCAAGCTGCTTTTAAGGCACAAAGACGGGCCATTAGAAGAGTTGGCGTGACACGGCACTTTAATGTTCCATCTAGCATGCACTTTAATGTTCCATCTAGCATGCACTTTTGGAAATATCATGGCCACTTTTTCACCCAGTGTGATGGAAAAGGCACCGGCTTGATTACAGTCATCATCCTTTCAGACAGCTTAGACTTGCGAAACACATTTAGTAAAAAGAAATCACTTAGAAATGTATATACGCCTACACAAACACACTTTTAGATGCATTCCTTTTAATCACATATTCTCAAATATCAGTGGGCAACTTGTGGTCACCAGGCATTGTGAATAGAAAATATCATAGAGATGATGCTTTTGCTTTGACATTTTCTTTGTCTCAAAGCCCAGCACGCACATATAAGAAAAGAACACATGCTCACGGGCGCTTAGACATCTTAAAGTTCAATCAGGAGAAAACGTTGTAATCATAGCCTAGCATTCTTTAAAGCAAAAATATATTCTGACTCACCTCATGGACTCTTCATGCTGTCCCAATTGTTTGTAAATTGAAAGGATAGTTCCAATTCTGTGATGTGAGGTTATATGAGGCAGTTTCTGATGGTAGGAAACGGTAATTGCTTGTTTGGCTTTGTTGTCACCTCTGGAGGACGTTCTGTGTTTAGTTTTCCCTGCTCACACCTACAGAGTTTTGGGCCGTTCACTTCTGCATTTCTTCACTCCTGCACCAACTCCTCCTGGACCCTCACACCTGTTTCTCATCATGACAATCACCACCTACACTTAAGATCTGCTGAGAGAAAGTTCCTGTGCAAGAGTACTCTGACTTCTCCTGTGGTGTATGGCTGACTCTCTAAATCTTCTGTCATGCTTTTGTAACTTTTAGAGCTTTCAACTTTTTGGTGTTATAGCTTGCAACTAACCTTCGTTGTCCTGTTCTTTGTCAGCACTACTGCACTCTCACATCGGATCAACTCATGCCTGAAGTGCACCAGATACATCTGCGGTCCAACTTTGCTCCATTGTGTATTGATGGCAATTGTCAACTCACACTAGCTCTTCATTGATCTCACTTCATTGGTAAGTCTCTCTTTGTTGAACCAAAAGAGAGCGAGGAGGAACTACCTGGTGCAGTTACCTGGTGGTAAAGGTGTGACGAACCCAGCGGGCAACAAAAACAACAAAACTTCAGGCTTTATTTTTTTTTTTTTTGCAGTCTGCATTTCTCACCATTCGGAGTTCAATCAGAAAAGCCAAACAGAAGAACATCTTCAAAGTAGAGCTTTGCCTCACAGTGTTTTTAATGCATTATGACACAACTCATGATCTGTGGGATATTTTTACCCTCACAAAATGCACTGTGGAGGTGTTGAAGGGGTAGACAGAGCTGAAATAAAAATCTATGAACAATACTGTCTGCAAAATAATATTCAGCATCAGTTGCAGGAAATTATGAGACACAAAGATGCAAACATCAAATTGAAAATATCCCAATGCAGTAAGTCAGGTACTAAACCATTGAGCCAATTTGTTGCAGACGCAGATCATACATGTGTACTTTTTGTGGGAAATGTAAAAAGCCAAGTGTGTTTCTGCAGCCTGGACATTCAAAAATGTAATCTATCATTTTGTGTTTTTTTTTCCTCAGCTTCTGTTCTGGTTCTCCTGCTGGTCCCTCATTAAACAGGTTGAGCTGACTAGCATTCCCTGAGGGTTACACACCCACTGTTGACATCTACCTCATACTGTGCACTTCAAAGGGGCTTTCACGAATACACACTGTCTCAAATATAACACTTCCTGAAAGACAAAGGTACAACTTCGCTATTTTCTTGTAGCAAGTCTGTGTTTGTTTAATCATCCTCGGTTCACAAATTGACAATAAAACCTTTGTTTGCTTGCAGCTTGGCTTCTCATTTCCCCCCAATCAGCAAAATTAGAGCACAAAATATGAAGCAATCTGTTGGTTTTTTTCATTTAGTTACCATAGCAATGAAGCAGGATGAGTAAATTCATAGAAACTTTTACATTAATGTGTCTGTGCAGTGCTGATTGTGTAGGCGTGGGTGCAATCAGGTTGTAATGAGAAAAGTAATTTTCCTGCAGCACCTCTAAGTGCTTGCAGAAAGAGAGACTTTTACTGTGAAATATAGCTCTGCAGGTAAGTTTGTCATTCATTAGAGAGATTTTCAATGATTATTGGAGTATTGGAAAGGGCTTCTGCACAAGGAAAATGTGTCGCTGAGAGGATGAATTAACAAAATCCTGCCACAGATGTCAACTTAATTAGTCGCTAGAGAACTGCATTAATCTGGCTGAACTCAATTAGAGCTTTCAAACTTCATCGACAGCCTCAGAACCAAAACAAGCCACTTTTGTTTTTGATTTTCTCTCTTCTTTCTTGAGACAGCACACTGTTATTTTTCTCCAGTATTGAATTGGATTTTGAAAAAGACAGAAAAAAATTGTTTTGATCCCTTCATGTTTGAATCATTCGAGGTTAACACCCTTTGATTCAGCAACGCTCCCCATGGAACTGATGCCGCGGCCCTGACCGATCAGGTGGGCTGATACTGTTTGAGCCCATTGATTGATGGCTGCTGCAGATTGAGTTTGAAATGTGAACATGCATTGATTTAAGGGGTGGGGTGGCAGGGGTGGGGGTGTGGGTGTTATAATTCAATGTGCTGCCTTAAGTGTGAGCTGTGTGAGCTGTAAGGGGAGACAAGCGGAGTATGAGCGAACAAAGACCTGATCAATCAGCAACACAACAGGTGACAGGGAAAGATGATACAAACATCTACCCATAATACGCAGCACTTTTCAGCCTGGTGCCGCACCATTTCTAAATTCACCTCCTTTGTTTATCACTGCACCATCATTTTCTGTCTTCTTCATATTGTACTTTCTCTCATAATGGCCCGATATGTGTAGGTCCCATCCTTTTGTTGGCATGGCTTGCCACGTAGTTGTCTGTTTGTTCTCCTAAGTCTACAACTTTGTTCTTTGTATTCTTTTTTTTTTTAGCAAGGGCCCATCGTAAGACAAAAGCCTAGTAGTCAATACAGGTGACTTTATTTACATTTCTTCACCAACTTCTTTCACTTTCACCAACTTCCAGCATTGAACTTACAACAACAGAGACGAGGCTCATAAATACTAAATACAAAAATCATATATTAAGACACAAAAAGTACATAAAATACACAAGCCTCACTGTCTGTATAAACCCTGATAGGGAATGTTTACATCAATGAGGTACAAAAAACAAGGTGTGCTCCTTAAAAAAAAGACAGAAAACATGGAACACACCTGGTTCCCACAGTGTTGGCATATTAGACTGAAATCTGATACAAATATTGGTACACTTAATGCAAAATGCATTACATGTATATAAAGAGGAATAAACATTTGGCAGCTAAAATAAGCTCTGTTATATCATAAATGATTAATTTAACGAACAAATGCAGACAAATGGATTCGACCTGTTTAAAAAAAAGAGTACTTCAATTATGTGGAGGGAAAAATATCCAAATTGTTCATTTATCCGTTTTTAACAGAATGCTGTTCCAAGCATTTTTCTAACTCATCAGGGTTGCAGCCACAGAAGCTTACAGAAACATGCCACTGTTCAAGATGATTTATCAGTCATCTCTTTTCATGAATGGACAATAGGGTTTTGCAGATTCATGCAAGGTCAAAGCCATAGTGTCATCCTTGTTGAGTACCTTATTGCAACATTTCAAGCTTTAGCCCAACCTTTTGCTCCCAGATTTTGGAGACCTGATGTCACAAAAGCATAGCCTTGGCCCCTTTATTTTGAATATATCTCAGCCAAGCAGTGACAAAGTGTTTGTCATTTTAAAATCCAGAATGCAACAAGGTGACAACAAAAGTGAAAAAGGGGTTTAAGCTCCAACCCTTTAACCTCAAGGTCAATTGAGTGAGATAAGACAGAACCCCTGTAAAGGTGACTGGGAACCCAAGTTATTCTCTTTTTATACATATTGGCAAAACTTGAACATTCAGTACAGAGCATTTCAAATAGAAAGTGAAAAAATAGCACTGACTCTGAATTAAAAAGGTTCAATGTAAAGAAAACAGCTTTCATGTAGAAAGCTAACTCTGCTTCTCTGCTATGGCTCAGCTTGCTTAATTTCTCCAGGGAGGAGTTTTAGCCTCGTAAAGCCTAATATAATATAGAATCACTGGTAGCTTAGCCCAGTGGTTACTGGAGAAGGGATGGGGAAAGTGGCTTTACCAAATGAACATATACACTGTTGAACAAACTTGTAAGCTGTTTGCCTCTGGTACCCAAAATGAACTGTATTTCTGATGATCAAAACATATTTCATGTCCCTGTAATGGTCAATCCACCAGTATATGCAGGCTCTTTAATTAAAATGTGCTTATTCTAACATATACTGTATTGTTGTTATCTATGAATTTTAAAATGGACTGTTTTCCATGAAAGCAGAAAAACAGTAAAACACATGATTTTCTTTGAGATTTTCCGTTTCCTTGCTCAAATTTGCAATTTAAAAACCTGGGTTAAGTTTGAAATTCTTCACTCCTTTTCAAAATAGAGAAGCAAAGAACTCCAGTTAAGCTATAAACCCATACAAACAGTCATGCAGGCTCGTGCAAAAAGTGAGCTAGCTCCGAGTTCAGTTCACAGCTGTTAAAATAAACTAGTTCGTGTTCATAGTTCATTTTTGAATGATTTGAACTTGATCCATTTTTTTTTTCACTTTTCAGTAAAGCCACCTATGCTTTAACCCTTATCCCTCAAACCAATTTCCAAAATGTGAATCCCTGTCTACTATTATAGTGCCACAGACAAATAACCAGCAGATATTCAAAGCCACTGCCACTGACCACATTGCGTGAATTATCAGCAGGATTGGCTATGCTGAATCCACTGAGAGTGCCATTGTAGGTCTGACTTATGTCACCTTAAAACACAGTGTTTGGTATCTCTGTGCAACACTTGTCATTTCGCGGCCCCTTATAGCATGTCTCAGATTGTGACCAGCTGTCCACATACATTCAACATGTTCATTTTAATTCATTTACGCACAACACTGCATACAAACATAAAATTTGGATCTTTTCTGTTGCTCCACTATCACTAAAAGATCCTCAAAATGACCAAGCCAGGGTAACAAATGAATCAGTGGCAGCAGATTACTTTGGGAAACTGAACAAGATATGTACACATGAGTAGTCTAGTTTCCAGCTAAGTTAAGCTTCTTAGGCTTTTTGTTTTTGTTTATTGTTGGACTGCCCTATCCCCTCAGCAGGGGGTTACGGATCTCTTGCCTCACTATTTTGGGGGTCACAGGCTGAAAAGTTAGGGAAACCTTGGTTAAGCCCATTGCACTTTACAAAAAACCTCACACAACATGGTTTAAACCTCTTGAGATGGTTATAACTTTGCAGATCCGACTCCCTGAAGAGACTCGTAGCTAGAAGAAATACATGTCTAGAGACAGGAGGCCAACACAATCAGGATTTTTGAAACTAAAAAGAACAAGAGTAGGACTTTCTGGCCTCAATATCCTCCCAAATAAACTCCTGATGTTGGACAACTTGTCTGGCACAATCCCTGACATGATTATGATTAGTTTGTGAGTAAGCTGAGTCCTCCCTTCTAAATGTATTTAAGATAATCTTGTTAAAAGTTTGCCCAAACCCACATAAGCCTTTTGGCACCAAGAAACAGCTTTAAAGTTTACCTAATTTTTTTTGTCTAATCTCCAGGAGAGCGAGATCATGCAGAAGTCAAAGCCATCAGCTTTTTTGTGAGGCATTTAGGATGGTGGTGGGAGGAGATTAGTGTCACTGAAAATGACCACAGTGACTGTGACATCTGTGACAACTAAACCACCCGAAGTTACGCTTACACTCCTGGAATCAACAAGACGCAGACAGACATGTTCAGCCAGGCGAGGAGGAGGACGATGAAGAACAAACACTGACAGCGGTGACGAGGGAACGAACGGTCGTCATGACCCAGACTGTGACACGGATGCTGATTCAGACACAGAAATGCTGACAGAATGAGTACAGGTGAGTACAAGAAGAGATGTGAGCGTGGTGAGAGGACACCTGCAAAACAGACTCAACAGCATCTCTCCAGTGGCCACAGAGTGAAAAAGCTACAAGCAGAGTTTCAAGTGAAGGAGCCGCAGGACTGACAGCTACACCTGACTGCTGGATACTGGGAGCTTAAAGGGCAAACCCACAGATACCGAAGACAACATAAGCAAAAAAACATGTTAAATGTCTGGAGAAGTTTTATCAAGTCTGGGAAAATATTTCACCTTGCGCCAGCTTGGGACAACACTATTCAAACACGAAGTCTTACTACAATGCTCCAGAAGACAGGGCTGATTTCTGAACACGGATGGTCTGATAAAAAGATGTACTGTGCTGCACCAAGGGAAATAAAGGTTGAAACATTCTGAAATAGGGTCTCCCATTCAGACAGCCTCGCGACTAAATCTCACCAGATCTGTGTCCAGTCCTTTCGCTCTCTGTCATGGCACCGTAGCTGATAGGATTCAATTCCAGTCAATGTGTTTACTCACACTGGCTCAGAGGTCAAAACCCTCTGGAGCCGATACACAAGACTTTTTACTTTTCCGTGACTCATCAATCAGTGCAGAGCAGATGGAGTGGGGCAAGAAGTCAGGCAGTGAAACAGCATTAAAACATCTGGTTGATTTTCAGATCAAAGGTAAAAAATCACTGTGACAACAATGGATCACAATGGAAAGACCGGGCAGACTTCAGATTAGATATTGCAAAAGTGACATATTTTGCTTCCAATTTTTCTTTTATTTTGTTTATGTCAGTATCAGAGGTCCCCAGGCCGTGTTTGTGAAAACTAATTCTATCAAACAATATTATCAGAAATTAGATTTTGGCATGCTCTTAAATCCCATTTTTCAGCTTTGCTCATGGATGATTTTTAGTGGATAGAGCTTTGAGAAGCTGACGCACTGCCTGGCCATGCTCCAATCTGAAAGTGGCTGATGTTTCCATGTTTAAGCAAGATGTTCAGCTATATTGCCACTTAGGCAACAGCAAAAGTTTGAGCCTTGGCACTTGATTCATAATATGATCTGGACTCTGTGGCTGCAGTAGGACATTTCTGAATGGTTAGTCTCTGAGTTTGTGAATCCTGATATTTCACACAGTCATATATAAATAAAATAAAGTCAACATTGATTAGGAGAAGAAAGTTGCTAAAACTCTCAGGAGTTGTGAAGAAGAGTTTGAATCTGATACCTCAAGTTTTACTCCAGTTAGTTTGAACAAATATAATGTCAAAAGCCATCTCTGATGACAGTCTGCAGCTGAAGTATGCACATTTAGTCTGTGCAATGAAACATTTATTTGGTTAAAGAATAGTTGGCTTGATTAAAATATATATTTTTTGGGCAATATGATCTTCAAGGCAAGGATAGAATAGATCAAAGACTGGTTTTGTTTTGTTTTGATTTGACTTTAGGTGACTATTTCTTTAAGATAAATGCAACTGGAGACATGATTTCTTTCTCTCCTTTGATAAAAAACCACTGTCTATATGAAGTGGTTATTAGATTTAAAAACTTACTCTGACCTCCTCCCCAAGTCCAAAATCATGCATGTTGACTGGTCAATCTTTATTGCCCTTGGTTATAAGTGTGTGTTTGCTTGTGATAGGCTGGCACCCCACCCCACTGACTGCCACCTGGGACATGCTTCCATGACCCTGAAAGGGAAAAGTCGATGAAGATAATGGATGGTTAGATGTTTATAAACACTTCACCACAATAGATGACACCTTAATTCCAGTTGTCACCCACTATTAAACAACACATTTCTAAAATAGGGGTCACAGTTGTCACAAAGGATGCAGAGGAGGGTCCTGAGATCAAACCACTTCAGGACTGATATAGAGCTGCTAATGTAGATCATGGTTAACAAAGTGTCCCATCATACCATTGCATCCTCGCTACATTTTAGTCACGTTGAATTGCAATCAGCACTATGACCCCACTAACAAGAGGCAATATTGTGCTGCTGCCTGCTCTCTAAAGCTCATTCCACCGCCAGATGGATATCTGTTGGTAATTAAGTCGATAAAAACACCCTTAGACACAAAAGCACGTAGAGCGGAAACAAATGTGAGGCTGAAAATGGAGAGGAAGCCAAGTCAGGTGAATTCTTTTTTTTAAGCTCACATGTTACAGAATGACAGAAAACACACACACACACACACACACACACACACACACACTCACACACTCACACAGAGACGTATTTCTTCACTTGTCAAGCTACGTTCAGACACAGAGAAAGTTGCAAAACACACAGTCAGAGAAATACACACACACACACACACACACACACACACACACACACACACACACACACACATAAAGCTTCTTTCTTTTCTTAATTAGCCTAAAGCCCTGATGTCTGGTTTCAGCTCTTCTTCTCTGCGTGGCGCCGGCGCTTGTGTTAGTTAAGATTTCAGCTCAACATCCTCCACTGCTCTCATCTCTCCCTCTTTCTAACTCGTCTTCTGTCTCATCCCCATCTCTCTTTTTCTTTGGAAAATACACACACACTCCTGCACTTTAAGCTGACATTTTATACACACACGAAAACACTTTGCCTACATCTCTTTTGCAGCTCTCATTGTATTTTTTCCTTAATTTATCACTTCTGCTTGTCTTGCTCTGGATCATCCTCCTACTCAGTTTTTACCAGGAATATTATCTCATCATTGACGTGTGTCTTTCCCCTGTCTCCTCTCTTTATAGTTGTTTTTTTTTTATTATTTGTCATATCAGAGGGCCTCAGAAGCTTTACTTCATGCCATTGTGACTGCTGCCTCATTGGTTCTCAGTCCATCACTCTTTCATTCCTCCCTCTGCTCCCTCTCTCTCTGAGAATCATCTACCGGAGCGCGCTTTATGACATCTGTCCGTTGGCAATGTGACACCGTCCCCCATGACGCATTCAAGGACTGCAGGACGTCACGCACTCAGAAAAAAAAAGGATCCGGTGCATTCTCCATGCGCTGCAGACAGACAAGGCCGGGCCATGCACACAAATAAAACACACACGGACAGTTCACATATGATTTTTTTTAAAAGCAGATGCCCACCCTGCGCACAGATGGAAGTCTGTGTCAGGGTGTTGCCATGGTTACGGCAATCCTCTGCTGTGCATCAAGAGGCCAGCAGGACACCTGCAGGGAGAGAAAGCAGGTAGCCAGGGCTGATGGGTGAGTGGGTGTTTTTTGTGTACATGTGTGGGTGAAGTGATAGACACACACACACACACACTCACACGCACTCACACACACACACATGCTCACAGATGTTGTTGGGGTAAGAAAGAAAAAAAAAAGTGTTAGTAGGCACAGCCCGATCCTCTGGAGTGGCTTATTCTCTCAGTGGCTTAACGTCGTCATCTTGTTTACCCCGACAGCAGCCCTTATCATCATCAAAGCCTGTAAGTGACACTCTCCAATCGAAACTGTTCACCACCCCCTCCTCCTCCTCCTCCTCCTTCATCCCCATGGTAACTGATTGTCTCATTCTCCTCTGGACCAAATTCCTCAGAAACACAAACAGTTGTTGTTGTTGTTTTGTTGCTGCCTTCCATAAAGTAGTTTTGCTCGGCGCACACCGGTAACTACTTCATCAACGAACACATCACAGTCAACAGACCAACTTTCATCAAGATACCTTTAACAAAACCAAACGCGATATGAAGCACTGAGCAGGTTTGAAAGACGCACCACAGCTGCTGTCATTACATGAAAAGGTCCCCTCAGCTTTCCTTCACAAAGAAAAAACTAATGACATCAAACTGCATAATACATCATCCTCTGCATGAATAACACCAACAATGAGCATGAATCTCAAGTGATGAACACATAACTTAATCAAAAGTATTCAGCTCAGCATAAAGTGTAAATAACTTCTCCGTGAGTTTTATAAAAAGCATACAGACTTGAGCAATGTTTGAAAAATCAGTCAATCAGTGAAGGGACATGATTTCCAATATGTAAACACTTTTAATCAGAAAGTGAAGGTTTCATATGAGTAATACCTTCAAAATACTATAACTTATGTTTTTGCAAGTCCCTGATTGTAATGCCATGTTTTCATAAGACAGTGGTTACTTATCTGAGAGTTGCCCCCATGTCTGCAGACTAGCAACATGAGTGCCACCTGTTCAGGTTTTTTTGCTTCTGATTGACATGTTACCATTTTTAAATGCAGCCAGATAAATGGCCGCTGAGTCTGAAACATTTTTCTGTTCAGTTCCCCTGTTGATCCAGCATTCAGTCCTTTGAGCCTCATTCTATGATCATGCGTCTATGGAGATTACTTCAATGAGCCTCCTCCATATAATGGTGTTCAGCACTGTAAACAACCTGTACATCTTATTATTCTCTACGCAACACATTAGCTTACAAACATTATATTGCTGTGGAAAATATAATTAGGCTAATGTGAGGGTGAGGTTTCATAAATCAGAACTATGAGGTTAAAAGTTGATTTCTGATCTTGGAAACAGCAGATAACAACACTGTAACACATAATCCAATTAGAAGCTTCTTCGGAGCTTAGGATCATATCTCTTAGTGGAGTTGCTTTGGAGTTATAAAAATGAAGATATTTAATTTTACCTTTTTATGGAAGATTTATCGCTTCACTACGAGAAACCTGGGTATGAATAGGGCATGAAATCTGTCACAAACACACACACACACTCACAAGAGCGAGAACAAATTCAGTTTAAGGGCTCATGCCTTACAGATTTTCTGAAAACATAAACACTGAAAACACAGGCAGCTCTCCCACTCTCTTCAAACTATCTGTAATCATCCCGCCTACACTGAGGAAGGTTGCAAAGGTGTGTGTGTGTGTGAGTGTGAGTGTGTTCAGTGAGGTAAAGGATTGTAGTGTTAAAGGCTGAGCTGAAGTGAAGCAGAGAAGAGAACAGTTTCTAGAAAGAAGATGATTTGCTTTATTCAGCTAAATGGATGGACTTCAATAAATGTCTGATTGCAGGGATGACACACGAGAGAGAAAAAGAGCGAGTGCATTGATATTCTACTCACAAGTAGGTGTTCTTCACCGGTCAAACACAGACACATGCAGGTATACACACACACATACACAGCTGATGAAACTTTTATTCCACTTAGTCTGAAGTGTTACCCAGACTCCTCTCCCTCACTTCATCCATCCATCCATCCGTGCCTCATTCTCTCTCCATCCACTCCTCCCCTTCTGAATTTGACGTGTTTAAAAAAAGAGACGGCGCTCTTATTTTTACAGCTGGGCTGAGGGAAAGAAAACATCTCTCTCCTGCTGCTCATATTGATTTGGCAGCACTGCACTCTCCCTTTTTCCTTCTATCTCATCTCCTTGCTTCTAGCTTCGGCTCGGTCCTCAGACATGTACAAACAATCACCCAGTCATTCTGGATCTCTGCTTTTTTAACTTCCAGCAACACTTTTTCAGCCCCAGGTCTTCAACCAGCTCTTCATCTGCTCTCCAACACAACTGGTAGATAGAAAAATATAAGTTGGACAGTCACATTGAGGTGAATGTGAATCATAATTACCACCCAATACCCTTTCCATTCTTATAAAACAGCTGCTCTTGTCACATTTAATATGAAATGAGAAAGTGCAGAGACCTTTGTGTGATGTCACAGTTTTGTTTGTTCCCTTTTTATCATATTTAGCTTTTCTTTTCCTACACAGAGAAAGGCATCTCCCTTTCATCTTCCTTTGGTAATCACACAGACAGCACAGAGCTGCTCCTCTTGAATCAATGGGAATCACATACCATATTGATCTATTATTGAACGTTACAATCAATCACACTCTCCACCCGCTGGGGGAGTCAAGTTTGCATGTTTCCGATGCAAATCAATTCATTTCATCAGTTTTTCGTCAAATCAGATGTCACTTCATCCCTCAGCTGAGCAGCGATCGGCCTCATTCTGCCAAAGCTCAACTTTGGAGAAGCAGCTGGCTAAAGAGTTGAATTTGTTTTCGGGAATTTTGAAAGTAAAAGGGAAAGTGAAAGTTGGAAATGACTTATAAGTCGAGAGTTTCCTGTGATGTTATCAGCATTAGGAAGGGGATTCGGTTGTTGCAGAGACACTATCTCTTGAGTGCCAAGGACTTCAAATATCCTCCTATTTGGCACAGCTTTGAATGTTTCTATGACTTCTGGTACTTCTACAGCCAGCCTCAAGCAGACACTCGACAAACAGCAGATTTTGTCACTTCTGCACAGCATTTACACTACTGTGACAGGATGTTGTCACAAATGCTTCTGTAGAATCTGAAAACACTGTATCCTGTCTGAACACATAAAGAACACAATATTAAACCATCTACCTTCAGAACATGTACCTTAGCAAGCTAAAACCATTGTAGCATTGTGCTTTTATAGGGCTGTCATCAGTGCTAATTATTAATTTCTGTAGAAAAAGGGGGGAAAGGAAATTAAGGATGTCAAAGCCAAAAATGTAAAAAATGTGTTGTGCAGGTTATATCCCTGGTTTGGCAGGTGCATTTCTGTGCGGAGTGTGCATAAATGGGCTCTCCTCCAGAACTTTCTTCCTAACATAGTCCAGAAAGATGCTCATGAAGTTAATTGGTCAATCTGAAATGGTGGGATTGTTTGCATGAAGGGTTAACTGTCACTACATGTTAGTCCTGTGATAGTTTAGTGACCTGCTCAGGGTGTATCACACCTTGTGCCAAATGATAGGCTCCACTGGGCTTCCCTCATTGAAAATCAAAATAGCACTGATCAAATATGAGTTTTGTCCTAGTTTCTGTTGGGCTCTTTTTTTATTTGTTTATTTGATTGTCTTAGTTTTTGTAATTATCAAACATTTCCCAGTGGACTACAAGTGAGCAAACAGGTCTTTGCTGACTGCCATCACTTTCATACTTCACTTGGGCACTAAAGGGTAAGCTGTAGAATTAATTCACACTTAATTCACTAAAGAGAAACATGTTAATGAAGTTGTCGCTTGTTTGCATCGCACGCTCAACAGTTGGTCTATTAATTAGGCACACTTGTTAAACTGCTTGTTAATGCAAATATGTAATCGGCAAATCAGATGGCAGCAACTAAACCAGCAGAAAGAAGATTTAAGTAACATTATTAATGTGTATTATAGCCTACTACTTGCTTTAACACACTTGATTTCTGATTAAATACAGTTCAACATCTTTTATATATGTAAATGTGTCTACCAGAGAGACCTCATATGACAGTTAACTGTTTTTTAATCCTCATAATAGTCAAAACAGAATTTACTATGTTGCGTCCTTTCACTGCAGTGCTAATGGAGGTTGCAGCCATGCACCAGTGTCCTTGTTCTCTCCTGCTCTGTTATTCTATTTCACCAAAGCACTTCTCTGTGATGGAAATCCTGCAGCGTTATCTTCAGCAAAGACCTTCTACTAATCACTCCTCTTTCTCTCTCTCAAGTCTTCATTGTATTTAACCTTCAGTTATTTCCTACTCACTTATCTGACCTCCCACCTCGTTCTTTTTTTCTCTGTTTTATATATTCAATACCACAATTCTCTCTTTACAAACATATCAAACTCCTACTGTATGCACAAGAAGCATTTTGTCTGAGCATGTGTGTTTGTATTCTGGAGCAGTAGAGGATTAACTGTATAGGAAGTCAGTGTGGAGACAAGGTTGCAAGGCAGAGACAGGTAAGATAGGATGGGTGAAAATGGAAGGAAAAGAAAACAAACACGGCCTTGTTGGGTGAAAGATTTCCCAGAATTCAGTCTCTTGACAAGGTTGAAAGCAAGTGAGGGATTTTCCTGCAATGCAAACACTAAGTTTTTTTCACTCCTTGTCTTTCATTTCATTTTCTCTTCTCGCATTGAAGACGCCACGGAGGACTCGTAGGCACGAGTTAAATGTCGTGTTTCAAGGGGATAACCTCTCTTCGGCAGAGGAGAGACTTTGTAAGATCCCGTCTCATTCAGCTTCCCCCTGGGGGGACACAAATTCTCTCTCTCCTCTCTCACCTTCTGGATGGATTGCGATGATGCTCACTGCCTGCACAGAGAGCTTTGTCTGGAAGATAGAGAAAAGGATGCTGACTCTTGACAGGTTGTGACACTGTGTTTACCAAACCCAGGCAGAAGGGAAGGCAGACCTTTACAACATTTCCCAGAGTAGTTTGCAGTCTATCAGTGCACACAAGCAAAGCCCGAAAGAGATAGTGATCCTGTTCTGAACGAGGAAAAGACATCGTTTTTCTCACATACCAGCTTCTCTGGCTACCTTTAAAATCCTCCTCTCACTTAAAAAGCCCCAAATGGTCAGATAGCATCATATCTCAGAGAGCTTATGGTGCCCTTTCCCTTATTTTGAACATAAAACTCTCAGATTACAGGCCCGCTTATGGTTCTTTCAGTCTCCAAAAGTAGTATGGGAAGCAGAGTTTTCACTTTTTATGGCCACTTTCTTTTTAAATCAACCACAAGTTTGGGTCCAGGAAGGTACTTCAAGGATTTAACTTCCTTTTTCTACAAATGTAAGCTTTGGCACAGGCTTGCTTCGTTTTCTGGGAACCTACACACTGATTGATATGCTGCTTTAGGCTTAGATTGCCAGGGGATCCTATCTCTAGATCACTGTGCACCGTTAATGTTACAACACTGTAGATCTTATCTGGAGATGTGTTTTCCCTCTCATATCTTTCACATTTCATATGAAAAGGGCCATGCTCTCTATGTTCATCATCATGACAGACACCACCATAATTGCCTCTCATCCACTGCTCCTGTTACTCACAGTGTCCCCCAGGGTTCAGTGCTTGGGCCCTTTTCTTCATACTCTACATCTTTTTACTTGGAGAGATCCTTCTACCATGGGTCTCAAATTCGCCTGCTATGGTGATGACACTCTGATAAACTAAGATAAACCATATATTATTTTATTTCTATTCAGAGAAAAGAGTCAGAACTCTGAGATTAAATTCAGAATTCTGGGTTCAAAGTCACAATATTTTGGGAATTAAATTAGAATTCTGGGATTAAAGTTGGAATTCAAGGATTTTAGCTTGAATTGTGAAATTAATTTCACAATTATGGGATCAAGGTCAAGCTTCTTCAAGAAAGAGGTTGGAATTCTGTGATTTAAGTCAGAATCTTGAGGGAACAAAATGGAATTTTATTATTAAAGTTAAAATTTTTTGAATTAGAGTAAGAATTCCATAAATGTAATTGGATTCTGGACTTAAAGTCAAAATTCCGGGATCAAATTTAAAATTTTAGAACTTAGGTTGGAATTATGGGAATAAAGTCAACATTGTGGGATAAGAGTTAGAATTCCAATATTGAATTGAGAATTATGGGATCAAGGTCAGAGTATGGTATTAAGGTTTTAATTCTGTGATTAGAGGTAGAATTCCAGAAATAAAGTCAGAATTCTTGGAAAAACATCATACTTCTAAGAAAAAAAGTTCCGCTATCAAAGTCAGAATCCTGGGATTGAAGCATGAATTCTGATTTACAATTTTGACCTTTTTCTTAGAATAATAAAAGCAAAAATATCAGACCTTAAATTTTCTTTCTAGTTGTATTCATTGTCTTCCATAGAATTGTTATCAACAGTTATGTTCCCTCCTCAATCCTCTCTTTCCAGCAGCTGTAAGCCAAAGCTTCCCATTAAGCTGTATTTTTGTTTTTGTTTGGACTGTTACATGCTCAACACAGATGGGAACAGCTTTCTTTACAGTCATGATTCAGTCTGTTGATCAATCATTCACCATCTTTTTAACTATTCAATGGGCTCTACAAGTCCTTGAGAAAAAAAACCCATATTCATTATATTATCCTGTAAATGTTCTATTTTTTTACATCTGCAGTGCCCTTTTTAATGTTCGGTGCTGGGTAGGTAGTTTACACCAAGCTTGCAGGGATTCTCACTGATAAATTGCTGCCTGTAGTAGTTAAAAAGTGTTCAGAAAGGTAATAAAAGCAGTGAGATCATTTAAACTCCATAGAGTGAAGAGGAACAGCAGAGTAAGGCTTATTTAAGGTAGTTTAAAAAAACATTGATTATAGCTGCTTTAATGAGAAATGGGGGGAAATGTGTCATCCAGCTGATTGGATTATAAGTGGGAGAGGAAGAGCAGAAATAGGAACTGTAACCAGACAAGGGCAGTTTATGTTTTGAATGGTCAAACTTTTCCTTTTCATCCTGTATGGATACCATAACTCATTTAGAGCATCTTTAAATCAGAGTTTAATGTTTTATTTATCGCTCAAACAAAATTTGCGATGCACCTCTTTGTTGCAGCACAAAAGGCCAGAGGCCTTTGTCCACTCAAATAGAGGATTTTATTGCTTACATTGATTATGAGGCTTCATGTAATCCCATTAGTTAAGCACAGAGAGTTGGTTTCATCCTATCCAGGGCTAAAAATGGACTCCTGCTGTAGCTTAAGGGATATGAGCAAACCTGGGTCGATTACTATCTGAAGCCAATTTAATTCATTTTGCTGGGTTGAGAGAACACGACTAACACAAGGGAATGAACATAAGTGCATTTCCTTAAGACCTCAAAGCCTGGTCATCTTTCAGCTATCAGCGTTAGAGAATAGTATTAAACGGCCATGGCATAATTCAGAGAGCATAAAGCTGTGAAACTGACCTGTTAATCTCAGCAGGATTGTTTCCTCTTGTAGGATAATTTTGACACTTTTGTAATGGAGCCAGACCTGCAAGAAGCTGTTCTGGTTTTGTCTCTGGCTCTATGTCATGTATCCTGGCACTGGCAGAAGCCTTGTTTCATTTTCTTGCCCCCCCCCTTCACAGGTGGGAAGATTCATTACCCTCCTGTTTGATATATAGACCACCCATCTCCAAATCCACCCACCACGTCCTCATCTCTCATACACAGCCCTGAAACACAGCAATAATGCTGTCAAGGTAAATACCTCAAAGCCTTATCCCTTTATTCAATTTCTGCTCTGGCAGGAGCTGTTTTAAATGTTGCCTGACAAAGTGAATTACTGTTGCATAATGTGCCTTATTGAAATTTTCTATATTCTCAATTTAGGCAGAGCTTTGAAGTGCTGGAAATGACAACACAGCTAGACAGGCAAACACAAACTATAAATGGGATCTAAAACTACATTTATTTAGTAGAATCCATGAGGAGTTCACAGAAATTAACTTCAATTTTTTTTCTTTTGTCTTTGGATGCAGCAGAAAATTTAGTGCATTAGTATATCCAGTGCCTAGAGCTGCACCAGAAGTACTTATCCTGAGGATACCAAAATTAGTCCACATAAAGATGATTAGCAGGTCAATTCACAACAAACCAGATAAAAAATAAATAAATAAAATCTCAGAAAGGCAACACTACAAATTTGTTTTTTAGGAGCATATTACATGCTGTTTTCTTCCAAAGCTGCCTCAATTCAATACTCGGGGGCTGACAGAGGGGACAAACAGTGTTTCTCACGCTTGCTTCAGGCGTGTAATGAGCCTGTGGCAGACTCAACCACTAATTCTTTGCCTGTTGAATTGAACACAGAATTTTTTGGAGGTTGCACATTCATAGTTTGGTCTCATGCTGTTTGGTGCCTGAAATACACCTGCAAGCCAACTTCACACACATGGACAATAAAACATTAACACCACTAGCACATAACATGCAATAACTCCCATCCATGCACTCTAGAAATTCATTATCTAAACTTCTTGCCTAGCAGTTCCATATCCCAGCATTCTTAGCTTGACAGTTAAGTTTAGCTGGACATTGATTTTATTAAATAACTAAAGAAAAGGTATTTTGTAAGTTGTTTATTTTCATTTTCAGCCTTCAAGCTCAGTAAACAAGTGAATCAAAGCTGGCCAGCTCTCCAGGGCCCCCTTTTGGCTTGGGGCCCCAAGCACTTTCCTGCCCAGCCTATTGGCATGCAGCGCCCCTGCTGATATTAACTGACTAAATGTAAAGGGAAATTAGTTTTAGTGTTCCAAAGGTGGAGTTGTTTCCATGATAAGTAGGAGGTTTGAGCCTTGATCAGTATTGTAAAGCAGTTACCATAAACTCTCAGCAGGTGGTAAGAATTTTCCACTGATGGCACGTGGCCATGAGAGCCCATGTTTAAGAATTAGTAGCTTTTTGCACTGATGTTCATCTACTTGGAAAGAGGCTTATTCTGCTGGAGATGAATGTATAATGGCTCATTTAAATGTATCCAATCTACACCGGCGCACAGAGGAGCTGTTTCCCCTGCAGCACAGTTTGTGATGTATTTAACCCTTTGCATGTGCTCCATGAATCAGGAACTAGTGTCTTCTTGGCTCATTAGCACAGGTTTAGCAGAGACAAAAGCAGTGCAGTTCTTATTTGAATCACACCTCAAATGGACTACACTGGGTAGGTGTGACTTTTAGTGCTCATACAAAACATCAAAAGACTTCTCTGGGGACCTGCAGTCAGCGCCACTTCATTAGTTTTATTTCACACTGCAAACACTTTGACAAATGACAAAAATGAATGTTTTTTACACTCTTTGCCCTGAAGCCACATAAACATTTTTGCCTGTTTGCAATCTTCAATTAGAAATAGCTGCAAATGTTTTCAGTGGTAGATCAAAGTTGAAAGATTTCTCCTTAGTCCAGACCTCTGTGGAGTTGTTCATGCTGACCATTAAAGACAGGGTTTGAGAAGAAGTGCTTTAGAGGGCAACAGACAACACGCTGCATGTATGAGTCACAAGGCCATAATTATTTCCGAAAAAATGCAGTAATATTAACATATATTACAATGAAAAATTATTTTAAGGGCCTCACTAGTGTGTTTGGCAAAGCATCCATCCATCCATTTTCCACCACTTTAGCTTGTTGAGGGTCGTGGGTGACTGGAGCCTGGTCCAGTTGGTCACAGAGACAGACAACCTTTCACATCCATGCTCACTTACAGACAATTTAGAATCACAAATTAACCTGATGAGCAGGCTGTTGGATTGTGGGAGATAGCTGGAGTACCTGGAGACCCAGGCATACACGATTTTTTTTGTGGTAATTATCAAATTGTCTGTTTTTTCCTAAATTCAATATGTTTTCAGTGCATTGAGTGTGCAATAATGTCTCCAGGTTGTTTTGTGTGTGGTCAAGCTGGGAATTCCATCATTTTTGAAAGTCATTTAAATGCATCAAAGCTCCGTGGGCTAGCTGCATTAGTAAAGCCAGCCTTTGGCATTTCGTGCCATCAGCCAATAAGCTTTTAGTTTGTAGTTACAGAATGCTCGCAAAGTGCTGGCACCAGACTTCAAAAATCATGGACGCCATGTCACTCGATTCAAAGTGAGGACGTCAATAAAACAGCTCCACCTTGTGACTGACTGAAGTTTAGGTCAAAAATGTATCTCCTCATTCATTCCAGGAAGGAGGTGGTAAAACTTTTAAACATAGATAAACCTTGTAGAAGTGTTTCTCACATGCGTGTGTTGCAGTGATATGAAGTCATTATTGGCTGCATTGTATTTCAGTCCTCTTTTTTCTGAGAACTTGGTTTTTCATTAGTTATTAGATGTTAAAAACTGGGTTTGAGTCACGTTATAGAATGAGTGACATTGCCATTCTTCTGTGGTTTTTGGGAACAGTAAGATACTTAAGTAAAGCTCCATGAGGTTGGCCCTCGAAAGGGGGGACCGGGTTCAAGTCCAGCCTGTGGCCCCATGTGTCATTCCTTACTCTTGCCCCCTTTTCTACTGTATCTAGTGTCCTCTCAAACCTCAGTAAAGGCAACAATATTATTAGAAAATACTACAAGAAAGAGAGTCAAGAAGGGATTAGACTTTCTTTAAAAAGAAAGCTATATATTTTGCTTTTTTGTTGCACTGGGTGTTGTTGCTCTCTCACTCCTCAGATCTATAGACATCAGTCTGAAGGTTACAGAGACGGATGTAATTAGCCCTATTACATTTTACATCATCAAAATCTTGAAGATTAAATCTGTATGTCAAAAATGAGAGTGAAATGACTCGTGACATGTTAGATTTTGATTTTATTTCAGCTAGGAAAGAATAAATCCAGTTTTTCATAAATAGGAAAAACATGCTGACAGCCTCACTATATGTAAACACGCAAACACATTTAGTCCTCTTCATAATTAACTCTGCATTATATCACCAGGGTTAAGGAGCCTACATACAGTAACCGTGCATCCACACACACAAAATAATGAACACACAGCGCAGGGCAGCTGCGGGGCTAATTTGTTTAGAAGGAATTAATGAGACATTATTAGGGGGAAAACAATGGAGCAGAGACAGAGAGTTTAACGGTGGGATGTCAAAGAGGCAAACCTGTCACGGAACAATAGGCTAATACACACCCACTGTTTCCCAGCTACTGCTCAATTACTTGATCATACATTAGTGCACAAATAAACACAAAAAGCCTTTTCTGATCAGTGAAAAATTTATTTATGACAGCAGGGGTGGTTTTTGTGTGTTTGTGTGAGTGTATCTGAAGCTGAACAGATGTTTCAGGATTAAAGATATCCGCTCTTATACCTTAAAGACAAACACTGTAGCTGCTGCTGACATCCACAAACCATAAACTAAATTATGGAACAAAATGAAGAGTTACAGCTTGGTTTTATTTATGCTCTTGACTCACGCTAATTTCTTCAGATCTTAGTCCAATCTAATTCCACTCCACTCTCATCGCCTTCCCACTGTCCTTCTCTAAATCTGCTTCATCACTGCAGCGAGTGGCAATGGTCCAAACTACCTCCCTGTCACATTCCTTCAGTCTTCACAGCCACTTCCTGAGCACAGCCAAGGTGGAGTTGAAGGTGTACTGGGCCTGGTGAGTTCCACGGTGTGCCAGCAGCAGGGAGCCTGCCTCAGGCCCGTGGCCGGCCGCCAAGAGCTCAGCAGCGGCTTTCTCAACATCCCAGCCTCCCTCCTGCTGGTGGGACAGCATGTGGGAGCTGAGCAGGGGGTACAGGGCTGAGGAGACGCAGCCCACCAGGAGCCCTGCATCCAGAAGCAGTGAGAGGAGTTCAGCATCACAGGAGGAGGCCGTCTCCTGGAGAAACAGAGGGGAGGAAGAAAGAGTGTAAACACGTGTGGCAGTACAGTCAGAGGAAATAAACTTCACATTCAAGTATCTTGTTGAGTTTGAATTTGAGCCAATAAGAACAGTCAGACATTGGTGTATCTGCTAGATAAACAACTTTGTCTTCTGCTGCTGTGAGGCTGCCTGCCTGTGCTTCAGTTCATGTTATCAGCCATTCTCAGTCTTTTTATAATAGCAACTAATATTAACCTCTTATGCTTCACCGGATTGTTGGCAATCCCTTTGCCATTCCCCTGACATCACCAAAGTATAAACACTAACGCCTTCATCAAACATTGGAACACAACCTGCGTTAGAAAGCTTGGATTCTTCACATTTCAGCCACTAAGTTTGTTTTACAGTTTTCTTCACCAACAAGTGAACCACCACCCACGTTATAAGTGAAAGAATCGCTCAGATGGCGATCACAACAAAGGGGAGGTCCTACCTGTCTGAGGTCATTATGTCACGTCCTGATGCTTGTACCCTGAATATTCACTCTCCTTTCCACCAGAGGAATCCGGTGGAAAAACGTATCAAAAGTTTTGTTTCAAAAAATTATTCCAAGTCGTTGTTTGTCTGTCTATAACAGCAGCTTCACAGTCTTATTGCATTTCCTGCTCGCTGTGAATCTGGTAAAGCTTGTCATATTTTATTTCTTTAGACTTCTGGCTACAAGACAGACATGTCCTCATCTCGATACACAGAGATTTGACGCCAGGTGGACCCCAACTGTCTAGTAAAACAATAACACAGTGTTTTGTGTCACTTTGATTTTATCATTAGTTTGTACCTGGGGAAAAACTGTGATTAAGTTCATTTATAGTCAGGTTTCCAATCTGCATAACCAGTGGTTCCCTACATGTAACACTTTACAAATCTACAAGCAAATGCAGCAAAAAGTCAGCTAGATTTTGTCTAGTTAGTCAGACTTAAATGATGACTTTTCACAGAAAAGAGACGACACCATAGATTGACAGAGAGTTTTGAAGCCCATCATTCAGTGTGTTTACATGCAACTCAAGAAATCGGACTATGAGCTCAGTCAGCATGAGACTAGACAAATCAATCGCATGTTTACAGCTTGATGCAATTGCTATTCTATTCAAACTTGTGGATTCAGCAGGTGTAAGCACACCTCAACGTTCAGCGTGAGCAAATTTCATTCATAAGAGGAAGGAGATGACCTTTATAAATAAGGTCTCTATGCTCAAACGTAACAACACGGCAAATGAGAGCAACAATTCTAGTTTTTATAGCAAGAAGAAACTACCCTTCCTTTTACTGCAGCTCAAGGAACTCAACTTTCAACTCTCCGGGTGAACCAGAACTAGCTTGATATACACGCAGCTTTGCTTATCAAAAAAGGACACAGCTCTACTTACTGAAGCAGAGTGAAACATTCTTGGCCAGAAGTTAAATTCTCTTTTCTACATACACATACACAGGACTAGATAGCTTGCTGTGACTTTATGATCAGGCTATGACCTTAGTTGCATGGCTGTGAGTACGTACACACACTGACTGACGAGCCACGTTGGAAATTCTGACCTCAGCAGAGCTTTTTTCATGTTTGGATGAGGCAAAGAAGCAAATCTTTAGTCTCTTTGCAGACAGCTACAAACCAGAGTGCCAGCTGGTCAGTCAAAGTCTGTCATGTCCTGGTTGGTTTAATAACTCAGAAAATAATTCGTCAAAATAAATAAAAAAGGATGCTTTGTCACAGATGAGTCTGGTTGTGCTCTATGTTTCTGCTTATTAAAAGATGCTTGCTTGTCCATGGTGGGTTAATTTACGGTCTCTTTAAAAGTATTACAAAAGAGCACAGTCTAGACCTGCTCTTTTAGAAAAAATGTATTGAGATAAGTGATTCATTTATTTATGAAGCTATTTTTGAGTTATTTTGCAGGCTTTTTGTTGCCTATTATGGGAGAGGACAGGACAGTGGATACAGTAGGAAACAGGGAAAGAGTGGGGATCTGCATGAGGGAAACAGGCCGACACTGGAACCCAACCTGGGCCACCCACTTGAGGGTGAACCACATGGGGTGCGGCCTAGTTCACCAGGCCACCTGAGCCCCAAACTGAGATAACTTCAAGATGACTTGGCACCATACAGATAAGATGACTGATTGATTTGAAACACCTACAACCACAAGAGACTGACAGTTTGAGAATTTGACCAAACATGCTGTGGCTACATGCTTGAAGAAACCTGATGAGGTCGAATCCTATGTTGACTCTGTGGCTGACCGCAATTCCCATTTCATTTGCTCGACACACAAACATGAAATAACACACCCAAACACACAGCTCTCTCCTTTCTCCTGTGGCACTCTGCAGCTTTGACAGGAACATTCTCAGTTGCCAAAACAATTTCGAACACATGTTCACACAGTCCTAAACAGCCTCTTTTACGTAATGTTTTAATCCCATCTTCCGCCTCTTTACATCAAAATAATTGCATGCAAATTCAAACAGCTAAATGCCGTTGGGGGCTGCAGTGAGTGCTTCACAGTTCATAGAGAAGCTGGGCTGAGTGCTGGGGGTTGAAAAGGCCGTCTTTCCGCCTCTCGCTCTCTCTCACTCTTTCTCTGTGTGAGTGACTCAGCCCATCTCCTCACCTGTTTGCTACCTCTATTATTATATGGCTTGCACTAGTACACGCAATAAGTGAGCGTAAGCAGGCACGATGGCAAGTTCCTGTCGGGGTATTTCTGGAGCTGAGGTGGATCAATTATGAATGTAGAGCTCATGTCTTCTATTCAGTAGTCGAAGAGGGGAGAGATACGGATGAATTTCTCTCCATCAAAGCCAAAAATCTCTCATCTTTGGGCTGTTTCGCTCCAGTTTTCTCTTTCTTGAAGGACAATCCATTCTTAAAACCATAAAACTGCAGGGAAAAAAGATACTTTTACTCAGAGGTGACAGATATTTGTGAACTTAAATGTCTCTCCACAGCAACGGTGCTGAAAGATGATCCGCTGTGTAATAAACAGTGACACTGTCCTCACCTGGGATCTTATTTTGTACAAAAAGAAGGCTCTGCTTTGAAGCGGCATGAGGGATCAGAAAAAGAACATTATCCCTTAGTCCCATGAGTCATGTTTCAAAAAGAAAAAAAAATAGTCCTGTTGGTTTTCGGCACATTTACCATTTGAATACAATAAAAGTTCATGCTTGCTTTGACCCCAATAGGAGATGGACAGAGATTTGACATATTGCAGTTATGGAAGTACAATATGTCATGCATGTCTAATAATTCAATTCATCCTCTCCTTTGAGAGATGTGACTGGATGAACCATGACAGGCAGGGGCAGGGAGGAGACACAGAGATAACTTTAAATTTTCAGACAGAGGTGGATGAGGTCATTCAGCTTATATGAAAAACTAATGAGAGAAATAAAGAGCAGAGAGAAGGGAAGGTTTAGAGAACTTGACAATGTGTGTCAGAATGAAGATAGATAGATAAAGAGAAAGAGACAGAGAGAGAAGCTGGGAGGGGAGAAAGAAAGACAGGCACTGAAAGCATCAGGTACATACATTTTTAAGAGAAAGTGCACCGAGAACCAAGGGAAGGCACTTCAAATAACTCCACACTGCAGCTTCAAACTTTTAGTTCGTAGTTTCAACAGAGACTAAGAACAAATGTGCTAAACAGGATTTTTAAACCTGCACAGGAACCTATTTTGAAGCTCAATATCTTAAAAAAGATGCAGTCAAGCTTTAAAGATTAAAGAGGGGGTATTTTGCTCTCCTGTGTTTTGAAAATTGATTCAGAGTTACACTGTTGGATGTTCATACTAAACGTGCAGAAATTTCTATGTAATGATATGTTAAAGAAACTGCTGAATCTGTCTGTGAAGTGTGCAAAATGGTTTGTCCTAAATTGAACATGAGATCTTCATGAGATATGATGAAATGATGAGGTTCAGTAATGTGCACAGAGGAGCAAAGTGCATTCTCGGAGCCCAATTGTTGAAAAAGGAGCATTCAAATGATCCCTTTGGAGGCAAAACTGCACCCCTGAATTCCAAAACACATGCCAAAGTGCATTCTTGGGAGCCAAAACAAATGCCAAAGCACTTTTCTGGTTGGTGAATCACAATTATCTGCCCCTTTAGCTGATCAATCCATGACAAAGTGCCCTCCTGGGTGCCAAAAAGTGCCATAAATGCCCTCCTCTTGGGGGCCTCAAAACATTCAAAAGTGCCTATTTGGGATCCAAAATGTGTGATGCATATGCCCCATTTTCCTTTCACCCCTATCCTTCAAAATTTCTGTCTGCCACAGATAAGGTCATCTTGTAAGGCCTTCCTACCTATCTGCAGCATGTGTGCATCAGTAAAAATGAGCCATCAAGTCCTGTGCTTGGTTTATGTGTTGCCAATTGGACCACAAGTCCTCACAGAGTGAAAACGCTGTTGTGAATGGGTGGCTACTGCAGTCAACCAACTGGCCGTGCATGTGTCTGTTTGTGCAATAATGTAAAGGCCTTGGCTGGTGTCCTTTTTTCTAATTTTCTAACAAAGTTTATCCAGTTTGGCAAACACAGAAAGCTCACAGCCGTACCTTACGCCTTGTGGTAGTAGTAGAAACATTATTCCACAAAAAGGGGGATGCTTTTGGTGGGTATTTGTCAGCTGGAGTGGGAATGAGATACATTCTTCAAACTGGACGACATGTCTGTGTTTAAGATGTTGAAATCGACTCGCCGCTCTGCTGCTTCCAAATGCAACATCTTATGGACACATTTTGCAGTGGTCTGTGTTTTGTTCAAGGTCTGATGCCACGATTGATGAAATTGCACCTTTCTTTAAAAAAAAAAAAAAAAAAGGAAAAACAATCTCTCCCTTAACCCTGGAGGCCACGCTGATGTTGTGTGTGTCTCTCTAGAAAGTAAACAACTGAAGATTGTGTGAATGGCAAGAGCCAAAGGGAAAAAGCCAGAGGTAGAAAAGAGAAATACAAGCTGACACTCTCCATGTTTTTGCTCAGTGCCCTATTATTCACTGTATTATTTAGCTTAAATTTGAATATATGTTTTTTGCAAACATTTTTAAACTTACTTGTTTAAAACCCTTTTCGGTTTTGGTTTTTAGTGTCTACTTACTAATATTTGTTCAGGGAGTGCAATTAAAAAATCGGGGTCAAATTCTTTTTACTTTGTTCACTTTGGGACTAGGTGATACATTCCCTTAGTTAATTAATTTGTCTGAGATGTCAGTGGGGAGAACCAGCACGGTCATTGATAATTTCAATTATCCCTTACAAGTCTAAACATGACAAAGGGCATTTTCACTTTTTTAAACACAGCTTTGTGCCATGCCTTATGGTGCCTTTAAAAAGCCAGGTCTTTGATTTAACTCAAAACAA
Organism: Thalassoma bifasciatum; assembly: GCA_008086565.1. Lineage (NCBI taxonomy): Eukaryota > Metazoa > Chordata > Actinopteri > Labriformes > Labridae > Thalassoma > Thalassoma bifasciatum. The sequence goes on along the minus strand of RPOG01000256.1, from coordinate 109,409 downwards.
ATGAATTTGACTTGATTTGACCTGAAAGCATGTTAATTACCTTTATCATCTTAGAAAGTGTTTGCCTGCAATCAAGGCTTTCACTTACAGGTCTAAAAACTCAACCAGGTGGTATCTGAAAATGACAAGAGCAACTTATTTATGTCTCTCTGATTGGAAAGAATAACAGAGTGAAGCATCAGGAGGGGAGATGCAGGTGTCAGTGCTGTGGATGCTCCAGATATCACACCTATAGGGTGCTGTGAAGACAACCAGTTTGGAAAGAAACAACATGGATATACTTTCACATTCAGTGACTTTGTGGTATAAGGAAAGTGAGCAAAACTGAGGGACAATAAAAAAGAAGAGACTCAACCTTTAGCTGAATTTGGGCATCAGGAAGTTAGAGTGTATTCTCAAGGCAATCACACCTACTACACTGCAATAAACACAGAGAGACTTTCTTTACTGCATTTCTTCATCTATTATCGAAGGAAAAACAAGCTTGGCTACTCTGACAGACACACACACAAACACACACACACACACACACCTCCCGGGCTATTACTGTGTGACGCTGTCGGGAGAGAGACAGCAGATTTGAGTCTGGGAGTTGGAGGGATTGACAGTTGAGCTGAAAATAGATGTGAAAGAGCAGCGATGAGATGGAGGGATGGAGAGGAATCTTGATATCAGAACGGAGCAGATAACTTTATGTCCTTTTCACAACTTCAACAGCTCTGCCATATTTCAGGTGCTGCTGTCCATCATGAGCTGCCGCCCACTTCAAATCTATAGCTCAAGGTGGACAGTCAAGACTTGCATGATCACTACCTGTTACTACTTTAAAAATAACATCTTATCCTTCACTGATGGTTTTAACTAAAATAAAACTACAACAATGTGGGTAAATTTGTATTTTTTGATTAATCTAAGGATCTTTATGCAGCTACAAGACCTTCACAAAACATGGAAATAAAGAAGGTCATCGTAAAATTCATGTCCCTGAAGTAGTCTAACTGTGTATGTGTTTGTCACAAAAGGCCCATCAAAAACTTCAATTAAAAACTTAAAATAAAGAGTTTACACAATATAAGTATGAATTGAATGTAAACATATCAAAAGAAAAAAGAAACTTGTGCAAAAAGTCTGACTGCCGAAGCACATCATTTTCTTTTTTTTTTTTTACACTTTAGTTTGCAGTGTGGAGAAGTGTGCAAAAAGTAACCCCAATCAAATTAGAAACTTGGGGACCTTTGGGGAACACATTTTCAAAGCTTGTTCCTCTTCAGTAGTAACAACCATGCAAGCTCGTTAACAACTGAAGAAAAGCAACTTTTATTGGTCGTTTTCCCCTAATTACGTCCTCCAATCAGAAGAACAAATAATAACGCTCAAAAAATCCTGTTATCTGGTCAATATATCATGCATAGCATATTCTTAATTCTTTCATTACAGCTCTGCAGATTCCTGTCATATTATTAATGATTCACAACATTGCGTGATTAAAGAAAAGTGAAGATGAAAAATGATCTCAGAAGTCAGAGGACACACTGATTGCCTTCTTTAAGATGGTGAGATCAATACAGCGCTCACATCTGTCATTAAAAATTTAACTACTGCCAGGAGACAATTAGCTTCTCATAGTAGACAGTAAACATTAAGTTTCCTTGCTTACAGTCTTTATTTCAAGCTAAGCTAAGCTTAGCTAACCAGCTGTTGGCTCCAGCTCATTACTGAATGTAGCATAAAGACATAAGTGGTATCGATCCACTCATCCAACTGCCGGGAAGACAGTAAATTAAAACATTTCCCAAACGTGGACAGTTTCTTTTGTTTAAAACAAAGTTGGTCCTTAAAGTTTTGATTTGATACAGACAGTTATAATGCGCTATACTCTGAGGTACCAACTGTTCCCACATCTGAGATATGTATCTCCTTTTTCGTGTGACACTTCTCTCCTTAGTCTTAATTTTTTCCTCCATGTTAAATTTTAAGTTTTAAAAGGGTCGTTAAGAATCATTATTAACGTTAATGCCTCTGATGGGATTGAGGAGGGAATAAATCCATTATGTCTTGCCTTTCTTTCTTAGAAGTAAACGTAAACTACATAAAAACCTCCATCTGTGTGTTTTTGTGTATGTGTGAGTGTTAGTGTGAGGTTAAAAGCCTGTCCAAGCTCCTCTTTAGGTTAAAAGAGCACTTTGTCTGCTTCTTCAGCAGAGCCAAAACAAAAGCTTCTTCTGTCTGACTTGTGTGTCTGTGTTTGTGTGTTTGTGTTGGCAGCTGGCGTGTGCCTTGAGTGAATGAACAAACACTCAGCATGACAAGAGAACTGACACATCAAACTCCTACAATAAGATGTCCAAACCCCCTCCTCCTCTCGCTCTTGTTATCACCTTCTCATTTCTCGTTGTCTCACCCTGTGAAAGACAGCCAAGGTTGTCAGTCCTGCTTGTTTTCACCGGACGCTAAATGCTTCCTGATTGCTTTGGTCAATTTTTCACACCTCTGCTTTCTATTCTCGATCCACACGTCTCTCATTTCCTGTATACATCTTCCCCCCACCCTCTTCTCTCTCCTGAGCCAAACCAGGCTGCAAGCTTAATTGGAATTACCGTACACGTACAATGTCTAATACATAATGCATGGCCCTGCCTTCTTTTATCATTTAAATCATAAAGCTTCTTCGGAATGCCAGACAACACACAACTATCTCCTTCACTACCTCACTCACCCCCTTCTCTCCTTCCCCCAGGCTCTGCTTCCCATCCCTCTATCCTAGCTGTCCCCAGGCTTTGGCGGTGCATCAAGCGGAGCGTGCACACAAACACACAAACACACATACACATACACACAGCTCCAAACAGCTTTTGCTTACAGCGCGACATGATTAAAAGTGACATAGGAAGAGGCAGTGAAGCCCTAAAAAAGTAAAATAAAAAGCACGAATAAAAAGTGGGTTGTGACGCACATGAGCAAACATAGTAACACAAACACACACACAAACACACTCACAGGCAGTGATCAGGGACCAACTTATTGAGTCGCAAACAAACAGTGAGATTAACAGGTCCAATGTGCACAAAGGGCTGTAAACGAACCCATATAAACAAGCAATTAGACACATAATCACTCAATCAGATTCACGCACTTACACATTTACTCACTTACACATTTCTTGCCTCTTGCAGAGTGTTTTTGCTCTTGAGTGACCATCAGTTATTAGCGTGTTAAGTTAGTTTACTTCTTACAACAGCATCCTATTTTCAAGATCAGCATAACATCAGTGGGATACATCACTGAATACAAATCAAGGCCAAAAGAAGCCTTGTCAATAACTATTGAATAAGCTATGTACCTCAAATCTGTTAGGGAAACCACCCAGATGCTACCAAAGTTTAAATCCTGTTGTGGGTTTTTATTCGAATTTGGGACATCAATAAACTTGTTAGTGATAGCATACTTACTTTAAGAATTGGTTGATTTTATTAAGAATCTGATCTGCTGCCAAGTGTTTTTACATTGTAAGGAATTTGTGTTGGTCTATCGGTGCAAAAAAATTTAAAAAAAGAAAAAAGAAAAAAGAAAAAAAACGAGCATAAACAAAGTTACATAAAGAATATGTATTAAAGTTTCACATGCAAAAATAAAACAGAGAAATGTGTAAAAGAGACAAGTCAAAATTTGTGTCTTTAATTCATGAGTTAAATCTACAAATGTTTAAAAGTAAAAACAATAATAATAATAAAAAAGCAGAAACGTCTGCAAACAAAATAAGTGTCTGATTTTTGTTCTTCTTTGGACTACAGTACAAGGACTAGCTCCCTCAAAAAGCAGACAAACGCAACGAAAGCCATGCCCTATGTTTTCCACTTACGGTTGCAAAGGGGTGAAAAATTTCCACTTATAGCATCTGTTCCTTTGACTGCTTACCTTTGGCCCAGAATATGTAGTTCTAAGGCTAACAGCTAGCAGCAGAGGCCAATGAATCCCAACTAGGCTTTATGTGAAACTGTGCATTTTTACAGCAAAATCAAACATACAAACAGTCTGGTGAAAAAAAAAATGTTGAGATATGTTTCATGTGCTTATGTGGAGAAACTCAGAATTTTTTTTATCACATGCAGTAACCAAAATTCTGACAGGCATAGCAGCAGTGCCAGAAACAGCTGGGTTTAAAAGAACAAATACTTAAACTAAGATAAATCCTGAAGCAAGAGCCTAAGGAAAAAGTCACAGTTTGCTGAAGGACTCTGTGGCGAAGTTTGCAGCTGTTTTTGTGCGCTGTATCTTTAAGAGCTGTACCTTACTCTGACAGCTCATTCATATTGACAGAACAGCTCTTATCAGCCCCTCACTCCTGTCTACCATTATTCAGGCAGGTGTTAACCCCTGGGTTCCTGCTTCACTGCCCCCCTCTGCTCGTGCATGGGTCATACATCTTCACTAGGAGAAGCAGATGAAGGGAAGGGAAAGAAAGGAAAAAAGACTGGAGGGAGGAAGTGAAAGCTGAAATAAGAAGTGGGACAACCACATGTGCAGAGAGATATGAAATCCTGAACACCTGTACTGAATCTTCTCGCATAATTATGAACAATACAACCTGCTATTTTTCACCTCTCCTTCTTTATCTCCTTCCTAGCTCATATCCTCCCACTCCCTTCTTTCTTTCCTCCCTCCCTCAGTTTCACTACACCCACTGTGGTCTCCTCTGTGGCTCAGCAAGACGAAGTAAATGGGAAGTAAAGTGAAAACATATCTCAAACTGCAGCCAAACAAATTACTTTTTCTCATTTACTTCCTGTGTCAAGTGGTTTCCTATAACACCGTTTTAATTAAAAAGTAATCTTCAGAATTAATCTTTTTTTTCCCATTGTGATCTCAGGAGTATCTCATTTATAGAAGAAGGAAAAAAAAGACAGTGTTGATATTGGAGAAAACAATGTGCAAAGTAATCTGTAACAACAGATACCAAGAAACCCACAAATGTTGGGTAGTGCATGAAGATAAGGGCTGCCAGTCACTCAGAGTGACATGTCATCTCCATGTACTTAATCAACACCATTGTGCTTTGCAAAGCTGATAAATATGATGCATTGTGCCTGAGCTCAACCTCAGGTTAGTTAATTAAGACATGAAAAGGCACATATTCAAATGACGGGTGAAACTTCAGATGATTAATTATTCTTTCTCTGGTTAGCTGGAGTAAAAAAGCTTGGACCAAAGGGCAAACAAGCCTTTAACTCTGAAGCCTCCACAATAAACACACACAAATATCCGTGAGTCAAAGATGAGCCCATATTAATTATTTCTGATCCTCCCTTGATAGGATCTACTCTTCTGATCTTCTGATCTACTAATGGCTACCAGCTGGGAAGTCTGTTTGTAGATCTGATGAAAGAGCTTCAGTACCAGCTCTTGTTCATGATGAGAATACTGGGGTTGTAAAATCAAGGTTTTAAAAAGTTTGCTATGAAACTAGAGATGGCAACTCATACATTTTTAAAAACTACTTGTTTATTTTCTTCACTTCGACAGCAACCTGTGATTCACTACGTTCTGTATTGCAAATGTACAACATGTATCTTGGTTGGAAGTAACTTTTACTCTCAAATAAATGCTGTATGGCAACACATGGTCGACAATGTCAAAGTTTTAAATCTTGATAAAAACATATGCTTATGTCTTGGAAGAACGACACTGTTAGACTTTTAGCTGGACCGTAAACTCACAGCAGGGGATGTAGACTCACATTTGTCTGTGTATCTATGCAGAAAGGAGAATCAGACTTGCTTCCGAGAACTTCTCACTCCACTTCAATAGTGCTGTGTCCCTTGTCTAAGCTGTGTGTGTATCAAATTAGTTTTCGGTTCACCTGAAGAGAAAACAATGTTCTAACTAGGATGGGTGAGATGGATGCAGCTGTAGCTCTTCATGTTTTTTATTATTGTGTGTACCATGGTGTTTCTTGGTTGTGTTGGAGTGCAGCGACCCTATTTATCATGGTCATCTACTTCCTCTTTCGGTCTCCAATCCTCCAATCTCGGTTGGACTAAGCTGTTTGCATGCATTTGAATAGTACGATCTTGTGCTGATTAAGCATAATTCCGATTTTTTAAGCTGCATGTAAACGTACATAAATGTATGCATCAAACAAATATTAAAACTCTCCCAGTGTCTCCTCTCTATTCTTTCTTTTAATTCTAATTGTGCTTATGTATGTAGAATCATAGTACTTCCCTATTAGCTGCAATTTCTAATAAGCTGCTTGGGTCTAACACATGACAGAACACATCAAAAGTGATATAATAAGAGTTGTTTCAGCCCTGAATTCTTTTCAGGCTCTCACAATTTTACATTGAAGATAACAGTGAGTTTGTACAGTGAATTAAAGCAATTCTCCAAAACAAAGACAAAAAGTGCAACATATGCACAACAGAGAGGGAAGCAATAAAAAAACAGAGCAAGAGAGAAAATGACAGGTCCTGATGTAACTACAGCAGAAACAGTTTGAAATGTGAGTGTGGAGACAATACCATGAATAAATCAAACAGACAAAGGAAACAGTAAAACTAAAACAAATCAAAGACAAAAGCATTTGATTTGAGGCGCTGTGTGCAAGCTTGTTCGAGGGACCGATTACATTGCATTACATGCAAACACATCAAACTGTATCTTCAGTCGTGGTAAATGCAAAGGGCTGTGATGAAAAAGTACAGTATCTGTTCCAGTTTTGCAGAGGATCTAAGGATAAGTTCAAACAGTTTGTAGCAAGAACAGTGCTACATGAATGATATGTAAGAGAATCATCAAGGAAATAAGGACAAGGTCAAACTCTCAGACATTTGTGCACAATAAAGCTGAAAAAATTCAATGGAATGAACGTTTAACTCACTGTTATTAACTTTACTGTCAGCAAGGTGCTTACCCACTAAGATGACTGCTCCTAAGACACTTGGATTGTTGAAAGTCCGATGAATAGTAAGTGGGATGCAAGGTGTTTTCTGTTTGAATGAATGAATTAAATGTGCTTTATACAGAAGGTCCCACACATTCAGTTCAAGAGCTTGTGGCAGTCAAAGCTCTCAGAGAGGAATGATGTAAAAACTTTGATATCAGTGAATGATTCAACTTATATGATTCAAGGGGAGCTGCTTCAGAAGAAAAACAGAAGCAGAAATCAATTTTCCTTTTGGGCTATTGAGGCATTCTTCTGTGAGGATAAGCCAGCTGATAAAGCTAAGGATGGGACAAAGGTTCAGATGGAAGCATTTCTTAACTAATTTGTCAAATAAATATGAAATCAAGCAAATGACTTTAAGGTAAACATGGTAAGGACAGAAAAGAAAGGGTGATAAATAAAACAAATGAAGATATGTTAATGTAGTCAATTCAGTTTTACTTGCTAGAGGTTCAGTGCAGCGAGGGACAGGGCTGCATTTCTATGATTATTTAAATCACTCTGGGGCAATCAAAAACACTTAAGAAGAAATTAATTACGAAAGAATGAAAACTTGGCATGAACACTCAGGGAAAAGCTCAAACACTCACAAATGAGAAGACGGAGAAGAAATGCACACACAAGCGCACACACTCACGTGTTTTATCAGATGTGTTAGATGTAAGACGATTTCTCTCTGTCTCTGCTGATGCTATCTTCAGATGAACACTGTTCTCTGCTGCTCTGACATAACCTCGCTCATCCCGAGGTGAGATTATTCTTCACAGCAGTGTGACACACTACCTGTCATACTTCATTCATACACCCCCCTCCCCCTCTTCAACTCTGCCTGATTTATCTTTCACACTATTTCATCCCTTCTCCATCCACACAGTGCTCTCCGCTCTCTCCTTTTCACCCCTGTATTGCTCTAACTTTACATTTTCATACATTTGTTCTGCCTTTTTTCCACCACTCCCCATCCTATTTATCTCCCTCAGCACACATCCTCCCCCCACCTCTCCATTTGATTTCCTCCGTCTGCATCTAAATCACACATCTTTTCTCTTACCCCCTCAGCTCCCTGCCTCCCTCAGCCCTGCTCTCTGTTCTCTGTGGGATAAAAGCAGCGTGTTGCTAAGGTGTACCGATATAGGAGCTTGAACGTTTCTTTTAATGGGGGCTCTGTCGCTTAATAGAGAGGCTTTCGCTTATCTGATCCGGGAACAAAGAGAGGGTCTGCTGGGTCTGAGGGGCCTACTTTGTGACTACAGCTTATCTGATTGGAAAACAGCAGAGAGCGGCCCACACAGTCCTAAACTATTACTCTCTTATCTGATTATGGCTTCCCAAAACAGAGGAACATTTAGGAAGTGCATGAACATTGACTTGTCGAGATCCTTCTGGAAAATTACTTTCTTATCTTGGTTCTGTAAAAAGATTTTGCAAATTTTTGACTGGATTGCTTCCTCACATATTCATTTCGCACAGTTGTATTATGAAATGAGACAAGATATGCCCCATGAAACAGAGCGAGGCGCTTACAGGAACTAAAATGAAAAGAGAGTAGCAGGTTAATCCAAAGGGCTTGCTGGCATGGCACAGTTAACCCTCCTGTCCTTGCTCTGAGTGGTGACTGGCAATATTTGCAGCCATGTTTAGTCACCAAGTTGAATGCACAAAGCTGACTCAAGACTGGAGGATAGATTAAACACACCTTAGCTCCACTTCTGGCCTGCTAATGGCATGTATCTGACATTGATCAAGATAAAAACCCAGGTCACTCTGTCAGAGCTCCAGCGGCCCTCTGTTGAGAGACGAGAACTTTCCAGAAAGAGCAACCATCTCTGCAGTAAACCATCAATCAGGCCTGTAAGGTAAAGTGGCCAGGCAGAAACAACTTCTTTGTAAAAGGCACATGGCAGCCTGTCTGGCGTTTGCCAAAAGGCCCCTGAATGACTCTCAGACCATGAGAAAGAAAATTCTCTGCTCTGATGAGACCAAGATTAAACTCTTTGGTGTGAATGTCAGGTGTTTTGTTTGGAGGAAACCAGGCACCACTCATAATCTGGCCAATACCATCCCTACAGTGAAGCATGGTGGTGTCAGCATCAGGCTTAAGGGATGTTTTTCAGCAGCAAGAATTCAGGGACTAGCTAGGACTGAGGGGGAGATGACTGCAGCAATGTAAAAAAACATCCTGAATGACCCGATCAAGAGCTCTTTTGACCTCTGACTGGGGTGACAGTTCATATTTTTTGCAGGACAACGACCCTAGACATACAGCTTAGATATCAAAGAAGTGGCCTCAGGACAACTCGGTGAATGTCCTTGAGTGGCCCAGCCAGGGCTCAGACTTGAATCCAATCGAACATCTCAGGAGAGATGTGAAAATGGCTTTGCACTGATGCGCATTCGAAAAGACTGGTGGCTGTAATTGCAGGTGCATCAACAAAGCAATGGGCAAAAGCTGTAAATAGGTATTTGTTTTTTCTTTTTTTCATGTTGTTATGGGGTGTTGTGTGGAGAATTCTGAGAGGAAAAAATAATTTATCCCATTTTGAAATGGGGCTGTGGCATGACAAAATGTGAAAATGAAGCGCTGTGAATACTTTCTGAATGCACTGTAAATGTCGGGAACGTCATGGTGGGCTGATGTGTGAACAAAACAGGAAACATTTCTGGCAAATCACAACAAACAAGTAGGCAAGGTGACATTTACATAACGACACCAGTGTGAATCCAGCAGAGTGGCATGACACACAGTGTGGTTGAAGAAGAAGAAGAAGAAGAATATATTCAACATGACACAACAGAGATGGCTGGATAGCTGTCTGATTGCAATATTGATATATAAATACAAATACTCTCATGACCAAGTGAGTGGCTTTCACAGCAAACTTTTATATTATGTCCTGTCTTGAGAGCCAGAATGCAAGACGTAGTGTAAAAATTTACATGACGGAAAATATTATGCTTTTGTGTGCAATATTGTAAGTTCAAGTATGGAGTAAACAATGTACCGGATGGACTAAGGGCTTTAGTAACCAGGTGTTTCATAAACGATTGATAATTTTTTTTTTCCCCCTTTTTTTTAACTCCATTTATTTGCTATTTTTTTGAGAATGTACATTGTCAATGTGTATGTTTGGGGAGACTGAATGTCATTCAAGTAGTGGAGAAGAAGTTACTTGTACATGTCCAAAACAAAGTTAAAAAATGTAATTGTGCTTCAATGTCCAATATTGTGTATTATGTATAAACCTCTCATTATAATATTATGTAATATTATTTTTCCATTTTGATTTTTAAAAAATGTTCTGACCTGGGTGTCAGATAAAATCAAGAAATCTGCACACACCACGTTGAACTCTATAAAGTTATATGATGCGCTTTTCACATGTCAGTGTTTAAAGAAAGGTTTTAATGAACTGGAGGTTAAAAGTATTAACATTCACGCTGCAGGAGTTTAGAGGGCTTAACTCAGTCTGTGAAAACTGTCATGATAACACTTACCGAGGTCATGCTGTTGATCTGATCCAGAGTCAGCTGCAGCAAGTGCTCATCAGCGCTCTCAGCCATCAGTTTGAGTGCAGGCTGCTGGAGGCTCGGCTGGTTCTGGAGCAGCAGGGTGGATATCTGTCTGATACACTGGAGAGGAAGAGAGAGAGAGGAAGGGTGGTTAGATGAATGGATGGATGGATGGGTGGATAAATTGATGAAAAGAGGAGAGAGGGAAGATGAAAGTAAAAGTGGAATTAAAAAAGGGAAAGGTAATCAGAAGACAGAGTAAAAAGAAGCAGAGGAGAATAAAAAGGGAGTGCGGGAGACAGAGGGGAGAGAGTAGGCGAGGAACACTGAAGGTTAATCGATGTGCACATACTGTACAGACACGCAGGAACATAATACTTTTTTAAAAAGTCTACACACAAACACACGCACACATAGAAACACACAGAGTCCTTTTTGCAGTCCTCCCTGGTAATATATGGATATCACAATGCAATCTGACTCCCCCATGCTCCAGCGGTTTCATTCCAGCAGATTCAAATTAAAGCTGTTCAGAACAGAGTAAAAGGCCTCCTCTGCACCTCCCATCCCCTTCCCACACTAATATCAGACAGCCAGGCAGACACTAGGCTATTCACACTGAATAGCATTAGCTCTAAACTAATATCACAGTCAGCTGGCGCTAGACATACAGAAGGCATTAGGCATACCACTTCCATGGTGCTCAGCAGGGCATGAATAGCATTAGAGGCCGTCAGATATCAAAGAGGGGCTTGCGCCTACAGTACATTGCAGAGAGCATTGAGCTGATGCTAACGTGATGCTGCGGGTTACAGCCTTAATAGCTTTGAGCTCCTGTATTAAAATATGGTGTGAAGTGATAGCACTGCGGTGAGGTTACACAGAATACAAACCGACCTGCTTCCTTTGAAGTTTTTAAAACAATAGTGTTAAGAGATGAATATAAAAGTGTATTTAAAACCAGTTTTACTTTAGCTGAAAATATCAGTTGTTACTGTCTTGTTGCTGTCAGTTCCTTTACAAGACTACTTTGTTACAAGTTAAAAAAAAAACATAACCAAGGCCCCATTTCCACAATGCAGTCTGGTATGGAGTAGTAAAGTTTGGTACAGGTTGAATCAGTGAAGCCTGATTCCTGTTAGCGTTTCCACAGCTAACCACTGCTAGTGCCATGTAAGCTGGATGCCAGATAAATCAATAAATCTAACGAAGAAGACTAACCCAACATAGTAAACAATGGGCAACGATAGAAGACACTGTTGCCATTTCCCAAACAAAAAGAAAATTATCGTCAAAAAATGACTGGAGATTTTTAAACATGACATGGTTATGTGTTTTTTTTTTTTACTACTGTTGCACTGGAAATGACAATTCTTTCAACCAATCAACAGACTGCAGTGTCTCTAGCTCCACCTCCAGGGGTTGGATCAATATGTCTGGCACCCCAGAAGGGTACCAAAAAGTGGGACAATATGGGTCGATGGGGGCAGGCTACGAAATGCATGCCACAACTAGATGAACGAAACTGAATGGCTTGGTTTGAAAAGTCAAAGAGGGGTTATTGTGGTTCCATGGATACGACGCAACAATGCTGGGTGTCCATACAAAAGATGTACAAATTTCCAAATAGCTGCATATTCAAATGTTGTAGAAATCCCAGAATCTGACTGTGAACTGCTCAAAACGGTTGGTTCTAAATCTACAAGATCTTTCCAAGATCTTCAGGAGACTTGCTGAAATTAAGATGTCTTCATGTAAAGATCTCTAAAAGATTTCACGAAACGTTGGAGAGGAGGACCTCAACAGGCCTCCAGAGGGCTGGCCAATAACAGAGAGGGGGGTTTGTGGGGCCGACAGCCTTAAAGAGACAGCAGCTATAAAAGAAAGCTTTGGAGACAGACATTGAACGACTGGATTTTCCAAAACACCAGTCTAAGAAAAATAGAGATTTTTTTTCTTCCTTTAAGCCATCTAAGTCTACTGTGATGGTACTAGAGGATACAGTATGAAGCTTTAAAAAAAGCACAAAACTCCACACATACAGGGAGCTCCAATGTTTGCTCATTTGTTGAGTTCAGTACAGTGCACATAGGCTTCTTGGCACATATCACAAACATATGGCTTGCATTCAGAGAGGGTTAAATGTCGCATCAGAGACTGAGGTGATTACAATAATTAATTAAATTAGCGTTTTTCCGCGAGTGTATGTGTTACTGCATTTTATGGAACAAGGTTGGAAAAGTTAGATGTTGTTTTTCACATGTATGATACCCAGCGCCAACCCCACAGAGAGAAATTAATAAACTGAACACTGATTCGTGATTGGTGCACAGTGTTAGCGACAACCAAAGCCCAGCATTTTGATTCAGATGTGGTATTCACAAGCAGTATCCACGCATCCCAAGAGATATAACTTATCATCCAGAACTTTCCCTCCCTGGGTTCAGAATAATAATAAATCTATATTCAGTGGTTATATCAAATGCAAATACTTAAGCAGCATCTTAACTCTTCTTGGGCTTATTTCCAGTATAATATATACTTATGGGACTTGAATCTAAAATAACACATCATATTTGATTGACTTAAATGTCAAGCTGTTATATAACTAGAAAATCTATCTATTAGATGAATTTCATAGTGTGAAAGTAAAGTTTTTCTTTTTTCAGATTAGAAAGTAGAGGTACTTATTCATGAGATAAATATTCATGTGTTCTTATGCTTTATTCTGCATCATTTTTCTGTTCTCTGCTTTTACTTCTTCACAGTTTCAGACACTCATCATCAGTATAGCTGTTTTGTGTCTTAATTAAACACAGTTTTCAGATCAGAGCACAGAAAAAAACAAACAAAAGAAGTGTTTCGAGTGAGTTACCTGCACAGGAAGCTTATGTTTAGTGTTGTAGAGGGATCGCACCATGTTGACGACCTGTGGACCCAAGCCTAATTCAACCTCTGGCCCCTGGCAGCGGGTCAGCAGAGCCGAGGTCAGCAGCACCCAGGGGTTCTGCTCTGACTGTGCCCTGGAGAGAGAGAGAGCAAAGACACATGATTGAATAGGAATGAAAGCTTGTTTTTGTGAGTAATCCCCTACTGAGGTACATCCGCTTAAAGAAAGAAAGCACTCGGAAGGATAGAAGAAGTCCTAAATATACGGTGGCGTTAACCGGAACAATTAACTACATGTAAAACCTCTGTAATGATATTCATATATTTGTTCTTCAAACATGTACGTTATGAATAATACAAATCGCATCCAACAGTGGAATAACAATGTCAGCATAAATGAGAGCAGACAGGAGTATCAAGAGGTTTGCAGATGATTTGATAAATTCTGACGTTGACATGTGAAGCGAGCGAGGAGGAAAGATGTTTGACCACAGAACTCCTGCAGTAAATATTAAACATCTACATCCTGCCTTGGTTTCTCTCTTCGTCTCGCTTTAGACAACGAGAGATGGCTGCCAGCCTTCACAGACATTTTGTTGACTAGCTCCTTTATGAGGTCTTCAAGACCCTGCGCTGATGCCCCCAGGGTGACCGATTAGCTCCTACCAAGGCCTGTAAATGCCAGCCATGCTAAGGGAAAACGACCTTCATGCATCTCTATTAACGTATAAAAAAGATGGAAACCCAGAACGACTCATTATCTGTTAATTAGATCTTGGCTGATGGACGAATCCTGTTTAAAATATTAATTTTATTAGTATTATGGTAATTAGCATAGCAGAGAGTTAATGCCATGAAAGAGACTATCTATACTGCTAATGCTTGGGGTTATGGTGGTTGTAACTATTAATGCAAGTATCAGTGGATACCAGACCCAGGCATTTTGCAACCATAGACCGTCAAATAAATGGACATAGTGTCTGTGACATCAACTCATTTGATTCTGATACAAAGTTTTGATTCCAATCTGCAACCACATCAGAAATGATGAACTCAACCTAGCCTCCTTTGAGTTTGGATGAGGCAAAGAAAACAGCCACCTGTCTGTCAAGTCTGCCATGCTCTGACATGCAGAAAACTCATAAATATGAAACGAGATATGAAAAATCCGCCCAGTGTGCTGATAGAGAAATAATCTATCCCAGCTGTAAACGTTAACTTTTGAGTATGTTCCTGCAGCCAGCTCCCAGTGGGCTCTAGAGGAACTGCATTTTTTTTAGCACCTCTGCATAGTTTTCATATCTTCATACCTAGGGTTACCACATGGTTGCAACCTGGCGAATAAAGTCATGGCATAAATTTAAACATGTTGCTCCAGTTAGGGTTGGTTACATTGGCTGAATAAACCTCAGTCAACATTTTGTTGCACTGCTCCTAAAAATGGACTGTATATTTTTTGTACTGAATATTTTCGTGACATTTAACTGTAAAAATAAAGGAAAAAGATGAATCTGCTTTCTTTGTGGCAATGCTACTTTCTGTTGAGTGCGAAGATTTGTTTTCCTAACAAATCAGCAATTGGCTTCGATGGGTTTCAAATTCGTTCACTGAGGATGGAGAAAATCGTACAAAACTGTACAACAACAATATCTTGGCTGTATAATTCAGTTGTTAGTGCAGATGATGATGATGATGATGAAAATGATGACAAAATGATGTAAAATGTAAAACCTGTGGGGTTGGGCTAGCAATTAGGTTGCAAGCTGGTTGCTTGTGTTCAAATCCAACATGTGGCCTCTTCCTAAGGTCATTCCCTACTCTTTACTTTATGGTTGATACACCCTACCATATTTACTTGAGGTTCGTTAAAAATTGTAAACCTCTGACTCACCATTGCAAGTTGCACTCTCAAATTGGATAACCTGCTTTGAGGACCTGAGGACTTATTCACTGGAACACCTTTATTTACAAGGCAACTCTTGATCTGCTTCCCCTCTAATTATGTGTTTTTATCATCCAAAGAAGTACCTGACAGAATTCTCTGGGTTCTCAGGACCTCTTTATGCCTCCTGTCCCAAACATTTGGACAGAAACTGCGCCTGAACCCTCATCCCTGAATCAGTTGTAGAATGATTTAAATGACTTACAGATATGACTCATCGAAGGCTCTATTTTTAATCCATAATGATGTGCAATGGAAATTGTTTGTCTCTCTTTGTATTTCCTTTGTTTACTTTGTGTTTTTACTGCTGCCTGTCTTGGCCAGGTCTTAATTTCAATGGGATCAATCTGATTAAATCAAGGTTAGAAAAACAAACAAACAAAAAAAACCTTCTCATCTTGTTTCCTGCTCTGCTGCTTTTCTGAATGAAAGAAACACCTGAATAATAACCATAGAAAATCTGCAGGGGTCAGATGAGATAGCATGACATAGAAGACATTAAATTCATTCTCAGAGTTGCATGTGGACAAAGGGTAAAGGGTGAAGGATGCAGACAGAGATGTTTGGACCACTGCAGTGATACTAATGTGGCTAAAACTGTGTGATTTATTTGTGGTAATGCAAACTCAGTGCTCCAAGTTAATTTTTGTAAAGTGCAGTGAGCTCAGGTTGGATCTGAACATGAAAAACAGAATGGTTGGCAGGCTTGGGTCTGGCTTGGTTCTTGCCCATTTTGGACAGTAGTACAGCCCCTGAGCCACACTGTAGCACAGCACTCAATACGAGACTCTTACCAAACTTTAAGCCACAGTAAAGCCAAAAATACAAAAATAACGAGAAGGATAAAAGGTGAACGATGCAAATTCAGACACACTAGAGTAGCTTGTTTGCTTTGTGATTAACAAACCAGTAGTTCTTTAAATAATAAACAGACTGACAAGGAAAAGGAGGAGATAAACAGAGCTGTCTGTCAGGATACATGCTCTTTATCTCATTCACATGATCAACATTGGAGGCTGATACATCCCTGTGTGTAACTGCTCAAGGAGGAAGAGGATAAACATAATAGCAATAGTTTGCATGTGTGAGAGAGAGAGAGAGGATAGAATGGAGGTGGAGAGACAGCAGGGAGGACAGCAGGGCCCCTTATGTGCCTGTCAGAAGAAAAAAGGCAGCTCTCCATCCAGCTACCGGGGTGTCTTATCCTGACAAGCTGCTTCACCTTCTTATGATGCCTCCAAGGAGACAAACAGAGTCCAGTTGTGCTACTGGCATGCCACTGCTTCCTGTTCTACAATCACAAGGGGACTGGGAGGTGTCTACGCTTTTGCCAAATGTGTCACAGGGTGCAGTGTTGAGTCACAGCCAGTCGTGCTTTGAGTCATGACTCAGTTTGTGGGAACGGACTTAAGGATCAGCTTTTTTAGATTACACCTCACTATAACTCTGGGAACAACCTCTTGTAGTCCTTACAGAACAGAATCCATGGACACAAACTCAGCTCCATGTGACCAGGATTTAATGCTGACTTGGGTATACAGTTAAGGGTCTCACACATGAGAGATTACAGCCTCAAGTTTTAACACAGCATCTTAAACAAAGCATTTAAAGGTTAAGTTATCCTGAGTTTTGTGTCCCAAATTATGGCTGCTAAGGTATAAAATGCACAATGAGAACAGATCAGGCTTAAATTTCAGGCCTCTTTTCATCAAAGCACCACATTACAGCATTTAGCAGTTTGCATATTTATGCATTCTGAAGCAAATTAACTTCAGTGATTTAAAGGAGGAGGGGTAGAGAGAGAAGAAAAAAACAAAATCCATAATCAGAAGCCGGGTTTGTACTCAGCATTATGCCTGCGTATAAATCCGTTATACAATACAACAGCTCAGTGTGCAGTTAAAAGAGCTGATTACAGCCGGTCGTCCCTGCAGTGATGCTTTGACTGCAGCTGTTTACGCTACAAAGTCAGTAGAGTGTCTGTGAAATCCAGAGTCGAACTCAAAGCAACTGTGTCATCCAAACCTAATCCTGTGTCTCCAACTGCGCCTCAGTTTAACAGAAGAAAAGCCAGAAGAGACACTGGCTTAACATAGCTCTGCTGACCACTTTAAACACAATTATGAAAACATTTTCAGCCTTGGTACTTATTCTTTTCATGGTTTTCAGTCTTTTACGTCATTTCAAAAACTCTGAATGTCAATCTGACCTCAATGATAAGCAGTTTTATTTTTGGCCGAATCAGACATACAAGGTCAGCTTAAAAGCTATTGACAATAGGAGGTGCATACAAAACGTAGGGCCTTTCATCCTGAGCAGCGGGGCAAAATTGATCCTGTGCCTCATCTGTTTTCACATTTACCAGCTTTTCCAGGAAACAAAGAACCGTTCCAGGAACTTCACATACATTTTGACCCAGAGGTGAGACTTTCTGCTGCCCTCTTGGCTATTGGCTGGAGATTACTGGGATTGATTTTGCTGGTGGTTAAAGAAGGTCACTGTGCATGCTGCACTTTTTGTACAACTTCAGTAGTAGTAAAACGGGAAATGAACAAAGAAAGGATGATTAATTCAGCGTTACAAACCACTGCACGTCTTCACCACTAAAATACCAAACTTGCTATAGCTAGTGCAAAGAGTAGTACTGGGACAAATGATCATATATTTATATTTGTGTTGCATTATTTGTATGACTTTGAATGCAGATCATTTGTGTTGGTTCCACATAACAAAAGCTTGCCCCTTTGGAAAATGAAAGCAAAATGTGCTTTTACTTTCTTGTTATTTTAAAGTCCCTGGAAGATATTCCACTGATGAGAACTCACTCCAACCCACTAATCTGTTTTCTGGTGAGTCTCAGTTTCACTGTAAAAAAGATAAGTCACACTTTACCTCAGTTGATAAGGCTTTGTCTAAAAAGATAACATCATGTATGTTTGTTTTTGTGTTGAATAGAGGGTTGGGATTGAGTCAAGGAAATGACATAAAAAGAGCAAATGATAAACAGGGTTCAGCTTAATCCAGTTTAGGTTCAGTGTAAACCTAGAGCCTTGATCCTCAAACCTTCACAGATATTAAAATCTGGTTAAAATCAAAGTTGCAGCTCCTCGGGTTCTTTCTTTCTTTGATTTTATTGCTTCTGTGACTCATTGTATCAAATAGGACTGTGTTTTACGGCAGAAATCTTGCATAATATTGATTTTTGTTGCTAATTTTTTCAAGTCTAACTCTTAACAAATGGAAACGAACATTATTTTATTTGTCAAAAGTATTTTTGCAGAAAATAAAGTTACTATAACATCTGTTTTCTTTGTTTATTTCAAATGTGTTTATCCTAAAAACCAGCCCATACATGCTAAGAGACACCTCAGTTGATGTCATTCCTAATGTATAAAGTGTGTGGCCTTCACTTCTTATTGAAATTGAAAGTTCAGATGGGAAGTGAAGTCAAATCAGGACAACAGTCCCTTTAATCAGGCCAGTACATCATATAAACAAACAAAGTGCATTCTGATGCTGGTGTAAAATACATTCAAGACTGATGGAGCAAGTATCGCATCAAGCCCTGGCTCTAAAATTGATGCACTGTTATTCAACACATAAAATCTTGTTCATTAAAAAACAACAAAGTCCTTAGAGTCTATAAAGCTGACTTATACACAGCTCTCTGAATGCCCTTGTGAGATTTCCACAACTACTGGAGAAGAACTCCACTTTAAATTGCCGAGTGAAACAGTTTGAAACGCAGTCTGATTTGATTGAGTTGGAAGGAAAAGCTCGACTACATAACCCCTGTATTGTCTCGGCGGCCCTCAGAGCCGTGCTCACTTTTAATCAAGAACAATGGAGCAGTAGAAGAGCAATCACATCATTAGGTACTTATCGATAATAAAGCCAACACTTGCTGAGGCTCATAACACACTGGCTGGTACAAGCAGCCTAAAGCCTGGAGCTTTGTTAACATGCCTGCTTTTATTTCTGACTCTTAAAGTCTATGTGCAATAAAATGCACCTGAGCCATTACAAGGGCCATTGTCTGTTTGTGATTTTAGTGAAATGAGAACACATTGCATATCAGCTGTCCCATGAAATGACAATGTGGAACAGGTTTGGTCAACAGAAAAAATGCAGCATATCATCCCTCCAAAATTTTTAGGTGAACTGTAAAGTCTTAAACTAATGTCTCCATTAGTTATTTTGAGGTACCAAACAAATTAAGGAAATACTACGGTTGAAGAATCTATAGCAAGTATTCATTGAAAACGAAGAGCGGCTGAGAAATAGAGAAAATCTAACAAGCTCTTACATAAGTTGAATTCTGCAGCAGTGGCGTGCACAGACTTTTTAAAGGAGGGGCAAATTGGAAAAAAGGCCCTTTCGATGCCTTCTCTTCAGTCTCTAAGGAGGGCACTTAATGCGTGTTTTGGCTCCAAAGGGAGCAGTATTTCATGTTTTTCCCATCAAAAATGGAAGTTTAGTTGGTTTTGTCCCCCAAGAGTGCACATTAGCATGTATTTTTACTCCCATGAGAGCACTTTAGCATGCATTTTGTGACACAAGACAACACTTTGGTGTGTGCTTTTCTTTTTTCATAATTAGGCTGACTCCTCCGTTCACACCACTGCACAAGATTTGCAATAGAAAATAATATTGTTTCTAGAAGCAGCTGAGTATGTACTGTTTTTTAATACTGGAAACAACATGAATAAACCTAATCTCTGAAATGCCTAACCATATCTCTAACCTTGAAAGAATCAATTCAAGATATTTGACTTACACTTCCTCTTTCATCATGGGCGGCCATGCTTGTAGAAGAAGCATTAGTTGCTGGAAATCCTCCCACTTTTGTGCAGCTTCCAGCAGCTCCTGGAAGAGGTCGTATCTTTTCCCCTCAGTCTCCACATTTTCTATCTGAAGCTGAGAGAAGGGTGGAGAGAAAAGAGAAAGGTTAATCAATGTTAGACCAATAAAAGCAAAAAGGCCTGCAACAAAGATGTGGATTTTCAGATACCTCTAGGTCACTGAGAGAAAAAAAAACATGTGAAGAGAAGAGTGTTTAGGCTGGAGTAACAATTTGTTTCTTTCAACTCCTCCTGCCCATGCAATGTTTTGAATAACTATGACAACAAATGCAAGCAACATTGACTGAAAAGTGGTTTGCGATATTCTATCAACTTGGCTTCTTCAACAGAACAAGAAGAGCGAGTGTAGTTTTGGATGAATCATGCTCTCAGTCGTGATAGCAAAATGTGACAGTATAATGATTGCAGCAGAGTTTTGTGGGCAAGGTGTTCCTGCCAAAACGGCTGCAAATAAACCGAGCACACGCTCAATCTAGACTGATATCAATGCCTTCAGACTTCAAACAAAGCATGGCGACGGGAACAAGGCTTCATGGGTAATGACACTTTAAACTAAAAGACATCACCTGTGGCAAAAGTTCTCAGAGAGCGTGGTGAAGAGGAGAGAAATCAAGAAGAGAGTGCGTGAGAAAAGAGAGTGAAAAAGAACAAGGGAGGGTTAATGTGGAAAAAAAATGAGGGGAGGCGAAGGCAGAGGCGGAGGGAAAGTAATTAATTTTCTTCTCAAAGGTTGGCTTCTAGTGTGATTTTACAGTTCAGAGAGCGGCTGATTTCTGAGGGGAAAACTACGACCTGCCAAGGCAAGGCTGCTGTGAGACAGGCCCCGTCACACACACACACAAAAACACACAAACCCTTAGCACGCACACACAAACATATATATCTCTCGCAGCCAGGCTCATAAAACACTGTTTCAGCCTTGGTGGTGTGATCAGATTTATATGACTGGATATCTATGTAAAGCCTGGCAATATTTCATCAGTATAAAGCGCTGTATACAGTTTAATTTATATTTTAGACACTAGAAACTGTTTGTGAATACGCTTGTAAATACTCGTTCCCCTTACAAACCTTGGAGCTCTGTTATGACGCTTTGTGTATCACACAAAACATGTATAAACTTCTCTATCTTCAGAAATCTTGCTCGCCATTTTAGAGAAAATGTGTTTTCTTGTCAAAAACTAGGTCTATGCACTATGACAACATTGATAGATGATTTTTCTTAGATGTACATGTCAATGGAGGCCACACGATGCAACTTTATATATCACTAATTATAAAAAAAGAACCCCCCCCCCAGGTATGTAGGCATAGTTGTCACAAATTTCAGGATTGGCAGGGGCAATGCAAATGGACAGAAACTTGAGGTTTTATAATTGGATCTGCTCTTTCCAGAAGAATCACATGATAACCTCAAGTTGCGCCCCCATAACCGAGGTATACCTTTGAATTAAACAGGCTGTAAATTAAATTCTTATCTGTGAGACAGTTGCTAAAAAGTCACAATGGAAAGCTGCAGGCCATTTGCTTCATCCTGTGGGGGTCATTGTTAGCCCAAAGTGAATAAAACACCATCTGCTGCTTTCTCGCTAACAACAGGAGGCACGCAGTTAATTTTTTCATCACGTGTAATTGCTTGAGTGGCCATGAGGCACAAGAATAAATGTAAAGACTGAGAGTAGATTCAGCCAATGTTTCATATCAAGCATGGGCCCTGATGCATTTACACTGAATCAATCTAGGAAACCATTGGCAGTCATGCTTTGTCATCAATTGCCTTTGGAAGCAGATGCCAACTTTTCGTAGGCGTAGCCCAAAGTTAGTGTTCAATGACTTCAAGTCATGACTTTTATTTCCAAGCAGCATTTATGTTGCACATGCACATGCTGCTAATTCTTGGTCTACAACCTCC
The DNA here is from genome assembly GCA_008086565.1 of Thalassoma bifasciatum. NCBI lineage: Eukaryota > Metazoa > Chordata > Actinopteri > Labriformes > Labridae > Thalassoma > Thalassoma bifasciatum. Next base: position 87,351 of record RPOG01000256.1, on the reverse strand, counting down.
TCTGTTGGAGCATCAGTTCATTTGTTTCTTGTGAGTTTAACATAAACAGTGGGTGTTAAATTAAAAAGAGTCACTCTTGTATGCTTTACATGTAGGAAACACATTTCTTGTTTTTGACTTACAATTGGGTCTGAAGATTGTGTTAGAATACATTATGACGCAGAGACAGAAAAATCATGGGAAAATTATTCAGGTCTACCTTCAAGGAGGTTGAATCTATAAATTTCATGCATGGTAAAAACAAAAAAAAGATCTCTATCTGGCTCGGCTTGAAGTGAAGTTGCCACAAAAACTGCAACAGGTCAATAACTCGGTCTCTCTTAATCATTTGAATGGGGCTGTAGTCAAACTTAAAAAAATAAATGCACTTCATAGAAATGTTTCTCATATCATATGCTTTGATGATATGAAGATATTATTAGGTTGCATTCTCCTGGAGTCCTGTTTTTTCCAGAAAAGTTTCTTTTTCATTAGTTATTGGACATTAAAAACAGGGTTTTCAATCACATTTCACCATGACTGACAGCTGCTGTTCTTGCATTTTTCAGGAATAGAGAGATAAAGACCCAAGAAAAGATCAAGCTTTGGTGAGAAAGAAATTAGACTTTTTTTTGTTGTTACCACAGCTGCACATGGATTCACCACAGTGCAGACGGGCTGCAAATTTTACAAGATGACAGAGCTTCACGCAGGGTAATTTTGGCAGCAAAAGTGCTCAATATCTAAAGGCCTAGTCAGTCTTTCTATTTTGTATACAGTTTATGATTGCATTGATAGTTGGACAATCTAGATAATTGGATTTTGTAAACACAACATCACACAGACTTGTTGCTCCAGTATTTTTCAAGGATGAGTTGTTAGCTGCTCTAGCATGTAGATGTTTGTTTATAAACATATAAAGATAATTGAGATTGCTTGAATGATATTTCAATGGACAGCATTCCACTTCCTTTGCACTCTTTTTCTCACTTTTATCAAGCCTCCTTCGGAAAAAAACGTCTGTTTTTCAGAGGTCTGAATCCTTCGTTGACATTAAATGCTATGCAGAGCCTAAACATACATGCAAAACTGAGGAGGTAAGCATCAAGTCTGATACATTAACAAATATCTATGTACTTTTTTAAGTGTTCGACAAGTTTTGAACTTGCTTACAGACACCACCGTGTATGAAATACAACAAAACATTCTCTCTTTTCAACCAAGTTATTTTCATCATTCTTGAGATCACTTCACTCACAACATTAGTTACTGGTCTGCCAATCTTACTTCTTCAAAGCTCCTTATTATTGTTTTGATTTCTTTGCACTGAATGTGCACATCCTACGATAAATGCCGCTGCTTCCATTCGTTGTATGACCTCCTCAGTCAACTGTGTGGCAGCACCATTGATTCTGAAGGAGAAGTGCAGGTAAACATCTTATTTATTAGAAGCAGCACATGCAAATAATTGGCAGCACAGCAGATTCATACTCAGTGGTGTACTGAGGCGCTTTATGAGGGGGGATGGAGCGATAAATGAGCAAAGCTGAAGCTCAGGACCCTCTGGAAATGGAGGTCATTTGGAAACAGAAATGGAATCTTAACTACCTGTAAAAAAGCTCTCAATGCAATCTAAATCTCTCAAATCCATCACTGAATGTAAACTGCAAGCCACAGTGTATTCATCACTAATACAGCCCAGCTATCATGAATACTGAACACCTGCCAGCTATTGAAGCATTTTGTAAAGTTTTATCACCGCATTCAATCATAATCTTTCAAATTTCAAGGGTATGTAAGACAAGGATTACCTGATAATTTACCTTCTATGTTATCCCAACCAAACAAGAAAAAGAACTCTTTATTCACTCACAAAGTCTTTTCAGGCACTTACACACACCTAAATACTACCTCCGAACTTCACACACGCACACATACATCAGAGCTCGCCTACAGTCGACCACAAATTACATTGCTGCCAATTACAATGTGGCTGTGAGGCTTTTATTTTCTTAACAAGGGAGGATGGTAATTAATTATGCCTAGTGATTAAAATCAACATTTCCTCTGCGGTGTTATACAAATAATAGGGTTCAAGAGGGCAGGGGGGCAGAAAAAAGGAAAGGAGGAAGGGAGGAAGGAGGACGGTAGAGCGGATACTGTTCGTCAAAACAATACTTAACAAAGACATGCTGACAATATAATCTAACACAAGGTCTCCCACTTAATCAAGAAATCTCTACCTGTATACAAATCCGATGTGCCTGTCTGTACATCCCGAAATCAATATTACTGACCATTGTTTTAGCCTGGGAACCAATTAAAGCACATGCAAGCTCATGTTTTCTTCCAATTGTTTCCTTTTCTGTCCAGAGAAACTAATTTCTTGAACAGCACTCATCTTATGGGAGGTGAAGAGTCTTTTATAAAAAGATACTAATGTTACAATTGTCAAATCAGAGACACAGCTGACATGACTGGCAGGCGGCCACCTTGTGGCTCAAGGCTCACTTCTTTACCTCACACTAATTTGACAGAAGCTAGTTTGAGTTAAGCATTTCAAATCGGGCCCCTGAGAATGACAGGCTTCATAGCTCCGTATCAGAAACAGATAGAGACTACATCTTTATATTACACAGTCTGTGGGTCCATCACAGGAGTTTGTTATTTAAAGTTTAATACCATAAGCTTTTGAGGCATTTTGGTCAACCAAGAATATTGTCTCTCATGTGCAACATTGTCAGTCTCTCGTCTCAGGGGCAATCTGGGTTGGATGTAGGAACGTGTAGGAAGTGGCCTGGCCTTACTGGTTTTCACTTTCTTTTAACTTTGTCTGAAGGACAGTATCAAAGTTTTGATGCCGCATGATTTCTGTTTAACAGGCAGCCTCCTCAGCTGAACATCTCTTTTATTTACAATTGATATGGAGGCAACTATTCGGCACTTTTTGTGTATGCAAAATGGTCGAGAGAAGTTTCATGTTATAGTTTTTATTGGAAAATTTGCTTTTTCCATGCCTTTTTTTTCAATATAATTGAAAATAAAAACAGACTAAAATGTCTGCTTTGGAAAAAAAAAGCAGGCCCTCTCAGAAAAAGTAATACTCAAAGGTGTAGTAAGTATACTGTATGCTCTTTTTCTCAATTTCCCTTTACATCCTGCTCATTTTATCAACAGAGACCACAACACACCCAACAATGGCTGTGTTTCATTGCACTTTTTCACAAAATAACAGCAATATCTCTGAAGTTGAGGAGTTCAAAAGGGTGTCTGTTTTTCGTGTCTAGTGACATGCTTTTTCAAAAAAGAGAAAAAAAAACAAAACAAAAAAAACCAAAAACATTTGCCATATTTATATCACCCTAACTTAATGTCACCTTACAGCATGACCTCAGCCTCTTTTGACGCAATCTCCATCCATTTACATCAATTCCAATTACACCTCACAGGTTGCCGGTCTGAATAACGCAAAGAGAATTCATGAGAAAGGAAGTCTTAGCCAGCAGCGTTTTTCATCTTTAACCTCAGGAGTCACTGGGAGCCCAAAGGCTTACAAAGAAAAAGTGTTTTTCTTCTGAATGGGGACAAATCTATCAGGATCACTTTACTGTTAAAGCCCCTCTCGTTTGAGTTTGCTTTGAGTAAAAGGTGTTCAGTGTTTTTTAACAAAGTTATAATGACACAAATGGATGAGTATAAAAACTGGGTATTTTGCACCTACATAAAAAATCAAAAGGCACAAGTAAATCAGCTAAGGTGTGCTTTTACACACACACACACACACACACAGATACACAGTGATCGTCACAACAGCAACTACCACAAGCCAGCGGAGCTACTGATACTGAGGGGTCAACAATAATTTCAACACCTTCTGAACAGTATTCTGTTGGAGAGAGACCAGTGCATGCACCAAGGCATGAAACACACAAACAGAAATCTGCTTGCTCCCTCTGCCTGTAATTTCAACTTCAAAACCACATTTTTATTTATTTTTTTACTTATTTATTTATTATACTGCTGGCACAGGAAACACAGTCTGTGAATTATACCGACCACATGCAACATGCTCACCCACTGTGACTAGAAGTAGCCCTGCTTTGAGAAAAATGATACAATGAGATACTGGAAGCGAGAGAAAGCAAGGGAATGAAGTAAATGAAGCATGACAACTGGTATTTTACCCGCAGCTACATTATTGCTCTCTGACAACCTTTATACTTTGCAACACAGGAAAAAGTGGAAACCTCGGTGGATGCGGGGGCTTGTGTTTACACGTGTGTAAAGTGATACCGTAAAATGTTTATCGCTTTTTCCCGACTACTGTGATCCCTTCACGAGGGGTGTTATGAAATTTTATTACCCCTTATTGCATTAGGAGGCATTATGGTGTGATTACGGGGTGTTTTACTGCATTGACACTGACCTTTTCTTTTCCCGAGATGGGCACAAACAATTGTTTTACTACACAGAAGAGAATTCAAATTGTAACTCAATGTCATCACTTTCAAAGTTTTATAAAGCCATACAAGAACATAGATGTATTCATATTACTATAGGACAAACAGCAATTACACAGTGTGATGTAGTTTGTCCAAAACAGCTTGTGCAGTCAGACGGGGTATCTCCACACTGATTAAAAACTGCAATGCAGTCCAACCCTGCATTCAGTGTATAATAATAAAACAGAGGGGAAAGTGTGTGTGAGTGTGAGTGTGTGTGCATGTATGTGTGTGTGTGTGAGTGTGTGTGTGAGAGACAGAGAAAGATGGGAGCTGCTCTGGGGCAAATCGATAGGCAGAGCACAAAACTGTCAGGAGACACGTGGTTTAAAACACACACACATACACACATAGTTCACCAAAGGATAAAAATGGAGATGAGGTATTAAAGACTGCAGTAGTGCGTGTGTGTGTGTGCGTGCGTGTGGATGTGTGTGCGTGTGTGTGTGAGTATGTGTGTGTGAAAGAGAGAAAGGACTAGACAGATGAAAGTGGACTCATCCATTCCTCTCGAGACTTTCTTTCACTCCATTTAAAGGAGGACACACACACACAAACACACACACAAACACGCAAAACAAGACATAATAAGGCCCGTGCAAACAGGCAGGCAGGTGCGCACACAATCAAAAACAATCAGCCGAATGCCACTGAAACAGCTTCAGTACACTCCTGTGAAATAATTTCCTCCATATGTCACAGTCTTTCCTGGAGGAATAAACTCTCTCTAAATAAATATTCAAACATCAAAGTGCTCTACTGCAGTCTTTTAAATTTGAACCGCTTTCAACACACCGCTGACACTTGAAGGTAATACTGTAGATAATTTTAGACACACATGGGGTGAATGAAGAATGTCCTGCAATACATTAAATCTCCTCAGGTAAACACTGAGGAGTGTGTGTTGTGATTGCAGCCCTTGAGCTGGATCTGACATGTTTAGAATATGTTTCATTATGTGATTATTTATCTATTATTACCTCTTGTCTTCGCCCTACTTCACATTTTTCTGGCTTATTTTGATAATGATGCACCTCCAGGTGACTCCTGTTCACTAAATTTGATTACAGAATCAACAACAGATTTTTTCACATAGGGCAATATCTTTGAGCAAGTGACAAACTATTATATGACAGATATCAGGATAATGCTGAGTATCAACTGGCACTAGTACACTTCTACGATCCAAAACAAAACTGCTCATGCAAAACTGTTTGACAGATGGACTAAATATTTCTCAGTATAAAATTTCATCAAGGTCTGATGAATAAAGCATTGATTCACTGCTGAATAAATGAAGATGTTGGTGCTATTTTTGCCTTATTGCAAGGCTGCAGAACCAAAAAAGAAAAACCTCCTATCTGAATAATTATCTTCCTCTTACCAGCTCAATTAAATCACATTATACCTACACTGAAAAAAATCCTGAAACTGTACCCAGGAACTAATATATGCCAATTCTGCATACACATACATCAGTTTTTCACTTACTACTCCACGTGTTAAAGGGACTGTGAGGAATCTCAAAGTGATTCTAAAAAAGTCTCACTTCTACATATTTGCCTTGTCATAGGACACAACTTAAAATGAGATTATCAGTGCTAAAGTAGGTGATGCATACATGCTACTTTGCAGCTACCAGATTGGTTTCATCTGACAACATTTAGCAGTGAGATGAGAGATCTGTGTTTTTCTCTGCTCAAAATGGTTGTTTGGATTTATTTAGTAGCGATAGTGGACACTGGAGCTGGACTGTCCAACAGAAAAGGGACAGAAGAGATTAATAAAGCTAAATGGGGCAGTGATAGAGCAAGAGTTAAAGGCTAAAACACGAGCTTAAGCCAGAGCACAAACAAGCTGTTTGCAATAATGGTCATTCCAACCCACATGCAGCTTGTTTTCACGATTCAGACAACAGCGCAACATAGCTGTTCAAATAATGCAAAGAAAAGAAGTGTTAAAAAGAAGATCCAATTTCCATTCTCCATTTTCCAAAACAAACACATGCCTTGTGGTTAGGAGTAATGTTATCATAACAATTAAGGCAAGTCCTCCAGCCAAAGGTGTCCCTGCAATCCACTTCAAATGGATAGTCCTCTCAGTCCCTTTATCTCTAGTTTCACAGACTAACATAAATAGACACTTTATTTTGATATTAATAGCAGTTTCCTTCATTCAAAAAACATAGTCAAGAGGGTCGGCACACAGCAGCCTTTAAACGATGCTGGAATTGGGTGCAAACACACAGAAAAGCATCCCTTTCAATCAATTTCACAGCATTGCCATAATGCTATTGTCAATTTTTATTGGGAAAGGACACTGTGCCAAAATGCACAGGACATGAGCTATTCAAGCTGGTGTGGGGGGATTGTGCTATAATTCTCAGAGTGTCATTTTTATCAATACTGTCCTCTCAGCTTGGACTTGTTAGCCAGCTAAATCCACTATAAGCATTCTAAACAGCACTGTAAAATGTAATTGAGTAAAAGATAAATGAGGGATTGCCAGAGAGCGATGATAGTAGCTGCACTTGTTCATTTTCAACATTTCATTGAGCGTTTTTACCTAAAAGTCAATGTTAACCTGAAATGTTTAGAGTGTGGGTTCGAGAACAGAACATGAATGCTGAAGGTCAAGCCCCCACAGAACAAGAGTGAGAAACCAACAAACTGGTAAAAGGTGCTGAGTGGAATTTACTTCATTTTGTCAATAAACCACAGATGTTTTCACCTCTAACCTTGACGTACCAAAGCACTCTCTCTTATTGCTTGAAGAGCTGCTGTCCATGGTGCTGAATTGCTTTTCTAGGAAATGCTTGGTGAGTGAGGTAATACCGTGTGGAGGACAGTGGGATTCCTAATGTGACTCAATGGACTTTTGTATTTATCAAGGTGGAATTACACGGTGGCCAGTAGGGGTCAAATGCTCAACAATGGCTAAAATGAGGTACATGAAACACGCTGCAAAGGAAACAAGAAGCGAAACAACTGCATGAGTACCAAATGTGCAGCAAGTGTTGAAGCAAAACTTGAGTCAAAAACACTCACAAACAGAAAACAACTGCTAACACAGAAACACTGCAAGTTAAGCCTAAAATGGAAATGCTCCAGGCCTATAAGGGCAAGGTGGATGACAGTTAGGCAAAAACATACATACGAAGTATTGCCTTTCTCTGCCCTAACATTGATCCACCTTTTTCCAATTTGAACAAACACCACCACTTGCCTTGTCTCTTTCTCTATCCGCCTCTCTCTCATGAGCTGTGTCACACTTTACGGCTGAACTTGTATGTAGTTGTTTACTGGTTGTGTGTGTTTTGACTCCAGTTTTGGTACTTGCTGAGTATTTGATGTTAATACAGTTGTGCTGCATCTTGTAGCCCTTTTTATTTTCTTTGCAGAGTGTTTCAGGCATTGCATTTGCTTTTTAGTATGCGGTGTTTCTGAATTCAGTGCTTGTTTATCAATATGTTCATGGTTTCTGCCATTGTTGAGCTGTTTTGACCCCTACTGGCCACTGTAGAATCATCCAAATTAAAATTACACTATGTTTTTATTGTTAGACGTCTAACTAAGGCCAAATCTCTCATTGAATTAATAAATATATACATTTTCAAGGTGTTCTACTTGCAATGTTTGGCCATAAGACAAAAAAACTAAACTTTATGTGTATTTACGTTGTCTTTAAAAAGTACTTTCTACCTTGTCTTTAAAAAGAGCCCTGTGATGAACAAAACTGACTTTACCCAACACACATTTGTTTTAATCATTAGTCGAGTATCATTAGTTCCAGGTTGAAAAGAAGCTTCAAACATCTCCACCAAGATTACAGTTAAGCTATACTCAAAGTCTAGAAACCAATTCAAGTTGTTAAATGATCAAACAGTAACATGGAAATAGATTACCTTGTTTGCCTTGAATAAAGAAGCAGCGAGTGCCCTAAAGCTAGAAAGTCTAAAACAGACACATACTTTTGTACTTCTGAATCAAAAGAGCAGAGTAATCTGAAAGTAAAAGGCTGAACATGCAGGTTGCTATGCAGAATAAATGACCCTTAATAAAGTGACTACATTTCTCGCTATTAATTGCATACATGACTAAAATAACTAGAGCATTTGCCACCTCACCTGACATAAAGAAAGAGTGGGACTGTTTCAGGCAGCACAGACTGTTTACTCTGGCTGTGAGGTATTTGCTTTTATAGTCAAGAAGTGACTAAATGGATTAAAGTCAAGATGAGAACCCGTCCATCATACAGTGCTCAGAAGATTACAGTGATCGATCAATCAGGCTTACACATGGTATATATACTTTGCTATAATTAATCAAAACATGACTTAGGATTGAAAACAGAAAGCATGAGACGTTAGCCTGAAAGTGTTGAATACAAACAACTCAATCATTCATAATCAGCAGGGGGTGTCAGGGGAATCAGCCACAGCACCTGTGAGACATAATAGTCAGTGCTGTTGCTCAAGCTCAAAGTTTTTTTTAGATGAACACTCAGAAATCTCCCAACAATAACTTGCATCATTACTTCAGGAGGCTGTTACAGCTCAGACTGTTGGCTTAACACTCCGTGGCTGGAAATACCGATATATCACGCTGCTAAGGGTCAGCTTCTCCTACTAAGATATATGGTAGAGATATCCTGATAAAGTCACTGCTAAATGTCTTGTTGGTGCGACAAGGCAGTATTTATCCGATGTGTCCTGATAGCAACCTAGGAGTCGGTATCAGCCTCTGATTCTGCCCTAAATACAGCACTGGCGAATATGCCAGTCAAGGCAGCCATCCAACACATAACAAACATGACAGCAGAAAATATTAGATAGCAGAATAAAGGGCTTTGGCCCAACTTAAGTCTTGGCATCAGTATCTGAATTCAGACAAAAATGGTATTGGAACATCTCTAGAGCTTGGACAAGGGGTGCTTTTATTCAAACTCCAATTTCAGCATGCTAACATCCTGATTTTTCCACTGAAAGGACATCTATTACTAAAGTTGAAAAGACAATGCAAACCAGAGGAAAAGTGGAAGTTCTTTTTTAACGAGTATTTACAACTTTGATGATAGTCTGTGTTGAGAACAGATTTCTGGGCGAAATCTTTTGATTGCACAAGAGTCAGTCACTCTACTTTCAACCAGATTTCACTATTGAAATCAAAGTTGCTGCTTATTGGGTGCAGTTTTCTTTTCCAATTAAATTCTCTACATTTAGTTTGCAAGCTTGCAGCACTGATTATATCTTCAAATTAAGCAGCAGCTTGGGTCAATATTACTGACATTAGGTTTGCAGGTATTTGTAAATAGATCAACATGTAAGAATATAACATTAAAACCTGATTGGTTGGAAGAAAATTAACAGAAATGCCTCTCGTCAGTAGATTTAATTCTTTAGGTAATAGGTATTTATTTTTCTTTCAGTGGCATGCAGACTTTTTTGAAGGGCAGGGGCAAAAAGAAGAAGAAAAGAGACATACTGCCCACATTTTTTTCCACCCAAGAGGGCAATTTGATGTGTTTTGGCTCCCAAGAGGATACTTTAGCACACATTTTAGTGTGTGCACACCAGATTCCTGTCACCCACAGATAATGCTCTCAGAGTTCCCACTTTGACCTCTTAAGACCCTACTTCCGGGGTATTTATCTACAATTACGCTTATCACTAATAGCAAACTCATAACACATAACCAAACTTCCTCTACAAAGACCAACTTTGGGTATGATACTTATCAGTTTTTACTGATACCAAAGAGCAAGGAGGAAAGACTCTGAGGTACACTGTCTGTGAATCACGACTATCAAACTCTTTCCATTGAACATTTCATGTCAACCTCATGATGGTACCATAGAAAGTCTCTGAAGTTGACCAAAGTTCTTCAGATTCATTCTCTGGGACTGATTGATATCAACACCAAATTTTATGAAAACACGCAGAGCTGTTTCTGAGATGTTTGGACCTAAGGCAATTTGTTGTACCAATGGCCATCATGGCTTCAAATAGACTTTTTCCTTCACATCATACACAAAATAATAGATTTTTCCTGGCACACTTTGTAATGCAAGACTTTTCACCCAGACATCTAAAGTGCTGCAAATGTAATTTACCAGGACATTCAGAGAAAACTGGAATCCTATGGGAACATTCAATCAGAGATCAAATATTGATTGCTTCAAAACAACCCAGTAATGGAATGGAATTGATATGGAACCAACTAAGTAATAAAAAGGACACTTAAATCAGCACTATTCCAGGCAGTAATGACATATCTGCATCTGCTCAGACACCAGAAAATATATATATATATTCAGTCCAACATGATATTTCAACCAACGTCCAAATTATACAGCGATTATGACACCATGTCACACAACAAGAACATGCAACGTCTTCATAGCTGAAAAAGCTGACCCCATCCCTGATGGAGAGAGTATGTAGCAAACAAATTATCTCCCAGTATGTGACCTTGTTAGACAGGTTAATGATGAGCATTACCATCATCGTCTGTATTGACAGCTCTCTCCTCTCTCGTCACATCTTATTACCACTGCCAGTCACAAAGGTCAGTGCTTTCAATCCCACCTTTCAATCAAAAATGGGGGATAAATGGAGGATAGCATTTTTTATTAGATGTTTTGACATTGAAAATGCTCCTGAGTCAATACAAAGGTGTCAGTTAAAACGGCAGTCACCTGTACCTTTCCTCAGGTAACCATTTTCTGGAGATCGAAGCTTGTCATGACTTGCTGTAAATAGCTTGATGCTAAAATGTTTTGACTTTTAGTCCCACAAGAGAGGAATACTCTTTTCATCCTGAATTCTGTTTCTTGCCCTGACTCATACAGCACACCAGGAGACGGCAATGGGGGATACTTGACCCAATCCTCCTCTCTTCTACAGGTTTCCATGGATATTTCATAAGGGTTTCCTTATTTACATGCATATTTCCACCATGAGAGAGCAAAAGCTAAAAGTTTGAAGGTTCATTGTATAACTGGCATAGACAAGTCTTAATATTCATGTTTATTCTTTCTGCAAAGGCCCAGTAAGAAGTGTCCATCTGACGGTGATTGCAGTGACACAAGTGGCTGGAATCAGTAGTTTTTCCAGGCCGAAAACAACAATTCCCATGAGCACACCACCTTCTGTCTTAAGATTTGACTCTTGCCAAGGTTTGCATTTGTTTTAGAAGCAAATGGATGGAGGGATCTATATTTTCACACTACTCTCTTTTGATCAGGAAAACTTTTTGCAGGATGCAAAGCAACAGAGAATATACTTAAACATAGTTATAGAGCGGCTGCAGTATTGATTGAAACATGACAACAAGCAAACGTCATCAGTTTCCTGTGTGATATAGTTGAAGATGACCATATAACCTGTTTTATTCTACTCAGCCAGATGCCCTGAGAGGTGTCTGCAGCGTACAACATTAGTGAATCCTACTTATGACCTGTGTTTTATCTCGTGCTCCAATGCTCCTTCATTTAGCTTTCTCCTTCTTTTCTGTCCTCTTTCTTTTTGCCGGTCAAGCCTCACATTCAGCTACAATGAAATCCAGAAAGTGCTTTCTAGTGTCATCGTGGGGACTTTCATCTTCTTGCAGTATAAGGATTCATATCTCTCTCAGAAAATCCAACCTTACCCCAGAAGTAGAGTTCAGAAGTAACCTATTTTGGCACTGATGATCTCATTTTAAATCATGGATTATGAACAGTGACTTTCATGAACATGAGACTTTTTTTTATCTACAGTAGAGTCCTGACAGGGTCTTTAATGTAGGTATTTTACCATTCAAGTGTAATTAGCAAGCCATTTTATTATTATCATCATTATTATTATTTGGGGCAACTTGGACTTAGTGAACAGACAGCTCAGCTAAAATGAACATATCAACATGTTCAAACATCGATCCAAATGCAGCTATAGAAACAAAAGTAAATGCCAAGCACTAATGTCTGGATTGTGGTTGCCAGTGCATGAAATCTATTAATGTGTGAAGTACTGTTGACCATATATTTGGATACATCATTATAATTTGGGTCACTTCTTAGATTATTTCTTAGACACGTCTCCCAAGATTTTAATACTTTAACCGTGAGCCAGCCTCAAAATGTGCAAGTTAGTTCTAACCATCTAGAAACAAAACAGTACAATCAGTCTGCCTGTTGTGCATTGTTTCTGAATATAATTATGTAATTAGTTGAGATTAGTTGTGATTAATTTATCATAAAGCTTGTAATTCATTTGAATATTTTTTAATCACTTCACAATATCAAAACATGTGTTTCTTTGGTATTTTATTTTGGTCTTACTGAGTTTGACAAGATTTTCAGTGTTTGCATTTTGCCTTTGGCAAGCTATTTAGCAGCCAAATTCAAATTAAATTATGTTCATAAAATAAGCAGGAAACCATTACTCTGCAAAGTATATGATGATGTTGTTTTAACCATGACTGACGGAGGTTGAAAGTGAACCACCACAATCAATAAAGCCGCCATAGGTGTTATTTTGATCACAACTCACTGAGAACTTATTAGTCTGTGGCAGAGATTTTGCACCTGATGATCCCATCAAGGTAATAGGACGCCTGAGAGTGTTATCCGCTCTGGGCGAAGTCAAAGATGTATCATTTCCTCTTGAATTTAGATGAGCTGTTAGTTTAACACAAGTGAACTTTTGCACCCATCAACAAATCTGCCTGATAATCTTCTCTGTGACTTGGCAATTACCTCAGTCCTTGACCTAAGATGGAGGCTGAGTGTGTGACGTGGGGGGGCGTGGGGGGCACAGGATGTGGGCATGTCAGTGTATCTAAGTGGGAGAGCCGGTAGAGCAGTGGGATCCAGAGATCTTTGTGTCTGGCCTTTACTGTGTGCGCTCTGAACGAACTCATCAATATTCATTGACCTGCTTGGGCTAATGTCCCCAGCGACGGGCAGAATAAAGTTGCAGAGGTCGCACACTTCACAGGGTGAGAGAGAGGCGGGGAGAGCGAGTGAGGGAATCGGTGAAGTGAGGGGGGAGGATGAGAGAGATGGAGCAGGTTTCAGACAAAATGAGAGCAAAGACAAGCAAACACCAAAAGGGCAAAGCCTGGAGGCCTATAGGGGTTTAGGGAGTTTATTACAGCTTGAAAGTGAAACACATTAAACATGCAGAGGAAACATAAGCGCAAAGATAAAGACAGGCACGCTTGTAGAGAACAAACAAATGTATACACATACCCCCTCGTGCATGCTGAGTATGACATGACAAGATGAGTGCAATGACAAACAAATACAGATTCTCCAACCTCTCCACCTATTTGTTATTCCTTTCTTTTCCCCCCTGCAGATCCATGTTGTATAACATGACACCGGAGTATACATAATGGTACATGCCTCTGGAGAGGAAGAAGAGGGAGATAAGAGAAGACAAAAGACAGAAGGGGGAGTGGTTAGGAAGAATGGCTGGATCAAGGTTAGAGGGGAAAAAAGAAAGAGCAGCTAGATTGAAAGTATCTGGAGACGCTCCCGCAGACATCAATATTGTGTGTGCACGTGAGCAGATTTAACAGTGTATTTTAATAATAAATCCATTTCTGTCAGGACTCCAGCCTCTTTTTAATCATGCATGCGTATAGGGGGGCTAATGAATATTCAAGGTGTGAGGGGGGGTTAGGGAAGGGAAGAATTTACATGAGGTGACATGTGCATTTACAAAGAGGCACTTCAAATTACTTAAAGCTTAAGGTAACGTAGATGTAAAGAGTAATAAGATGTGTGATATCAAAGTTAGGCTTCACATAAATTAATTTGTGAATTTAAACCCTAATCACATTAAGAACAGCAGCTGATAGAGTCAAATGAAAGCTCATTTAGATTTGTTGACCAGCATGTCTGGGAGTTTGTGGGTTTGGATGATCACATTTTAATTTCCTTCTGCGTGACTTCACACACAACAAGAGATTTGGCGGAATAAGCAGAAGCGCTGCCATCACGAAATTACACAATGTAATTGGTCGCTGAATCGTGACCAATACTTTGCCTCCAGTATCAGAATCATCTTAACTGGTGAGTTATGAGCATCCCCATTAGGAATTCAACTACAGTGAAGCTTATCTTACACTAAACATAACTAAGCTCTTACTGTAATATCATCTACTGAAGCTTATGTGAAGTGTTAACATGCAACCAGCGAAGGTGCAGCACTTCTCTTATTGTTGGTTAACAGAATTTATTGAGCTGGCTTTAGCTCAAATACTCCAGATGTGTCTCCGGTTTGGCTCTGTTCCATCTCAAGTTGACTGCGGATGTCAACTCACACTGGCTGTGAGTTGACATTATTCAGTCCAGCAAGCTGCAAGATTGGCTGACAGCTGGAATTGCAAGACCAAGGAGTTTCCAGGCTACCAATTCCATTAATAAGTTTCTCTTCATTCATCTTGGGCTGTAAATCCTCAAAAACCTGTTGACTCATGGCCTGGCTCCTCATTATGTCAGTTTATTGTTGTTGTAGTCAAGCTGAATACCATCTGGTTTTAACATAGTTTGTTCTATTATGAAAGTCACTGGGTGTTTTAATGGTAGTTTCTGTGCACAACTTTCAAAGTGCCCCATGTTAAATTGATGTGTTACAGCTTCAGCATCCAGCAAAAATAGTATGATTGTGTATCTCCTGCTACCTGCACCAGCTAGATCACAATGGAGCAGATCCAGTGTAAGTTGACATATTGACTTGAATGGACTTAACTAATCTGGCACCTTACTGGAGATGCATCTGGTTTATTTCAGCTGTAAGTCTCCAGAAAAATACTCAGGGTGAATTACATGAAAACACATCTAAAAAAGAGGCTTTCAGGAACTTCAATAGTATTTTGCCTGTTCTAGTAAAGGACAAATCTCCATGTCCAATGTCGATCTGGGTTTTGCTTTTGAAGATAACTTGTAGGGCTGTAAATCACCAGTTTCATCATGGCAAAACATATTGATCCTAAGAACAACAACTCAATATTTGCTGATACCAGAAACTTTGCCAAAATCTGCTTTTGATTGATTTGATTCAATTTGATTCAAAAGCCTGGCATCAGCATCACACAATATTGTGAACCAATTTACAACAATCTGTTACTTTCCTTAGAAAAAAGACACAATATCAATATATTTCAAAAATGTTATTGCCAAATGTTTAAAGCATTTACTTGAAGAATTTGCCTGTTTCTCCAGAATCAGAAACACTTCCAAACCCAATTTATTAGAGAGGGGAGTGAATGTCTTTGTTACCTCTCTTTCTCTGCTGCTCGCCATTACCTGTTTTCCACGTTACCAGTGTTGTGACTCATGGCTGTGCAGACACTGGCATAACCAAGAGTGCAGGAGAAAGTTATAAAAACCAGTAAGAAAGAAAATAGATTTGAATCAATTCAAATGAATCATTGCTTAAACAATCAATATTTCTTTTCCAGATCAATGAACTGCTACATCCCTTATACGCTGATGTTAAATGTTTAATAAAGGTTATCAATTTAAGCTGTATATGTGAACATAACCATTTTGACTTAACATTCAAACTCTTCCTGGTGCAACAGACCAGCAAAGAATATATTGCCTCAAAATTGCCAAAAAAGGATAATGATGCATGAATCCTCTCCTCCTACTTCATGTTGGATTTGAGATTTTCCTTCTTTCCACTTCTTATCTGGCTCTGTGCTGCCCACTGCTACCACTTCAGCTTTCCTCAGGCTCTTTTCTCCCTCTTTCTCTTCTTGTCTGTCTCCCTCTCCACATACCATTTTTTCTTGTTTGTTTTATTGCTCTGCCTACCCTCTCTGGGTGTCTTTTTTTTTTTTGACTGAATCATCAGTGATCCAACTGAGATGACAAAATGTTGTGCTCTTCTCTCCTTGCCCCAAGTTAAAACCTGAGCATAAATAAAGTTTTCAAAAGAAGCCCAAGGGGAATAGATAAAAGCTGCCAAAACAAGTGGAATTATAGTTGAGGTTCGGCTATCAGGACAACAACCCCTGACCTGTTGTATTAGGAGTGTAGCCATAAGATAGCTCGCTCAAATCCATCACATTTATTATTTATCTGCTCCCTCTTTCCCTCTGTATAAGCCTCTCCCTACAGTCCAGGCCTCTTCACTTTCATCATACAAATCTTTCTCAGCTTTCATGTCCAGATTCTCTTCTCCACATGGCTGTAACCTTTGCAAAGCTTTGTCTTTTTTCCCCACATATATAGGTAGAACAGCTCCAGAAGTTCCTATTCAACTTTTTTAACATTGGATAAAGACGGCCCATACGCCCATTTGTCAATATGTAACAAATTACTGTGTTTTTGTCCACTAGAGGAGCAAAGTGGCAATGGTCAGCTCCCGCAGAAACACATCGTCCTGTCAAGCGACTACATTTCCACTTATGTTTCTGTTTGTTGTCCTGTCAGATCAAACAAATGCTGCAGTAACAACAAAATGCTGTGCCATCTATCTGTGCAGTTGTGTTTGTTTTATTCAATCTTTTTCTTTGGATGAGACTGAATAGTGAGGCTGGTTTCCTGTGCTTTAAGAGGAGCGATGTGTGTTACACCAAAGCAAATAGAGGAGTGCACACAGGCATGACCACTCATGTCGGCTCACATGCATTCAATAAATGCATGCACCATCTTGAAGAATCACACACCAGTGCACATGTTGGAGATGTCCAAGTCTATCTGTGCGCGTGCGTATGCATACTCTCCTTCCCTATTAATCCGTGTCCAGAATTGCGAGTTTTGTAATTTTCTGCTTAATTGGTGCATACAAAATGAGAATCACCACCCTATCTTTTCTACAGAAAGATCCACGAAGGTGAAGCGAGAAACTGAGACTGACAAAGAGAGCAGGAGGGAGACATGGGGGAGGGAAAATAAAAGGTAAAAAGAACTGCAAATCTATAAAGATGATTTTAAGGATTCTAGATAAGGTTAAGACACATTCCCGAGTACGATGATCTGGATTACAGCCAATTTCTGCATACATAGCAAGTCTAATGAGTATGAAGACTTAATTAAAATGATTAATCACCAAAAATCCTAACTAGGGATTGGGAAGAACCAGGGCTCTAAGTAAACATTTCTGATCACTAGCAAATGTGGCTGGTAAGCTTCTGAAGTTACTAGCCAATCAGAGTTTCCACTAGCCATGCAAAAAAGACAGATTGTGAGAGCAACTAAGTTCATATGATAATTTTGTTGACTCAAGCTTTAAATTTATCTTAAACTGAAGTTGGGAACGTATGCAGATATTTGAGTCCTGTATGGTTTGTACTTGCGGGAGGCAAGCCTGGTCTCTGAGGATGTTCCTGTCCACAGAGGCTGACCCAACACAGGGAATCTCCCCAGGAACTTCCCCCAGGCCAGGGGCTGCTCGACAGCAGATGGATCATTGAAAGAAATCATGACCCATTTTCTCATTCTGGAGCAATTAATATGACCGTCAAATGCTTCTCCTGATCATGAGCTAGAAGACCAGGGGTCAGAGGGACGGGGGAAAAGCGTAAAGAAGAGCCTTGGGCCAGAGCTGGTGAGAGAATGCATCAAGTCCCGGTGCGTTGATGGAGAACCACAAAGCGGCGAGCGCTCTAAGCTTTTCACCATGAAGCCAAGATAGTGTCAGGCAGTTTATGTAAAGAGAGGGAGGAGATGGCCACCGTCCTCCGACACTGTGAGACCAACACATCCTGTCCCATCTGTGGAGAGACGTCAGTGTACATCGAGATGTGTGACGTAACTCTTGGCGGGTGCATTCCCAATGAAACCGTGCTCACGCATCCTGTGAAGTGGATTTTCCAAATACTAGCCAAAATGAATTTTCAACATTTGGCAGTTGCTAATCTAAAGTCTCGGTGAGCACCGGTGCCAGGTATCTGTTTCTGGCTGATACTGGCCTCGTTTCAATGTATCGAATACTCAAGAAAGCTGCCGATGCCGGCCACTGATACTCAAGGCAAAAAAAATCTTATGATTAGACAGTTCAGCTAAAAACTCTGAGAGTTTTTAGCTTCATTTTGCTATTCTCTTAATTAATTATATATCTTAAACTCAGAGAGAGTTGTTTGTGTTTTGTATTGATTTTAAGTCACGTATCAAAAGGCTAGTGGTTCGGTACGTGGTACAAATGAGTGCACAAGAGGGAGTACTCATACTGGTATCGGTCTGAAAAAAGTGGCATCAAACATCCCTAATGGAAACCTTTGAGGAAAAATGTAATGTGTTCATAAGAACTTAAAGCCCTACAAGGAACTTTTTTATTATTATTTATCGGTTTTGGCGCCCCCTGTGGACAAATCTTTCTTCTACTCTTTCTAGGTGCTTTTCCACTGCGAGAACTGTCCCTAGGGTCTGTGTGCTTTTCAGCTGGAAATAGAATCTAAACTTTGTCCTGATGTAAGAGTTCCCCTTGAGATAACCCTGCCTAGGGGAGTAGCTACTTTCCGGTGGTCCAGGAACAGGATTCTGATTGGCAGATCACCCAAAATGAGCCTAATTAACCCCAATCTACCTGAATGTCACACACAGCTGTGATTCATGTGGGTATAATAACTCCTAAAATCTTGGCTGTTTAAAATGTTAGTAATTCTGTTTCTGCTCCTTGCTGTTGCTTTCTTTAAACCTCTTTTTTTCCACAGCAGTGATTACAGCATTAAAACTGAATATATAGAAATGAATAGTC
Source organism: Thalassoma bifasciatum (assembly GCA_008086565.1). Lineage (NCBI taxonomy): Eukaryota > Metazoa > Chordata > Actinopteri > Labriformes > Labridae > Thalassoma > Thalassoma bifasciatum. The sequence goes on along the minus strand of RPOG01000256.1, from coordinate 68,175 downwards.
CTCTCAAGGACCATCTGCTTTGCTTTTGTGGCACTTAAAGAGGCATCTATAGTCAATTCAATGTGTCACACAAGTAGATAAATGCATCTCACAGGAGCATTAACTGAAAATTTGAACCCTGAATAAAACACATCTCCAGCAAAATTTTCAAGAAATTGCGAGAATAAGAATACAATTTTAAAAAATGAAATTAAAGCTTCAAAAGGCAAAACGAGCAAATATATGTCCTGGGAAAGTCTGGGCCTGACATTTTGGGTCCAGAGGCTGTGAAGCTGCAGACTGGAGGCTGACAGAGTGCAACAACACAGTCTGTTCCGCTCAGAGCACTTCATCCATATTAGATAGACTGCACTCTGCAAGGCCAAACAGCACGGCAACAAAACAATGTGTTACACCAAATGATCTGTGACATTGACACGGGAAGAGGGGCTCGTAGCATGAATCAGCTTTCACTGCTGATGAACACAGATGATGGCTTCTCATGCACGCACACATGCAGGGGGGCACACAGCGGTGGAGACCTCGAAGCAATGGCTGACCTCATTGCTTTGACCCCTCATGTGTGTATGCCTGCGTTGTGACCTGATATTAATGCCAGCACTGCCATCGGACGAGGCACATCTCTTAAACTCAAAATCACCGGAGCAACAGCGGACAGATTATTACACAGGATTCGGAACAGCATATCCACACCTGTGCTCACCTCTTTTCTGCACAATGCCACACACAAATGAACCTAAATACATTGTTATTAGTAACATAAAGGCCAAATGAGCAACACACACACACACGCAGACAAAACATACTTCTTGAATCTTGACAGTGGTGACATTTGGACACCCCGCTATTATACTGAATCATTCAAAATGAAGTCACAAAATCCATCCTTGGATTCACCTCTTATGCCCTCTCTTCCTTTCCATCCCAATCATCTCTCTCCCTCCTCTCCACTGCTGAAATGTCAGCATTTCAATTGGGCTCATTAATACCTCCCTTTTTAGGTGTCTCTGTGTGATACCAAGCCTGAGCGGTGGAGGGAGAGATGATATATGAGAATGCTTAGTGGCCTGTTGTCCTCTTTTCTTCTTTTTAATATAATCTCTGAAAATGTTCTCTTTTTATTGGTTTCCAATCAATCATTATTTCCCCCCTCTTTCTCTAATTCTTTCTCTCGAGTGCAGTCTGATCCATCATTGCAGGGCGTGTGTGAGGCAGCAGGTTAAAATCACCCAGTGGCCTTTTCTTCTAACACTTCCCAGCCTGACCCAATCTGGACACCAGTGGGCGAAACAGCATCCATCATAACAACATCCAAGGCTGGAGTGCTAGAATGGAGGCATTTTTCGTCACTGCTCGTGTTGAAAACTTCTCCTGAGGGGACATATAGACAGAAACGCTCAAATTTTAAATGCAGACAAGCAGGAGGGAGGGGAAGTCGAGGACAGTCGATGTGAAATCAAAGATGCAAACCGACTGTGAGGATCTGAGGATTTCTCAACCATCCGTCAGAGAGGTGTGCGCACAAAGCAATGAGGCAAGAGTGGGGATTACACAGTAAGTGAATCAAACCTATAGGAATGCACAATACAGCCTTGAAACACAGCCAGACAGATTATCAAGAGACTGGAAGATAAAAAAAAAAGAGCGCAGTGCAACCATTAACCTTTGAGCTTTATCGGCCATGAATCTCAAACATCCCCCACCCTGAATTCAAATTAAGTTAGGCCAAAGTAATGCCTGGTAAAGTGAGCTAATATTTTAGTTAAATCATTGCAAACACAGCCCTGATTGAGGGGCTAACCAGCAATGAAATGTTGAATAAATCATTAGACTGTACTTAGAAGCAGCAAAAATTCATGACATTATAATAAATTTGTAAATACACAAACTACAGAGTGTGAAAGGTGAAAGAGGTCACTTTTAGCGACAAGCAATAGTTTGGTTTGAGTCTGAGACTGTGTAAAATCAGACAGCATTAGCGCTCCTTTTACCCTTTATGAACTACTATTCCAAGTCTGCCTGAGCATATTTTAACATTTTTACATGCTGGAGGGTCTTTTTTCTTCCGCATAAAACTTTGCAAAAGTCACTTGAAGACTTCTATCTTAAACTTGATAAAATGTTTATCCTTGTGTCCAGACCAACTAAATGGATTGCAAAAAATGTGCAATAAACATTTATAATGTATTAAACACGTATTTTTCTACAGAATGTCAGGGCTACTTCCCAAAAATGTAAATATAAAAACAAGATGACGTGCATTCAATGCAGGAAGTCACTCAAACAGCTGTGGTCTGGATCGTTAGGTTGTTGTTGGTTACACATCATACTGGATTTCTGCAAACACATTAGTCAAGGAAAACAGTGCCCTGTTGATGTTGAAAACATGTGTTTGCATCTCATATTAGTCTAATATCAGCAAAAACAAAATCTAATTATATCTCTTGAATAAGTCCTGCAATACAAGCAGTCCATTCCAGACTTAGCATCCAGCAGCGCCCATGTGATCACAACAACAGCATGTGCTAAGGTACTTACAAAGTCGCAAGGAGTGGGAGTGATGTCAGGCACATAGCAGTATTTTTCATTAAGTCCAAAAAAGACGTCCCAGCCTAGTGCAAAACATGATTCAAGTTTAATATATTTCAACTTTTAGCATCCCTCCCAAGGTTTATTCAAGCCTTAAAGACCTATAAGTAAGTCCGAATGTCACACCGTACGTGCTGACATTGCATCGGATCTAGATTGGTATCGGCTGATACTCAAGTCTGCTTTATCAGTATCCTATTGGAAGTGAAAAGGTTGTAACGGGACACCATTGTGTAACTACCAAGATTTTATAGGTAAAGCAAACTATCAATCCACCTTATCTAGTTTCCAATCTGAGTCAATTGAAACTTTATATGCAAATGAGATTGCTGGCAATCCCTCTGGATTTAAAAGGTTAAAGTAAAACCAAAAGATTTGGTTGAGTTTGGTGATTTTAGCTGATTCAATTCATCTCACTCCTGTCAGACTGTCGGTCTTATCCTGGTTTCACTGATGATACACGGTCACCTGTATTACTGTAACACATTACACTTCTTGATGCAAAGTTGAAAAACTGTAGATGAGGTCGACACAGTAAAAGCTCAGCTGCCTCACTTTTTTATAAGAGTGAAGAAATTTGGCTTCAAATACATCACCTAAGTTTTCGCTTGGGTACACTCGCTTCCAATACAGCTCAGAACTGAATTTAAGGTTCTTTTAATCACCTAGAAGGCACTACTAAATGGTCTGCCTGCTGAGTAAATTTTAGATCTTTTATCACAGTGTGACCTCGCTCACACTGGAATGATCTGGCAGGGGCCCTTTAATCTGCTTCAAACTCAGCTAAAGACTAAGAGGGACAGAGCTTTTGAAATAAGAGCCCAGAGGCTTCCAGCCTGAGGAAATGCAGCCGATCGAATCGACGGCTTCTTTTAAAGCCTGAGACAAACCTTAATGGAAGTGAGTTCCTTGATTTCACCGGATTTTAGGACAGACTTTGCCGAAAGATTTTGAGAGAATTATTTCTATTTATGCATTTTTTAAAATTCCCTGCTTCTCTCTGAATCTTCCTGAGTCCATGTTGGTCTGTATGGATCTAACATGTCAGAGAATTACTTTGGCGCTAAACCATGGAGAGATAAATATGATAAACACGTTATTATATCACAAAACCCAAATCTGTCTGCTGGCAACCACACGTACTTTGTCATACATCAAAAGTAAATAATTCTCTTCACTGCCAGAAGATCAAGGGTTCATGGTCAGGATACTCTGGCAGGTCAGATCAGAATAAATGAATACATTACTGAAGAAAGGGTAAAAGTCAGTGTCATTGACGTCATCCCTCATCTTCAAAAAATTGTTCATTATTATTCATTGCCTGCGTTTTCAGACCTTGTGTCTAATTACTTGCGTTTTGGTCCCATTTGTTGTGTTCTTAAGGAATAACCACATCAATCTTCTGCCTGTTTTCAGGGGGAAAAAAAAGATGAATACACAGCAAGTCTGGCCTAATGTCTAGAATTTATCAGTGCCAATTAACCAGGCCAATTTGTAGCCCCCTGAAAGGGACGAATAACAGCAACCTTGATCCTGAATAATTACATGATCAATAAAAACTTAAAAAAGAAAAACTGTAGTTTCATCCTGTCTAGCCTGCTCTCTGCTGATCAATGGACTCATTTTTATTTCACGCTTGGAGAAAAACTTTTTTCATTTTTTTTGTTCTGCGTTAACCCCGATAATGAAATAAAACTATAGAGGAAACTTCTTTAATGGTCCATTTGTTGTATCGCACTCTTGGAAATTGTAAGAAACTAAAGAAATAGAGATGTGTACATGTGGGTCAATATAGACTATGTGCATCCAAACTGCTGCATGAAATCTGTTGTCAATATGAAAGTGCAGCTGTGAGTTAATTATGTGGTTACTGCAAAGCGTGAGGATACACGGCATCTTTGCAGCTGCCTTTGATAGCCGGCAACAACGCTAATCAGAAGCCTTTGTCAGAGCAGCAGAAAGACAGCAGCAAAAGGACAGATGAGAGGAACTTTAGCATGCTACTGGTAACAGTTTCACTCACAAACTACGGCTTGAAAGCATGGTTGTCATGGAAATCACAGCAGGCAGGCTGTTTTTGTGTTTGTTTGTGAGCATGAGTATGTGTATACTGCAAAGCAGGGCTGAGTAAGCAGTGAAAGATGGATACAGTGGCTTATGTGTGTGTATGAGTGTGCGTGCATGTCGGTGGCCAGTGGGACACGGTCAGAAAGGAGTTGTGCTGATTAGTTAAGGGACCGTGAATATAGGAGGGGAACAATACCGACTATTCTCCCTCCTTCATTGCACTCCTTGTGCTCCTCCTCTCACAGCGTCTGACTTTTTTCCAAGAGTGCACTAATTCTCTTCCTCTTCTTTCTTCTCTGTTTCTGGTTCCTTGCCAGCGTGATGAGGTCAGACTCGGGCACTGTCACGTCTCCGGCGTGGCCTCGGGGCACCATCATGCTGCCACGAGTGCCAACGCTGCTTACGGGAGGTACAGTCTGAGCCAACACGATTTCTGTGCTGTTGCTTTCAGCAAAGGAAATAAAGTGTCGCTCCAATTAGGAGGAAAAAAATGTGATGAATTGAGGAAAGAGAGCGAGTACGCTTCAATATGTTTTTTATGCCTTTTATGTTTTTGTGCGTGAAAGGATATGAGTTTGAAAAAAAAGTAAACCAATCAACGTTAAATGAGACATTTGGCATAAAAAGAAAACTCCTCGCACATTTTAAGAACTTCTGGATGCCTTGAGGAGAGACAAGAGGAAAGTGGCACTTCATCTGAAATTCGTCTCGCTCTTAATCTTTTACAAGATTAATTAACTGATCTCTTGGATGTACACTCTCTTAAGAGCACACGTGTATGGCCGCCTCTATGCGAGTGTGTATGTGAGTGTGTTTTGTCGGGAGCCTGCCAAGTGTCAGAAGTGCACCCAATTAGTCAAAGAGTCTAGGCCCACACACCTGTCTACCTGCGCTGACAAAGGCCCACGGCAGCTTGCATACATTTACACACTAATTAACTCGTTCTGCACTGGGCTACATCAGCTATGTGTAAGCTTTAACGTAGTCCAGTTTGAAATTTCCAATCAACTCTACTTACATTTTAGGGGTCATTAGGAATTAACCATTATCTCAGCTGTTACTCTCTTCAGAGGCAATCAGCCATGAGACTCAGCACTAAGTCTAATTAAGAAAAAGGCTTGTCACTGATTGGACAAATGGAGTGATACTGTCATTTCCATGTATTGTTTAGTTTGGACTTGGAGTAGCTTATGACAAAATCATTTTGTTAGTGGCACTTCATAACCAACCTTCACCCAAGGTAGCAGCTAATGGCTTATTTGGAGCAGTATAAAAATTCAACAAATGAATCCCTTATAAACAAATAGGTCTTCCTCAAGTGTGACAACAGACCACATTTACAAACATTTGTTTTGTACATTCATCAAAAGAGATGAATGAATCATCAGCTGAAGACTAATGTCCAAGTCTTTTACGAAGATTTAAATAGAAAGTACCATAAATCTTAGTTTGAAACACCTCTCTGCTGATTCATGGGTCAAATAATGAGAAGGCTTGCTCTGAGCTCCCATAGAATGAAGTGTTACCATCAGCTCTTGGAACAGCAGTCATAAACACACTAAAACTACACCTCACTCTTCCCTAAAGCAGAGCACCATCTTCTTATATGCTCACAGCCCATAATATAAGATAATGGGGATGTATATGTCAACATTCCCATGTTTCATGACGGGGTAAGTGGGTCATTTATCCGTCCTCTTAGTCTGTGCGGCACCATTTCTACTCTGTTTTCTCCTTCCACTTATCTCCTCTCTCCACCCATCAATTTCTAGCACCTTTAAAAATGTACGACCCAGACTTTAATGTTATAACCTTGGAGAAAAGAAGAGGAAAAAAAACAGTAGCCTCCTTCACATCAAGTATCTGCGTTCTGTTTTTAGACCTCTTGGGATTAAAGTTTCTTAAGTGACGAGGTAGGGTTGGTGAGTCACCTCTCTTTGCATGTGCAAGTGCTTCTTTGTGCCTATACCTGTGTGTGTGCGTGTGTGTGTGTGTGTGTGTGTTACCTCTCTGTCCTTGAGGACAGCCTGAGTTCTGTACAGCAGCAGAAGACGAACATCACTGTCTTGGAGGCTGAAGTTACTCTCCAGGATCTGCAGCACGTCGATCCGAGGCCGCACAGGTAGTGACGCGTCACCGCAGAATGGATGCAGCCAGGCCAGGAGGTCATCCGAAGTGACGCTGCTGTCGCTTGAAGGACAAGGGAGAGGAGGAGGGTGGTCACACAGGAAGAGTGAGGCAGAGGCAAAGAGACAAAGAGAAGAAGAAGTGGTGTCTAGAAGTTCTCAGAGAAGAAGTGGTCAAATAAGGTGACCAAGTGTCCTCTTTTGCCCGGACATGTCCTCCTTTTCGGTTGTAAAGTAAGAATTTATCAAAATGTCAGGGATTTTCTCAGCTTTTTCTACAATCCACTGATATTCACAATAAAACACTATGCTGGGCTACTGACATTATTCTAATACACCAACCTGTCAAGATGCTGAACATGCAGGAAAACATGGTCTGACTGCCTTCACTGCACTTACAGACAGAAAAATGTTTAATTGGAAAAGCACTTATACAGACAAACTGCAGCTCTATGATAATACCGCTCTTTTCCTCACGGTCATGACCGATGTTGAGAATTTCTTTTTTGCCCATATTGTGTTTAAACTTTGAGATAGGAATTAAAACATTGGGATGAAAAGTAAAAACTGTGAGATTAAAAAGTCAAAGTTTTTAGATAAAAGTCAAAATGATGAGAAAAAACCCTCAAAGTCAGGAAGTAAAAAGTTGAAATCTTGAGATATAAAGTCAAAATTTGACTCTGTATCTCAAAATTTGACCTTATATGGGCAAAAAAAGGAATAAAATTAAATAAATAAGATCTCGACAAAGCCAGGTTTTCATTCACTGGCTTCCATACATATTTTGTTTTCCATTATAGAAAATTTTCACTTCAAACAGAAGAGGAGTGTTCAAATTAATGACGGTTATGAAGCTACTTTCTTGTCTATCTTTATGTATTTTTGTAGGGGGTCCTCTTTTTGGGTTTTTAGAGTATAGTACCCTGGGGCTTTCTAGGTAAATGCTACAGCAAACCTAAAATGTCACACAACATTGGAGAAAATAACATTCCGAAACGTAAAGAATGACAAGTTTGCAAAAATTAAAGTTTTTTTAATTGACTTGTTCCCAATCACTTGAGGTTTCCAACAAGGAGATATTAAGTGCTGAAACATTCAGTCAATTAACCTACAGCTAATCTGATTTTAAAAAAAGTCACTGTTAAAGGTATATTCATTCTTCTCTCTGTCTTCAATTTTTAAGCTGAATATTCTTTCAAGTCAAGCTCTTAGTTTGACTAATTACTGAACTTCACATTTTTCAGACCATGAAATCAATCAAAAAGTTTATCTTGAGACTGACACATGAAGGAAATAAATGTCAGCTTTTCTAATCAATACAGCAGCGTAGATGTTATCGCTCTGTGAACAATGTCATTAACAGGTGCCAGATTAGGAGTTATTGTGACACCGACACAGAATTACTCTTTCGGTTGTTCAGCTGAAGGTTGCAAAAGAGCTGACAAGAGAAATCATGCAATCTAAATGTTTCAATCTCAGCGTAGCAAGCAGACAGGTCGGCAGGTGCGTCTTGTTGCTCATCTAGGAAACAGACATTTCTGTTGTTTGACACTAAACAGGTCTTCTCTTCAGGTTTGGAGTGGAGCTGAGAGAGAATGATTAATGAAAAAGAACGTGTGGTTTCTTGATTACAATAAAGCACACGGTTGGATTATAGCATGTGCTGAGTTTTTATGGTCACATTAATGACTATTTTAATTGGCAACCTGTCATAAATCTCCTATCTGCATATTATCTAGCTACCAGATTTGAATTGAATGTGTCGCAAGATTACTATGGAGTACTGACAGAGCTTTCTCTATTGTTAGGCTGTAGAGGAGGAAAATAAGGAAAATAAAGAAAGATGATCCTTCTGACACCCAAGCTTTTTTTCCTGCAGTGCATTTTTAAATCATTTTTCCTTGCTATTTGTGATGAATAAGATCCAATAGTATGAAATACGGGACGTCCATGGTAAGTTATTAGTGTTTTGTACATTAATACACTGGTTTCATTGAGAACATTTGGATGTAATTTAACTTTCTCCATTTTACTTCAGAAGCTGCTGTAGAAGTCTTTTATGGATATCCCAGTCATCTTGTTTTCACTGAAATAGTTATAACACTGTGATATCAACAAAAGATAATGAGTGCAGTGTCCCTGAATGAGGCTAGCAGGTCAAAGTTTTAAATAATGAAGTATCATGGGTCTGAGAGGCAGAAATTTGATGTCCTCGTACGAGTATGCAGGGTCTCTGGAGGTTTAGGGGATATTTCAAACTTTTAAAGCAGGGTTTTAGGAGTTGCATGTCACCAGTAGTTGTGTTATTAACAACAAATACCAATCAGCACCACCTCTCCCAGTGAAAAATCCAAGCAAGCTAGGCTACAGATCTCTGGAGATGAAGCCTACGAAGTATATTGGCTCATTTTGAGTGACTCTAACTCAAGAAGTCATCTCAGTTTACCTGTAAACTTGACAAAGAATTACTTCAGTGTTTTCCTTTGCCGACAGAAAGCCTGTTTGTTTTTGGAACTCTTTGCAGACATAACAGAGACAGGCTCTTGGCGGAGTGTCAAATTTGGTGTTTGAAAGAGAAACCATTACTGTTGTGTCTTTTATATTACCAAAACACTTTGCTTTGCAGATTTTGCAGGTGACCTGTCATAAGTGATAAAAAACAAAAGGAGTAGAAACCTAGTGCAGACAACAAAAATAATGTTTTAAGTAAAAAAAGGAGAAAAAACTTACAAAGTCCTCTACCTGGGTCAAAATCAAACCAGAACAGCCTTTTGCGTCAATTCATGGGCCTTGCTCATCAGACAAAACCGCATGTTGACAGTCTGGGTGTGATTTTGAACATCTTATCTTGTATTAGCCACAGAGAAACCCATGGCATTATTTGCTTATACCTGAAGTTATTTACAAACAAAGTGGGGAAGTGTGAAACTCCCCTCCCCTGCATATCCAACAGTTTACCTATGTGGTCATGTAAAAAAAAAAATAATAATAACATACATTATAATGTAAAGCTTTTATTCAAGGTTTTATCTGGTATTTTGGATTTGTTTCATTGGTTTTATTTTCTTAATTATTATGAATAAAATTATTGTTAAAAACAAGGTCTATCAAAGAAAATCTAATGACACTGGAGTATTTTACATTAAAAAGTGCCAGGGAAAATACGCAGAAAGCCCTGGAAAGACGACACTATGACCCAACCGACCCAATAATCAATAAATTTAGTTCCCAGCTTGAAGGTCCTTTTTCACAGATTGCATCAAGCCTCATCTGGGTTGGCAACAGATGTAATTCAACTTCAAAAATGGTCTTTGATCAGTCAACTCTAAATAAATTTGTACTAACCCATAGTCACAGACCAGCTAGCTACCTCGCAGAATACAATTATATCAGCAGCTAGCCGCTCTACATCTCCATCTCGAAAAGTACAGAAAAAATAGGGGAAAAAATGTATATAAATCATTGATAAGTCCTATCCTGACAAATTTAAGACCTTTGAGCAATTGAGTGAACTTAAGACATTTTGAGGCCTTAAGTTTGGATACATGAATTTAAGACTTATTAAGGATGCACAGACATCCTCTGATTATGCCAAAAAATTTTAGTCAACAACAATGCGATCTGAAGAAACAAACAAACAAATTTGCTTTATGCAGAAGATGCATGTACAGGATGACAATAAATGTCATCAGTTATGTTTTTGATTTGTTTCCTTGTGTTTTCTCATGTGTCTTTTTAATGGTGTGGTAAAAGATCTGGTGATAACTTACCCAATGTGGACATTGTTGTGCACAGCTGTCACCATGGCCTCCAGGACCCTGAGGGGTTGTGGGTAATTTGTCAGAGCTTCAGGATCTCCACTGAAAGAAAAAAAAAAAAACAACCCAAACCACATCACCATATTTATAACAGGCTAATTAAAGAGAGGACTTTCAAATGACCACAAATCAAACGGTTGACAAAAACTAGATCAAAAGCTTTCCTATCAAACTCAGTGCTGGTTAAAAATGTGTCCAGCAGAGATTAAATGCTTCACACACACATGCTGCTTTGTTAAAACTCACCATCATGAAATTATGAGAGTGCATGTAAAGGTAAATCATGTTGACGTTTATAGGAGAAGTGTAGTAGCAGGTGAAACGTTACATTTTCTGCAGTATCATTAGAGTATTTCTTGTTGTGGCTGTGGTTTTTGCTGCAGTGTGTGTCTCTGAATGTGTGTTTGTGTGTGTGTTCATTTGCACTGTATGTTGCAAGAGTAGGGCCATTTTTCACCACGACAGACAGTGAAAAAAAAAAAAAAAGGTGATTTCCCCTGACTCAACTCCCCTCTGCTGCTGGGCCCAACTGCATATAAACACACACACTTACAACCCACATAGTTCCACACGCATCGACATACAAATGATCCAGCAAAAAAAAAAAAAAAACAGGGTGGGAAGACAACGCAGCATTTTCTTTATTGCATTTCACTGCGTACATTTTCTCTTCAAAGACGCACAAACACAGAGCGGTTATGACAGATACAAAAGATGGCCATTAGTGTGAGGCTCAGGTAAGCCTGCTGTGCCAGACTGAAGGCTTCCAGAGAGGAAAAAAACAAGAGCGGCTCATTCATATCTGCCAAGTGCAATGCTCTGAGAAAGCCCTGCAAAAACAGACGCTGCCACACAAACACACACACGCTGACACACACAGTCATACATGAATGAATCAAGGGATGTTCACATGCAAGAGCGCTGAGTGACACGTTCAAGAGGGAAAAATAACCACCCCAAGCAAATTTACGAGTATGTGTGTGAATCTTACACAACACACACACACTCAAACATGCAAGGACCAAGCCTGAGAGAAGTGTGTGTATATGAGGGTAGAATGAGATCTGCAGGGGAACAGCTGTATCAGGCTGCATTAATTATTAGAAGATAATGAATCAAAGTGTGTGCACAGAAGTAGCTGTGTGTATGTGCATGTGTTCAAATGTGGCGCAGTGTCCACATGTCTGTGTGTACCTGTGGGTAAATGTGGGTGTTATTTATCTGCACCATGCACCATTGAGCAGCCATAAAGAAGCAGGAAATGAGGCAGGAATATAATCAAGGTGATTGGCACTCATTTATCTAGCCAATCAGATGGCCGGATGATACTGGGCCGTGTCAATGGAGCCTTGAGCCTTGTTTTATGAAAATTAGCACAAGGTCCTCGCAGGGTGTAGAGGACAGTTGTGAAAAGAGATATGAAAATGTATTAAAGATTTAACTTCTACTTGCTTGATCTTCAGTTTTTAATAACACTGCTGATTAAAATGTGAGGTTTAAGGGTTTTAAGTCGTAGAAATATCCTTGTTTTTTCCCTGGCCCTTAAAATGAAGCAACTCTGCAGACATGACGGTGTGAATCATCTCTCCCCTCCTTGAACGCGAGGCTCCAAGAAGAAGCCCATAAAAAGCTGTGAGTCCAACTCCCACAGGCAGCCACTGTAGATTCAGTTCTACACTTCAGGCGTTTGTTTTGACAGTGTGCTCCCCAGCAACATGCTAAGCCTAAAGTGGACCTGCTCACAGGTTTATTTTCAGAGAACAAACCAGCAGAGATCAGGGAGTGGGAGGTTTGTTTGGGTGGCCTTCAATATTAAAGAATAATCATCATAGAGCTCCCTTTTGAGGTGGATAAAGATAGAGCTACTGATCCGACTTGTCTTAAAGAAACAAGCGAGTGGATGATAATGTTGTTTGACAAGGCGTGAATGTAAAGTAGATTAAAACGAGAAACTACAGAAATAAATGTACTCAACTGACAACTTGATTTTCTTCATACCTCCTTTTGGTTTTAAAAAGAGACGTATGTTTAGTACACAAAACTCCCTCAATGTTTTTCTCTTAGTGCTGTCATATCGTTATTATTTACCACACTCATGGAGCTTACCTCAGGAACAATACACCTTTTTCACAGAGCTGGGGCTGGTGCTAGTTCCAGGCCAGTGCCTGACATAGCACCAGTTCTTTGTGTTTTCACTAACAAAGCATCAACTACAGTGGCTGAAAACTGGTCCTCAGCAAGCACAAGCTCCTTGCTGGGCTACGGCAAGATACGACAACAAATGGGGGCTGGGGGAGAGGCTACCATAAACCAACAATCAGCGGTGAGAAACAGCCATTTTTAAAAAGACAATGTTTTGTTTGAGTTTCCTCCCTCTAAACTTGAAATGTTGGCAAAATTGAAGCAGCAATGCATTATCTCTTAAACATCATGTCTATACCTTATTCTTTTATTTAAGTAAAGTAAGTAAGTGAGCAAACTTTATTTAATATAGCGCTTTTCACAGAACAAGATTACAAAGTGCTTCAAGGAGAAAAAGATCAAAAAGGCATAAAACATTAAAATCAGATCAAATAACAGTAAAAGAAACACACCGTGACATAATTAAAACATCAGTATAAGCAAGCGGAGCAAAAATCCATCTTAAATTTAACAGACTAGAAAGTTTGATGTGTCTTATTTAAATGCTGGGATCATTTCTGCCTCATGGTCAAATGTTCAAAATTCACGCTGCTCTTTGTATAGCACACGGTAAATGACTAATGTTTCACAGTGATGCAATGAGGTGCCTGTGGTAGCTCCAACTTGGCTCCTTACTGATGGAAAACCAAAATAGTTCTTAGAAAGAATGTGATAAGAGCAAACTAAGCACTGGCACTTGCACCGAGTGAGTACTGGTGGAAAAGTGGTATAAGAGGAGGGCAACATGTACTAGATTCAGGTGAAACAAAATATTGTGTGTTTGTAATGGTTCCCTTTAAATAATCATCTTTAAATTGAAATGCCTTACTTTTTAATTTAAGAGTGAAAAGAAAAAGAGTCCTCATGTCATGGTGATGTTTTTCTAGCCAGATGAAGCATCTGAACACAGTTGTCAAGCCCCTCTTTTTTCATTTTGGTATTCTTATTTATGTATGGCTTACCTTGTTTCAACATAATTTTATGTGTTGAGTTCTAGAGGCACAGGAAATCCTTTTTGGATTTCATTTCAAGATTTTTAAGTCCTCACAGAGGGTGAATTATACTTTTTTTTTGGCACGGGAGAAAAACACAATTTACACAGGCTCTGTATATTTAACAATAAATCCAAGGCTAGCCACAACATAAGTATCACTGCCCCTGCAAAACCATCCCATGGCAAAAATACACAAACAAATAAACAGAAAAAATAGTGTTTGCCATAGAGAAAAAAACATGACTCAAGCCCAAGAGAAAAATGTCCAGATGGAAGATGTGACTTTTTACAACATTTTAAGGCTTTCCAAAACCTGCTGAAAGAGCATAGACATAAATGTCATTGATGGTCTTATCTGCAGCTTCTCTAAAGCAACTTTTTCAAAACAATGAATAATTCAAGAGTAAAATGAGGTTAGTGTCTGTTATGTGTTGGTATCTGGTGGTTAGTTTGTGTACATGTTTTTGGTCAAAACTGGAATTGGTTGTTTCACCTCTGAGTTGTCTGTTGTGAGAGCAAACAAAACAAGTAGAAAAAGATTACCTGAGTGCTGCAACTACCCTCTCTACTGCATCTTGGAGCACAGTTTTGACGGACAGGTCGAGGGGTCCGACAGCCACACGGAGAAGCTCTCCAATGCGCTCGAGAGGTTGCCCATCTGTTGCCATGGTGACTGCCAGCTCGTGTACCTTTGACTTCTCGGATCGGGACAGATCATAAAGTTTACTGTAACCCTGAAAAAAAGAAAATAACTGTGATAAAAATACAAGAACTGGTGCAAGGGAAAAGCACAAAGAAAAGGAAGAGTGAGGTGTGGTGTGAGGATACTAAGATGGGTCAGGGATGTTGCTTTTGTACTCCTCAGGTATTAATTCCGACCTGACCAGGCCATCTCCTCTACTGTCCTGTTTCCCTTTGCTTGTATTTCTCTCTTCAGTGCGAAGACTTTCAGGTGCTTTTCAGGCAATATATCTTAAAATCATTTGCAAAGAGCTTTAAAGACATGCACGTCTGACTTTTTTCAATCAACTAATTCCCCATAAAAATGCAGAATCTACTTTGGTATTGGACCTCTTCTTCTATAAAGTATCGTAAAGCCTTATAAACTTATTTTTACTGGTAGATAATTTTTTGATCTGGTTGATTGAACCAGCTGACCAATAAATGTGAGAGGCAGAACCAGACTACATGATGAACTGCTGTCAGCCTGGACTAAAAGGGCTGAGAAAGTGATAGACAGACAAGACAACACCACAATTTGCTATTCATCATGTATCATTTTGGTTTTCCAGATCTATTAGGATGACAAACCTTAAGGAAAAACCTAAATGGATCTTCTACACCTCTCTCTAAGTTTCTTCCATTGAATAAGATGGCTACAGGGTTCTCATGTGGAAGCCGAGCATGAAAATAATGTCCTTTGCATTCAAGCACCATCAGCCAATCATTGGTGACAATCGGATAAGGGTCAGCTCTTCTTTTTAAAATATTCATTAGCAGGAAATTTAGGCATTTGGTTTTGAAATTCACACAATACATGCGTGCCTGAATTTCAATATGTATGACAGTCTTAAAACATTCATAGCAGAGTATCAAGGCCAAGGTCAAGACCGATAAGTATTTGGTCAGGTGACATTTGAATAGCGTCACTGCTTTTCATACATAATGTTCACTCATATCTTGGCTGAGGGTGATACTATCAGGGGGTCAAGTTAAAGACTCTGGTCGTTTATTAAGATAATGTAGGTCTCTCAGGACAAGTGTTCAGGACTTTCATAACACCTTATAAAAAGCTATCCCTAAACATTATTCCTAAGTGACTGAGAGTTTTATGCCAATTAGGCACTTGAGATTTAATACCAAGCTCTCAATACTCCTTCCCATTCCTTCCTAATGATCATAAGTTCAAGATGCTCTCTAAGGGAGATTAAGGATACAAGTGGCAGAAATGAGGCTTTGCTGCAGGACGTCTGTGTTCACTGAAAGTAGCTTAATGAGGTGGTTTGGGCATCTAATAGGGATGCCCCTGGGCTGTTTTTTTGGGTTGACATTTATTAGGGGAAGTGACTTGCAGCAACGCCAGCTGGAATCAAACCTAATTCTTACTGTAGGTGTTGCTGCATGTAATACTGAGAGGAAACTCAGCAGACCCTGGATTTAAAAGGAGAAGGTTTTGGGAAACCGTGGCTGCTTTACATGAAAAAAAGTAGACCCATCATCACTGAAATTGTGGATTGCTGAGTGAATCAATCGCTTTGATGCTTTATTGCTGCTGTTTTTCATTCTTAAGTATTTAACTTGTTCCCAATTTCATTAAAGCTACATGGAGAAGACCTAACACAGAAATGTACTAACTTGTGCAGCAGTTCTCTTTAGGAAAACACAAGCTGCCACGTTTCAGCAGCTATTCCACTGGATACTGACACACAATATCCGCAGTGTGTAATTTGCTGTCCTCATGGCAGGTCGAGGCGCCTCTGGTAGGTTCCTGTAGAATCTGCTATAATTCCCAGCAGCTGGTCACAGACCGTTGATAAATGACCACAGTATGGCCAAACAGAGCCCACAGGGCTGCTTCTATCTATCTTTTTCTACCTATCTGCCCTTTGCTGGTTCTTATATCCTTTTTATCTATCTCCAAGGATACAATCACCTCTTGCATCAGTGGAAGGGAAGTTCAAACATAGAGCCTGAACTGTTTGTGTGTGTGTGTGTGTGTATGTGTTTGCATTAAATGCTCTATTCTTTGCAATTATGGAAAAAAAAAAAAACATACTTCAAAAACACAGATGTAACCCGGTCCAAACATTACAAACAAGTAATATGCAATTGTCTTGTCTTGTGGTCGAATAACAATACCAATCTCACCAAGAACCCCCTCTCGCTCTAGCCTGCATACATTTTGTGAATGCACACACACACACACGCACTCACACAGTGGCAGGCAGGTTGCAGAGGGGTAAGTCAGTGTGACTTTGGTTAATGAGATACAGCATGGCGTACATACTGCCTATACAGCCACTTGGCAGGGCTCATTTCAAACAGGAGCCCGTACATTTACATTAAAGCACGCTCAAAGGAGCCCTCTGAGGCTTGGAAGAGCTTAGTCAAGCAGAACACACGCACACACACATACACACACACACACACAAACATATACATAAACAAACAAACACACGGTCCCACAAAGAGCAGGTATACGCTCCTTCTGCAGATCTAACTGTAGATGACCTCATCAACAGGCAGAGAAATAACATGCAAGGGAACAGGTGTGTACATAGATGTGTTAAGAAAAGCTCATGTTTTTTGTATGAAACATGAAACACACGTTTCTTGTTGATTATGAATAGTAAGAAGGTAGTTATGCAAATTAGAAATCCGACAGGTTGCGCAGGGCTCAGATGTTAAGTAGAGGCATCTTGTCCATCTTGATGGGATTTAAATTTACATAACTTCCCACTCACTATACATAATCCTGATAATTATATCTACTTTTAACATCTGCACCCTATAGCTGTTATTATTTTTGACTCTAAATACCAGCCTGAGACAAAAACAAACATATTTCTATAATGTTTACTCAACCATTATAATAACTGAAAGAAATTTGTTACTTTTTTCATTAGAATATTAAAAATATCTTGATATGTTCTGCTATGACAGCCTGTGCTTAGTACTGTTGTATAAACTAAGGGTGAGTATTCTTAAACTGTTATATGTAACCCCATTTCTGTGATTTCATGTTGTGTGTTTCTGATAAGTTTTGGGAGCAACACTTGGTACAGTGATCACTGGTTATCTTCTTCTTTTTTATGTTTTTGTGGTTGACCTCACACTTCTTAGTTTCTAGCATCACTCAGAGTGAACAGACTATGAATTGTCCATTTTTTTTATATAACCTGAAGGAATTACACTGTTTTACACTCCTTCATAATTCTCAGTGTGTCCCAAAAAATTAAGCTGAACACTGTATTATACAGAATAAGCTCTTGAGGCTGCCTTAGGTCCACACTGGTGTAGGAGTGCAGCATTAATTTGAATAATAAATTTAAGAAATCATGATCACAACGCATTTTACAGCACTGATTTGAATTTCAAATCAAGACTGGTAAGAATTGTCTTATATTGTTAACATGGCCTAAAACCTGAATGTATGAAACGCAATATGATGAAATTTTGAAAATGTAATCAAAAATATGATTCACTGAAATTCTCAATTCAAATTCAGCATTCAAGTGGGATTGAAATAAATAATTGTTTGACAGCACCAACAATACTTTGAATTTGGATACGGTTTATGCAAATTTAAAAAAATATTTACTTAATTTCCTGGTTATATCAGAAGGATATTGCTGCCACACCAGAGAAAAAAAGACCTGCATCTTGTTATAATGTGAAACATTTTGTTAGAACATGATGTTTAAACACCATAATACAAACAATGTCATGTAGTTATGTGAAGCTTTACTTGTTATACCAGAATTTATCTTGTTGCATAATAAGTGGTATCTTGTATTTTAATAATGTTAAAGATTTCACATTTTAACATGACTGATATTGCATAAGTCATGTTTAAATTGGGGGAACATGTTCAGACATGACAAAGTTATGATGTTATTGAACCCTGTGGATAACATCATTATGAGTATGTTTGTACTAAGACAGATATGTGATAATATTGTTAGTTCACAATGTGACCAGATTCAAGTTTTAAAAAGAGAAACAGCATATTTTTAGCAAAACATGCTTTTATGACAGCAAAAACACTTTGTTATAACTAATGTTTCAAATCATAACATACACCAGGGGAGTTTTTAGGATTTGTGTACATTAGTGTACAGTATTTGTACATTAGTGACAAAAAATTACATGTTTAATTAAATGTGACAAGAACACTGTAATCTTCAAATTTAGAATTATTTTTTTAACTATCAAAATACAATGACATTAAACTCAATTGAATACCTTGAATTCCAATACTGATATTTATACTACAAGTCACAGGGAGCAGCTGCTGAGGGATGAAAGTGCTACAGGAAGGTCCACAGCTGCAGGTTGCTGACCCCTGAGCTGAACTGTCAGTCATAGCAACGGTTGCTACCATGCTCTTAGTAGCAAAAAAAAATCCCAAAAAAATGTTGCAAACGATGACTAAATGGGTTTGGCTATTCGTGAGGGCCAGATCTGTAACACTGGGATGAACTGCTTTACTTTTACCTTGTTTTTATATAATGTTACCAACTTTCCAGAAACTACAAGATGGTTCATGACTGAACCATGGAAGATCCAGTCTGTACAGTGGGGTGGAAAAGGAGGGAGTCTGACGTTTGGGGCTATGCCAAGTAATGCCTATGATACACACTGTTTTATTTACTTGATCCAAAATCAATGTGGAAGGGCTGTTTTCAGAATTGTGTTAAAGTTAGCCTGCATACAACCAGCTGTCTGCCAACCTTCCCAAATGAGTGTATTTTTGTTCCATCTTCAAACCATTTCTTTGAGTTTCCTCGCAAAAACTGCCAATTTCAGTCATATATAATTTACGATGACACCTATTTGAGCCTTGAACTTCTTCCTTCACAAAATGTATGCAGAAGCACGACCGTAAATTACTGCAGCAAATGACCTGGGAGTCCACACTACTTGACATTTACATTGAAAGATGAGGAAATCTCCGGCGTGTGTGTGTCCTACTAAGCGATCCTTTGCCTTGCATTAACAGAAAAAGGAGTTGTCACTGTAAAGAAATAGCATTAGTGTGTGGCAGCTGTGGTCTACCTGCAGGCTGTCTTTGAGTGACAGAATGAAGCCATGGCTCAGGGTGTCCAGGTGGGCCTGTGATTGCTGCAGGTGTGCTAGAGCCTCATCAAAAGTCATCCCTGCCGGGTCGGACCCTTCCTGCTCACCACCGCCGTCTTCGCTTCTTCTCTTCTTGCTCTTCTCACCCAGCTGGCGCAGGGCTTTGGTGGCTCGCTTTATCACCTCCGACCTCGCCTGGATGCTCAGCTGGGGATGAAATGGAGGATTGAAGGAACAGAATGGAGGAGGAGGAGAAGGAGGAGGAAATTGTTGAGGCGGTGGTGGTCGAATCAAGCAGAGAGAGAGGGAAAAAGAAAGGTGCAAAAGTTATGAACATTCATTTCAAAGTTAACATGCTGAAGAGAGGCAGGTATAACCCGATTTATCTGAGCCAAAATACCAACAGGAACTTGAGCATTATGTGTGTGAGGAGTGTGTGTGAGCGAGACAGATTGTAGCTGCCAGCCTGGTGTAATTGATTCAATGCAGAGAGAGCTGGTTTACCATTCACAGGGGGAGAGAAAGAGCCTTTGGCTGTATGGTTTTTTCACTCTCTCGCATAGAAGCACAGAAGCAATGACAAGCCCCACACACACATTCACACAAAAATTCACACCAAAAAGACGCTTAAAATCATCCAACTCCACATTTCAAGCTACTTCCACCACACACTCAGACACATGCCACTTATACTTCTGCATTCGCTAGATATCACTAACTCAGACTGACAGCACTCCACTCTGCCAGGACAGGGTGATCACTCAAATGGAGTTACTGAAAGTCCCTTTTAAAGGTAAGTGTGTGTGTTTGCGTGTGTGTGAGGTGTAAGCGGGTCTAAGCTCAAGGAAGGTCTGAAACACGGATGCTTCTCCCCCTGCTCCCCGCTCTACAATCAATACTTTAGAGGGGGAGGAAATGCCAAACCCTCTCTGCTCCCCTTCAAAATATATGTTGAGTAGGAGATAAGCTTTCAGCCCCTTTGGCCTTGTGGGAAATGGATCAATCTGCCAATGGGGGGGTGAGGGTGTGAAAGGTCAGATGCATTCCCAACAGTGAGAGGGGTCAAGACTTTCCCTTTGAGGGATCAAAAAGGATGAAGGAAAAAAAAAAGAGAAGGTAGTGAGGGCAGACAGTGGCTTTCTGAGAGTTAATCTGCATGTTAAAAAGCACAGTGGGAAAACAGTACCTGCTGGGAATTGGAGTTTAATTGGCTCTAGAGCGGGGAGGGATCAATTAGCACTCTCAGAGACAACAGGAAATAGAGGGTTCATGAAACAAAAAAGTCTGAGAAAAAAGAAAGGTCTGCTGGAGAGACGCTGGGGTGGCAGTGTGCCAGCATGGAGAAAGAAAAAAAACAAAACAGTGGGTTGGTATTGATAAGGTGCTCTGAGGCACTTTGAGTCCTCTGAAGGACAATTTCTCAGAGTGCTGTAATTATGTGGCTGACATTTCTCGTGCAATTTCATAATTTCTTTTATAAATCATCACCGGTATGTGCTTTGAGGCAGCAGAGTGTGGATTGGAACAGAATAATATATTTAAAATTAGAGAGGACTTTTGAGTCTCCAAAAATTGAGCCTCAGGCATGAGGAACGAGAGGTCAGACGATGATGAGCACAGAGTGCGGGATATGAGAGTTTAATGTAGAAAGTGGATATCCCCACAATCCTTCCTTTAAGATAATAACAATCTATCTGCGTGGATGTCTGGAAGCTTCTGTACTTGCAATTACAAACTGTCTGACTGCCTAAGTACTAACACATCATATCTATGATGGGGACAGAAAATAAAACCTCCTCCATATTATCGAGTGCACAGTCACTCAAATGGGAAAACACTCTCACAAACAGACATTATTTTGCATAGCACAAGCTTACATGTTCAGCTGCATCAGGTGAGAATGTGATGCTATCCAAGAAGCGCACAGCATCAGCAGGGACCAGCCTCTCCAGGTATTTAGCACATGTGTCATACGCGTGCAGGTAGTCCGGGTCGCTCTGTGGGGGCCTTTTTAGCAGCTGAGGGTCTCCTTTCCAGAACAGCTTCTGCAGCCACGCTGCATGAACCGCGCTGGGGGAGACAGTTGCCCCTCCCCCACCAGGTATTGGCAGTCTGTTAGCAAGTTTGGAGATGGAGAGTACGTTCTGACTGGTCAGGACTGGTTGTAGAGTTACAAGTGGATCAGTCGATTCATCAGTCAGCTTCCTGTAGTTCAAACCTACAACCAGACAACAGATAGATGAGAATACCCTTCAGCTGAATTTTCCTTTTGAATAATTATGAACTGCACATGCAGAGGATCATTTTCAACCCATTTAGCACTTTCCCCTGGTTATTGCATCTAAAGGGACTACGGTAATGTAACAATCATGGAAGTTTTTCATCATTCATTATATATGTTTTTTGAAAATACAAAGCTTAGACTTGAATTTTCAGGTGTGACATTATCTTATAAGAGCTGGTTCTGATCTACATAGGTTTCTGTGTCCACCATTACTGTGATTGGGAATGCATGACAAAACTGAGACAGGTGATGAATACAACTTCTGCTGTTCACTTCAATAGTAGAGGATTGACTTGGAGTGGTACGAAGCAAGGTGGGTAGAAACAGTGAAATTGTGGTTGTGTACCTAATTCATCCACATGAATTAATTCCCTCCCTCTCATTTTATGTCCTTTTGTGTCATGTATTCTACTGAATTGGTCAAATTTTGAGCGGGAGCCTTTGGTATTCTTTTGTGTTCAGAATAAGGTCTATTAATGTTATGATTCATTGTTTGTTGTCTGTGATTTTAAAACTAAATCACATATTGCAAACAAAAACCCTGGCATTAGATTGCAGAAAACTGCGTTTTACCCTTTTTGTATGTTTTTATCAAGCTGCAACATCTGCTCTGAAATACACACAGCATATTCACCTTTTAAATGTTCAGAAAGTGCCACATTACAAGAAAGGCCTGTTTGAAGGCACATTATACTATATGCACAGTGCATGCTGTACTTCTATATTCATATCTTATAAGTGCAAAACACGCAGCACTTACAAGATAATTACAGTGATTTGATATGCACAGGATGTTCAATATTCCATTACATGATGGTAGTGAGAGATGCACATTTAAAGATGAGGGTTAAAGTTTGATGTGAACAACAAAGATTGCATGTGACCTGTCTATGGAGGTGCTGCTGTTTGTCTGTCTGTCCATGCATACAAAGGTGCACTGTTCGTGTATCTGTCTGTGTGCATTAAATCTTCAACCACTGCAGTGCTCTATGTGTATGTGGGGGTGGGTGTGGGTGTTGTTGTGTGTGAGTGAGTGAGTGAGCAAAAGCGAGTGGCATGCTCCGGGTCTCCAGCTCTATCAGACAGACACATTACTGTGGCAACACCACAGCCTGTCTGGGCTTTAAATATTTAACCCTGGTCTCTCTGCGGGGAGGGCGCTGTCAACGTTGCTCAGAATCCCTCAAACACACACACACATATAAAAACCTTGAGTGCACACAGACTACTTTCAGACAGGCCCTGATGGACACTTAAACCACAGATAAGAGTTACATGGACTAACACATGTACTCCCTCTCTCTCCTGTTCCTCTCCCTCTCTGTTTCCTCTACCAAAGCAGCATCTCATCCCCTTCCCCAGGAGAGCCTTTTCAGACAATCACCTGGTTCTGTGTCTACAACTGTGATGAATATTGGACACACACCACCTGCTTCTATGCTGGCTAAATTCCCTTCTAAGTGCTTCTATGAGTGTGTTAGCTCAAATGAGTCTGTTGATCGCTGTAAATGAGTCATTTGGAGTGAGAGCTTGTCTTGGAGTTTCAGAGTCATCGAAGAAAGTTGTCTCCCCTGGAGATGCCGCAACAGCCTGTGTCCATTCTGCAGCAAGACTGTGAATGTGTGGGGGTTAAGTGTTACAGAGTTGTGAACGTGTGTGTGAAGGAGAGAAGCACTTGGTGTTATGTAGTAAGTCAGAAAGCTAATGTTTTACCCACTGCTATTGTACGAGCACTGATCCTTTGTTTAATTAATATTTACATGTATATTTATGAAGTATTAATTAGTATCCCGCAGTTTTACTGGATAATCTTGACACAAAGAGGCAAGAAAATCGTAGGTTTCCATTTTGTTTTTTTCTTGCTCGGTGTATAAAAAATGTTCCAGGGCTCTGTTGTTCTCCATGCTCACTAGGGCACTAAAAGGAAAGGGGTCATCTTTAATGTTGTCATCAACATCCACCTGCTATTTTCCTGCCCACTGTGTCAAGGTTACATGGCCTTAGATAGCCATGACCACTGCATTATGAATGGTGATTCAAGTGTGGAAATGCATTTCTTTGTTATCTGGCTTATGGCCAGCCTATGTAAACAAGCTTCTTCACAGATGGACATTTTTTTTCGCAAGTTCACACTCATCGTATCAATCTATTAATATATATTCATGGAATTTTTGAACTGTATACTCTCTGTATTGCTGTTGTGGCTGTGAATTTCCCTATTGTTGGGTGATAAAAAATTATCTTATCTTATCTTATCTTATCTTATCTTTAGATAGCAAAGTGGGATTATGGGGGCCAATGTATCAGACCATGGGCCGAACCTGAAGTTTTGTTAATTTTTGTTACTATAGTTACACCTTATACCTTAAAAGGTATCAGACACTGAGCTAAAACATTCACTTATAATGTTATCTGTTAAGAGTTGGCACTGATGGAAGTCATTTGAGGAATAGGACCATTCCCTTCTGTGGACAGACTGTGCTTCGGCTAACAATGCCACTGAGGTCGGGGTCATAATGGTGATTCATATGGCATTCTCCACTAGAGAGACATCTACGGTGACTAATATCTGAACAGAGTGTTTTAATTGTCATGTTGTTTGGCATTGTACCATGTTATCTTGAAGCGTTCGAAACAGAGAGAGATATATATATCTGAATTCCAGTCCTTCATCTCACATAAAGCCCCCAAGAGCCTATTTCAGCTGTTTCTACACATTTTTGTTGAAAACAGTTCAGTGAAGGAATATCTTTTTGTTCTTCTGTTACTTTCTGGCTAATTAGCTGGCTAACTTGCAACAAGTGATACATATTTAGCCACAGTTGTCCTTGAACTTTTTAAAACAGATGTTCCTGAATCGAAAAGAAGGAGCCACTGCCTTGCTACCAAGAGTGAAGTTAAGGAACTGTTGAAAGGACTGAAAATGCTCATAAATAAATATGCAGCTTCCTCTATTTTAACTTTTTCAAGCAACAGAAGACCAAAGAGTTTAGCAACAGTTACCAAGTTGGGTTGGACTTAGAAGGAGTTCAGAGTGAAACAGAGTGAGCAGCATGAGCGAAAAGTTTTGGGACTTTTGATAATTAATGCAGAAATGCTTTTAAGCCTTCATGTGGATGACTCAAAGGTGTGTGTCTGTGATTTGTGTCTGTGTGTGTATGTGTGTTAAACAGAGACATGTGTCACCGTTAAAAGCTGCAGTGTTATCGGGAGCAGAGAGAGGAAGTGAGGCGTGAAAACACAGCTGACACCTGGCTGACCTTTACTGAACTTCACCGAGAAGTGACACCACCTACGCCTGAACAAAACTAAGTTTGAGTGCTCGAGCCGGATCGCTGAACCGGTGACACGCTACAAGCTGGACATGACGTCCTTGGAGAGGGTGCTGCCACGGAAATTTAAGTGGAAACAGCATCTTGCTGTGATGCTGTAGCTGTTTAAAGAGCTCTGTATGTCTACTGTACTGACTGGTTGATTGAGTCCCAAGGTTTTTAACAGTAAAAGATTGACAGACATGATTCTTTAAATCTGTGTATTGTTTGTTTTTTCCTATAAAAGTTGAACAAACCGTGAGAGCTGGCGGAGAGAGTGACAGAGTGCAGATAAACCACAGAATAAGGTGGAGATGAAAGACTCAAAATGAGGTCTGAACAGGTCTGTCATCTGTGTATTTTCGAAGTCACTTTCAAATTAGGTTTTCACTGCTTTTATCTGGAGCCAAAAACTGCTTCACAAATTTGGGCAATCTGCCGTTGTACCTTCTCTACACGACAGTGACTTGAGGATATCTAGCGGCTAGGATGAATGTCAACATCTGTGTGTGACTCATCATGTCAAAAGGGATTATGCTCAACTCTTTAAACACTGAACTTTATTTCTGGACATGAAAGGCTCGGGGCTGATTTTCCAAGGACAAATGAGGTACATTAACCCTTTGAATTCCAGTCATTCTTTCTTTGTTGCTAGTTGACAGAACAAGGCCAGTAAAAAACAATCATGGATAAAAGGTTATTTCGCCATTGGCTATCATGGGAAGGAGTTTCTTCATATTTTGTGGAAAAATAAAACACAATATTTCAATTCATTTCATTTAAGAGCCAGAAATGTCACTTTGATGGACATAACTGTTGTTGGAAGGGTTCACAGAGGCATCGGTTGTTCACATCCAGTGACGTGATTGTGTGAAAAAAAAAGGTGTTTACATGGCACTTTTGCCATAAACTTCCATTTCTAAACTTCTGAAAAACCACCTCATGACAGCATAACATTTTTTTATTTTTTTTTAAATTTGAGAGGTTTTTTTTTCAATTTTGGTATTTCGATTACCATTTTTTATCGCAATATTTCACTTCTCAGTTTTCAAGTTTAGGTGTAATGGAAACGCAGCTTATGAAAATAGCCTAAGTCTGTTAAGACCCTGTGTCCACATTTTTTTTTTTTTTTTTTTTTTAACTTAGACCTATTAGTCACATTTAAGGACACTGCCAAAGTCATCTTGAGGAGATATTACACCCATTTAAATGAAGAAAGCAGTATAATGATGCACATGTACTTCTTATAACTAAGAATTCTTAGCTAACTTATAACACCAACAACCATAACTTTGTGTGCAAAGACCAAGTTTAGTAATTGAAGTGACATAACGTCACAGTTGTGCTTCAGCAACACACATGTACTTCTTTGAATCACCCTCTTGTTACATTAGAGTTTTTCCATTCACAGTATAAAGGAGAGGAGAAAAAGTGTCTTACCATTGGCAACAGCTTTCAGTTTCTTCAGGAGTTTGACATGTGAGTCCGGCTTGATAGTGGTGGTAACATAAGGTTCACAGCCCGCTGCATCCAGTAAGGTGTAGTAGTAGAGTAAACGGGCCTGGTCGGTTCCCTCCACAGTGGGAAGAACATACTTGGTCATGTGGCCGTAAAAGGCCTGGGGGTTGCTCTTTAAGGTGCCAAACAAACCGAGGGAGTCACTCCGGGATTCAATATCCTTGGTGGAAAGACTGGAAAGAAAGAAAGAATGAAATCATCACCATTGTCTACTGAACAAAATTCTCTTTACAATCCCAGATCTAAAATTATAATCCATACAGTTTACATAATGGTGTTAATATGCAGCAACAATCCTTCCACTCTCTGATTTCAAAGCTTCTCCATGTGCATATTTAAACGCCTGCTATGTGAGATAATTCGTCTCTGAGAGAAATATCCATTGGTATAAAAGATGTGAAACACTTAGAGGTAATTTCTAGCATGAGGAGCAGCAGATATGTAAGAATCAAATTAAGATTTAAGCTGCTCCCAAAAGCATCAGTAGCCACCGTGCTTTAACAAAGATAAGAGAAAACAGAAAAAAAAAATCGAAATTCACCAACAAGCAAATCAAAAGAAGAAGACTGCAGACTGTATTTGGTTGCAAGAGGTACTTGAAAACCACTTTGCAAAGGCAGCACAGAGAGCTTATCACGGGAGATACAGTCCCTTCAAGTAGATGAGGACTGCTCAGATTATCACTAAGAATATATTTAAAAACTCGGCCATGTCTTCTATGAATCAGGCAAAATGAGGACAAGAGGGAGACAGAAAGGGAGCGAATGGAATGTTGAAAAATGTGGAAACCTATTCTGCAATTTGTTCAAGTCGCACATGACTTATGCACTGTTTCATTTTTCAAAAAAGACAATGTTTTACCACCAAACACAAAGTCAACAAACAGCAGGTGGTCTAGGACGAGTGGAAAGGGATAAAAACTGGGGAGCTGAGGCGGAGAAGGAAAAACCCAAAGAGAGGAGCAAAACAAAGGTTAAACAAGAGACGAGACAAGAAATGGAAAGGCGAAAACGAGGGAAAGCTGGCTGCTGGTTGTCACTGAGGGGCTCTGAGCAATCTGGAGCTTTTCTGGGAGTGTGTTAGTGTGAGTGCATGAGTCTGTTTATCTGTACAAACGGGACAACATCAAAGAGGACAGCGTTTCCTATGGGCTCTGTGTTAGAACTAGCTGGGAGGCTTTTGCTGATGAAAAAAAATACGCAGCATCAGCAGTGTAGAGGTAACAGACAATAAACTCAATAATGCAAAGAACGCTAATCATCGTTACAACAGGGGCTCTTACACTGGAGTCAAAAGCAGCAACTTATTTCAAGTTAGGAGTCACTTTTCTTTCCCGTCTCTTTCCTTAAGTGCACACTCTCCTGAGCCTTCTGAAACCCTGATCGTAGACTGATGTTTCATTATTTAAGCACATTAGCTGCTAAGTGACTGAAGGCAGAGGAAAAGGGAACAATGGGGAGAGAAATAACGTGTATACAGGTAGGACCGGTTGACGTTTTCGACAGGTTTGGTGTCAAAGATTGTTCCCTGGTAAGCCCACACAAGCAGCAGCACAGACGGATGGAAGTGGCTGGTTTCGCCCAGTGTTGATGTCAGGCTCTGCTTCTGCTTGACTGTGTTACTTTTGTTCTTCAAGGCCCTGTTGTCATCTCTTCTTTTGTTTCCCCCCCTCCTCATACCAGTGACAAAAGGTGTTTAGTGCCTCAACTCCTCTGTTCTTGCTTTCGCTTTTAGCATCTCTCTTTCTCACTGCTCCGTAATGAGTCTTCTGCACGCATGCTTTGCTCGCTAGTGTCTCTCTCTCTGCACATAAACAAGGTTTCCCACCTCTCCCTCTCTCTCATGTTCATTTATCTGTGATATCAGGAGCTACTCATTACAATCTTTTTGTTGTTGTTTTGTTTTGCTTCACATGCCAGAGCAGGGAACAATTTAATCCGGTAGAGTACTCCCGATTCTATATTCCCCCATCCCTCCCTTCTTCCCTTCTTACCATAATTTGTGCGTTGTCTCCTCTGGTGACAAAAATAGGCTTCTAATAGTCTTAAATTCAGATGCAGATTTAATTGCTGAGGCCATCTGACGGCCTGAAATCAACTCCAGGCTGGGGATTTGGCAGAGAAGAGATGATTATTCAGCACATCATTGCTGTTTTAATTTTATGCTAGCTCTGTTTCCTTTTTAGTTCAATTAATTCTGTCATTGGTTTATAAATTGCTGTTTAGTGGAGGTTGTAAAACAGTTTTTCTGTTTTAGAGGACAATTGTTTACGATTTTATATGAGGGTTATTTTGCTTAGCTGATTAAGAAAAATCCCTGACACCAACCTTCAATGAGGATTCACAATCCAACCTTGAAGAACAATGTGTGTAAACTTCAAACATCTGAGGTATTGAAACTGAACTCTCATCCTCAATATTGGATGTTGAACAAGTCCTGCAGCAAATAAACCACATTCTTTAACTTACTATTCTTATCTAGCGAGTGGAAAATTTCTAATCATAGCTTTATTACCATTAATATGATTTAAATAACAGAAGAGTATTAAGGCCTCTGGGGTGAGGGGGAAAAGGAGAAAGACTGACTTTTCATAATGCACTTATACCCCTCTTCCACAGAGTTGGTGCTAGTGCTAGTTCCTTGCCAGGGCCTGACTTAGCAACAATTCATTCAACAAAGCACGGGCTCAAAACTGGTTCTTAACAAGCACCAACTTTTCAACTCTTGGCTGAGCCAGAGTGAAGCACTGACGGTGACTGAATGATCATCAATGAAAAACAGCCATTCTTACAAAGAAAAGCTGCCAAGCGAGTAGTCTGTTGTTTTGTTGGAATTTCCTTCCTCCAGATTTGAGGCAGCAATGCATTACCTCTTTTATAGATCAGGTGTAGAAACGTTGTTAATACCAGAAATACGCTGCTATTCAGTGCGCATAGTTTTGATGTGTGGTTTTATTTGGAGGAGGTGCACATCTGTCTTTTTATATACGCTTTGGAAAAAGAAAATGACCAGATTGACCTTAGGTGAAGGCAATTTTTTTGAAACGATAGAAGTTTAGTAGCACTTTATTTCCCATTAGTTTACAGAAAATGAGCTGAATTTTGAAATCAGTTGAAACCAAAGTTTAAAAAAAGGAAGACTAAACAACTTCAACACATTCACCATGACTTTAATAGCAGCTTGAAGATATTAAGCTGACAGCCTTGCCTGGCTTTACAAGGGCATAACATGCCTTCAGCTAAATGCATTGTTCAGATGCTTTGCTAATTAATATCAACCACAACTAAAGCTAACGCAAATGTCAGGTAGCTTTGGGTGTTTTTGTTAAAGAATTATACTTCAACAAACTTAAATTCAAGACTCAGGAACAGAGTCTTGGGCAATATGGTGGAGCTTGGTCCATCTGAGATTTCCATTCTCAAAATGTACATACGTGGGTTTGCAGTTTCAAGATAAGAATATGTATCACTTTAAAGAAATAAAAAGAGTTTTCACAGACCAAGGCAAAAAGCAGCACAGCCAGGCATACAGCAAGACAAATGAGGACCAACGGCTGTATATCAAGTGACAAACCTGGTTGTCCATCCAGCATTTATCTGAGAGGTTCTGTGTGAAGCAAGTACAGTTTTGGCTCAGTCAGGACTACAATTCTTGTGTCGCTGAACCCAAGGTTAGTTGTTACATTTGTTGGTCTGTGCCCTGCTCTCCCTGGCTCTCTCCCATGACACCATGAAACATGCTCCCAGTCACGCTCCCAGTCATAGTCATGCCCCTGGCTTAAACCTTGCAGGATTCCAGTGGACACTGTGTCAATAAACCCAACACTACATCACCTACACACACATGCACACACACACACACACACACACACACACACATAGCCTGTGTCTGGAAGCAGAATTAAAATTCCAACTAAATGTGAGAATATGCCAGAAAAGCTTATTGACATGCAGACAACACAAAAGATACATACTTTCAGTAAATATTTGATATGATGTAATTCACTGTGCCTGAAATGAAATAAGTAGTGAACCATATTTTGGTTCAAGACAAAACAATAAAAAACAAGATATATGGCAGGAGAGAGCAAATAAACCAGCTCAGGAGAAACCAAAGGAATAGGGACAAGAGGGGAAAGCTGCTCACAACTCTCTTTAAATATTGATTTTATTGGCAGACCTCAAGGTCCCTGGAAGGTTTGAGTGTCAGTGTTCAGTGTAAACAGAACAAAGAAAGTCAAAGCTTTAAAAATACACTAAATGTTTTAGCTTCCTTTGAGGTTTCTTTGCCACCCGTGGATCTCAGCAACTGAAAACAAAAAAACTAACCTTCAAGCTATGATTTGATGGAAGAAATGATCAACTCAGAGTAAAAAAGTGGGCTGCAAAGCTGGCGCATTGGTTGGTGTGGTGGCCTCACAGCAAAAAGGACATGAGTTTGAATCAGGCAAGCTTTCTGTGTGGGGTTTGCATGTTTACTCTGTACATTTGTGAGTTCTCTCCAGCTACAGCCCAGAAACATTCTCATCAGGTTAGTTGGTGAATCTCAATTCCCTGAAGGTTTGAGCATGGGTGTAAAAAACGTGTCCGTCTCTGTGTGTCAGCGCTGTGATTGACTAGCAACCAGTCCAAGGTGTACTCCACCTTGAAGGCTCTGGCCACCTCCGACCCTGAACAGGTTAAGCTGTAGAAAATAGATGGATGGAGTAAAAAAAGTCTTCACAAAGCTGTCAATATCTAATACAGTTTGAACTTTTACTTGCCGGAAGACTTCAACAGATGTACAGCGGCACAATTCAAAGGTATCCTCGGTGTCTCTGTGGATTCCTCATTAGACTCAAAGCAGAGCAAATCTTGAGGATGAGCACGACAGAAAGGTGCCACAAAAGACTATTTATTTCTTATCACAGGCGAACACTGATCCGCAGAAAAAAGCAGCTGCCAGCGGCAGGTTCTCGTTTAAATGAGGAGCTTGGAGGTGTGCTGTTTGAAATGTCAAACGTGATGATGGTTTGGATCAGCTGACAGTCAACTGATGCTGAGCACATAATTTTTTCTGCGCCCTGCTGCAGGAAATCCAAGCTGTCTTTGTTCTACCTGAAGTCATTCACACTCATTAAGCGAAACAAACTTAACATAAAAGAGAAAACGTTACCAAAGAAATTAAGACTCCAAAAGAAGCTGGAAAACTTGAGACTTGAGGGTGTTTCCAAGCAGCGCATCTGCACCCTCTTTGTTGATGGACAAGTCATTTAAATGGTTTAATAGCTGTCATTAAAGAGTCAATATACCCGGCTGGAATTCATGTCCCCAAAGGCTGACAGAGTCCATCTACAAAGAGCTACGCACAGCAAGAACAGCTGACGACGGTGGTGTTTAGCAATGCATTGATTCGTCCGAAGCGTTCAGTCTGTGTTAATAGGACTGTCTGAGGGACACTCTGGCTCCAACATCCATCTCTTCTTCCTTTATTCATCTGGTCAGGCCTTCCCTCCCCTCTCCATCGCTCCCTTGTCACAGACCCTATCAGTATTTCTCTACCTAACAATCTTCTCCTACACCCTGTTGTTTGTAACACTTAACAATGAACCCACAGCTCTTGGGAATCATTTCACTTGAAATATATTTGTGTGTTTTTCGTTTTTGCCTTCCTCACAGTGGCCTCCAAAGTCTGGCAAACATGTTTACATAATCTATTTAGTTTTTACACAACATGCCAATACTGATGCAATGTTATTTTAACTTAAGTGCATTAGAGATAAAAAATATATATATACATATGCTTATCTTATCTAAGCAGAGACAGGACCAAACTTTTGACCAGGTTTGCTCCATTGGGTCAATGACTTATGCAGGTGTGACATGAAATATGAATCCTCAGTGTCACTCAGTTGTATCTGAGGAAGAGTTTTGAGACCTCTCATCATCACCCTAACTTAAGTCGATCAAGGGAATAAAAAAGAGGAGTTGAGGCGGGCTTGTGCCTCTTCAGTGGCACTTTTGAGTGAAAGACTTGTAATCCTGATATCTTCTTTTTTTCTAAAAAAAGGCTGTACCTTAAATGGCCTAAAGAAATAGTCGTGTTCATGACTATTTCAGTGATATTTTTAAGAGTTTATATATTTGGGGCATTTTTGTATCGTTTTCTTAGGACACCTAATGAGGGACAGGATTTGTGTAGAGGCCATCTGCATCTCAGTACTTGTCCTGTTCAAATTTTCACAGGCACTTTTGGTATGGTGTGGTAAAAAATATTTACTTGTTTGTCAGTTGGATCCAGATTCCACTCAAAATGTAATGGGTTCTCACTTGGCCTAAGCTACAACCTTACACCAAGTTTTATGAAGAATGTGAAATATTAACAAACCTGAAAAAAAAACAGAGAGACTTGCAGTGGTAATGAAGTATTCGTTCTTCTGCTAGACTAAGTTTCTTTCACATAGCAGCCCCAAGGCCTAAATCTATCTTTTACCAGAGCTCAAGCCATATTATTTTTCATAATTTTCAGATGCTTTCTTTTAACTCCAGCTCCAGTAGGGGAGCTGGTTGGAAAAACAGATATAAGGGTTTGTGAGGTTACTTATTGATAAGGTTAGAAGGCTGCTTGCCCAGTAGATGTTTGCCCCCAGAGTCCAATAAGTTCCTGGAAAAACCTTACAAAACAATGTTTGGTCACTTTGGTGGCTGCAACTTTTTTATTTTTTACACTGAACTGTTGAACTTTTGGATGATGAATTTTAATTGCAAAATTAAAGCTGCTGTGTGGAGCTTCTGGTTGAGTCAATTTCAAAACTCTGTGGACAAACTAATATGAAAATCTTTTTGCTGAGCCTGCTCATAAATCTGCCAGTAGGGTCTGATAAAAATCTAATTCAGCTGTCTTTTAACCATCAAATTCATCACTCACTTTAATCTTTCTCCATGGAAGATGTAAACAAAACACATGTCTGACAGTGACTCTGTTGCAGCCCTGACTGGCTTACAAAATATGCAATAAAGAAATAATCTAAGTGTCAGTCAGGCCTGCTCTTGCAGCTCACAAAGACTCATAATTATTGATTATAGTCCAATCTTCCCAATTAAAAATTTAAATTCATAAGATTTGATGATGAGAAACCCTTTTCTTATTCCTCTTAATCCTAGCACAGCCCCAGAACTGGACTTGGTCTCATGACACTTTGGAGCGGCTGTCTGCTGCTGGAGGCAAAAAACTAGAATATCTAAAAAGAAAAAAGCCTTTCCTTACAATGATCAATAAAACTTTAAATTCCATCTCACACTCATGCTCTTTCTGTATGCATCTTTTCCTTTAAGCTCCCCCTCGCTCTGCTATTTATATCAGTCCCTGCGTCCATCCATCCGTTAAATCAATACGCATTGCAGATGCTTCTAGTCAAGATTAGAGGATGAATATTCTTCACACATTTGTCATGATCTTGAGATTTTGTAGGAAACTCTGTCTGTCTCACACACACATACACAGTATAGGAGCAGCGGTTGGGTTAAAAGAAGGTGCAGGTTGTAATTTATCGATAAGTGGAGCCCATAAACCATTTCCTTATATCAGAATGTGACAGGGGGATATTTATCACAGATGTTCATACGTGTGCACGCACACACCCACAATCCAGCATACATCTCAAAATCTGCTGAAAAAGCATTCTATTAAAACAAGGAAAGGTGCAGAGCTAGTCAGATCCAAAGCTGGGAAGTCAGAGAGCAAATAAATTATGGAAATAGACTCTGACACACACATCCCCCTGTGCCACTAAAGCACAAATAAACACACATACTCACAACACATTTCATTTACCCTGGAGGGCTCAAAGTGTGTTTTTAGGTTGGCAAGTTGGGGCATTATTCAGAGGCAGTGCTGCTCACTTTTTCACCTCATCCTTCAGCAATTTAACATTACGAGTGTCCAGGAAGTGCATACAAATTAAAGACTAAGGCAGGAGAAATCACAAATACACATGCAACAGGTTTCTTCATGAAAGAAGATCTTCCCTTCTATTCTTCCGAACAGAAATCAACACCATCTACAGTAACCTCAACATCTCCAGTACCTTCCCACCTCCCCCCACAGCTCCCAATCCTCCACCACTAAGCCCTGATTTAAGTTTTCCCAGTGCTCCCAGGAAAACTGCACATCCTCATGACTGGAATGAAAATGTCCCCCTGCACCCTGGACACCATGCCATCAAAATTCAACAAGGCCGGGCTCCCTGCTCTCACCACTGATCACTGCCATCGTCAGCTCCTCCCAAGGCCCAACCCAGACAACACACACTGCAAAAAACTGGAATCTAAGCAAGTGCTTATGCCTAACCCTAACTAAAAATAAATATTTTTAGGCTTAAAATGAGCCATATTCACCAGACCAGTCCAGAAAAATGTGTTTTTCAAATGATCTAAAAACAAAAATGTCTGAATTGCCCTCAACAAGGAAAAAAAAATGGCCAATGGGGTAAGAAAAGGTTCACATGTTCTCAGGCAATTCATTTTTATCTTTTGGTATCTTGAAATAAGACTTATGTCTGGACTAGAAAGGAAAATGTAGCACATATTAAGTCCAAATTTTTTTTTTGTTGTTAACATAAGACATAAACACTTGCTCAACTTTCAGTTTTTTGAAGTATAACTATTTCCGGCCCCATCACCAACCCCCTTTCTGTCTTACACACTGGGATGTAACCGAAAAAATACACAAGAACGGCAGCTGTTAATCATTGTAAAACATAACTTAAACCCTGTTTTTAGCTTCCAACATTTAATGAAAAACCAACATCTCAGAGAAATAGAGGACTTGAACATGATGCAGCCAAATCATATCTTCATAACACTACAGCAGGAGAGTGTAACATTTCTTCTTGGTGTATTAATCTTAAAATTTTACCACCTCCCATCTGGAATGAATAGTGGAGACAGAGTTTTTGACCTGTTGCAGCCAGCCACCAGGGGGAGCAGTTATTGTCAGCCTCACTTCTAGCCAAGCGGAATGGCGTACTAATTTTCATAGTCTATGATTCAAACAATTCCAAAACAGCTTCAAACACAGGAACAAAACAGCTCTCTCCTCCTTTCTGCAGACTCCAGACACTTCTGCATTCTCATCCTCCTTAAAGTCACTTTTTCATCACTCATGTTTCTATCACTGTACTGTTTCATATAGTGTTTTATCCTCTGTAGAGCTTCTTTGAGTGTCTAGAAAAGTGGCTTAAGATTTCTACAGGGTAAGACATTAAAAGTGATGTGAACCAAGAAGTGCAGAGAGGTAACATGAGGTGAAAACTCACTTGCAGATGTGTGATGGTATTAGTGTTTGTGTGTGTTTGTACCCGCTATCTGAGAAGAGGAACTCGAGGTGAGTCATGTAGACCTCCCACAGAGGAACACTGTAGCGCTTAGCCAGGGAAAGAGCGATTTTATACACGTCGTCATCCAGCGTCCTTTAACACACAGGGGATAAAAGTTCTGATCAGGTTTCTTCACATCAAGGCAGACACAACTCCCACTCGCAGTCATGAGTGGAATGTAAAAAATGCACATCAAACAGAGCCCACCTTGCAGATATCATTACATTACAAACCCACTGTGACTGTGATTATTTTTTAAGCAGACAAACTTGAGTCAAAAATACTCCATACTTACTCTGTCAAGCCAAGGATTGTCTCCTTCTTGTAGTCTGAGTCGGAGCTGAAGCGCTGGACGTCCACTCCACGGCCCAGCCCCTGTAGCACTTGAGCCTGTGTGAAGTCTGTCAGACGCTCATTGTACACATGCAGCTGGCTGATCAGCTTCTCTAACTCCTCGGGCCAGTCTGAATACGCAGACACATGCTGTGTGACCAATCGAATCAGCTCTTTTGGATCAGCCTGGGAAAAAAGGGAATAATACACATAGTGAGGGGTTCCTTTGAAATCACTTTTATATGAATGAGACAGATGTCAGGTTGTGGTGATCCTGACCATCAAAATTTTATCAGTGCATCTTTCAGTCTCATTGTTTTTTATCTGTTACTTCTTTTCAGGATTCCTGAGATTTTATGGTCACATGAAAATATCATAAAAGCAGTTGTGCAGATGGATGAACAGACAATCCAAACCCATAATGCCCCTTGCAGGAGAGGAATAAAAAAAAGTAATATGTTGATTCATTTTATATGCCATAAAATTGAGTTAGCTTGTGGCTCCCAACCTCCAATTTCCAATATGCGCTTCTGGTATCAGTTCTTTGATAGTTGTACTTTCACTCCCAACGACTTGTCAAATTGAAAACTATATTATTTTGCTGATATTGACTTCTACACCTCCACCATATTAAACAGACATTGACGGATGTTCTGTTTTTGTTGTTAGATTACTCTTGCTTCTGTCATTTCCTGTCATGATTTCTACATCAATATTTAAATGTGATTTAAAAAGGCATACAAAGGGATATGAACATACATAGGGCCTGATCTACAAAAGGTTTGCATAAATTTCAAAAATTTGATGGCACGTGCCGAGCGTATTTACTGATCAGGTCCACTGTGAATCCCATCTGTTTACAATGAGGGAAAAAGCACACAAAATCCTTCTAGTGTGCCTGTTGTCATGAATATGCAGATACGCACCAGAAATATAAATGATCAAACCTGAAGCTGATTGCGGTCATTTATTTTGCATCTACATTTAGCATGTTTGGCAAAGGCAAACTGGCAAGGCAGATCACACAAATGGCTGCAGTCAATGTTGCAAGAAGGAGGCACAGGTGCAGTGACAGACGAGGTGCAGATCCTCTGTGCATGTGTCAATATGTTTTGACTGTCAGGGAAAAAAGATCTGTAGAGACATATCATCCATCCAGAAATGCCACCTTTGAGTTGCTGTATTAGTTAAGGGCTGATTTGGGCTTCATTCTCTTGTGTCTGGATCATTCCAGCACATCAGCACAGTTAGTGCTGGTGTCTTCCAGAGCACATTATCTGGTGTGCTGTCCTAAGTGTTGAATGCTTTATCCTGCAGAATGGCCAAGTATATCCCCACCATAAATGAGCTTAAATATTGTGGCAGACTTTGAAACAAACAAAACTGAACTTTATTTCCTCCATCATGGACTCAAACTCCAGAGCTCCAGATGTCATTTTTTGTTTACAGCCACTCTGTTCTCAAAAAAGCTCTATGGAGACAGACTGTAGCACACGTAAAATCCTGAACAGGTTGGTACTCGTCACTTTTCCACCAGTTATCAACAACTTGCCCACTAATGGCATGTGCTACATTTCTTTTGCCCACACAATTCAGCACTCATTATTTAGGATCTTCGTAGATCAGGCCCTTAGTGCTTCCAATAATGTGCAGCCTTCTAGGACCTTTACAAGAAACTGGGGTTATGTGTCTCAAATATCTGACAATTTCTTTCTTTTGCCTTACAAAGTATTATCCACCTTAGAGAAAAACTTTATCCTAGTCTTCATCTTTTTTCTTTTCCTTATAACCTGTAGTTGATTTGAAAAGCAGCAGTCAGAATGATACAGAAGTTACACCGCACAGTTTGAGCCAGGTTGACCAAAAGTGAACTGCCTTTATGGCTTATCATTAAACTAAGTGATACGCTGAGCTTCAACCATCCTGCACTGCGTGGTGTCAAAAATTTCACAGTTCTTTTGCGGCTCTGCCATGAAGATCTAATGAGACTATTTTCAAAAATTGCAGTAATTTCCCAAAAAATCTGCGGTTAAAAGCGGGGGCACACAAACTACTCTGCCACTTCTTCCACTATTTCGCTTCCAGGAGGAAACTGACTGCTGCACCTGAGTTAAATCAGGCAACCCAATGGACCCATTTTTTCCTACATGGTGAGAAAATATGGGTAAATATACCAGGAAACATAACTGCCACAGTCATTCAGGCGTATGGGGAATCCAACTGTGGACACAGTTATGATTGAGAATGTGAAGCACAGGAAGCGGTAGCTGGATGTTGTATCTCACTCATCACTTTTGTTTTGATTAAATAAGATCCTGAACTTGGTTTTCAGCATCCTATTTCTATTGCCCAGCAGGACAAGATGGTTTATTTGCTGATCTTATTTGCATAAGATAATTATGGCTGCTAGAAATGTGTTAGCTTGAAGAAAGAGGTGCGCCTCCGCCTCTGTGTGTCTCTTCCTGTACACAGTGAGTGTGTGTCTCTTTGGATGTGGCCTTAGTGGCAGTCATTGTGGCAGATTTAGAGCTCAAAAGCAGGATGGCAGAAAAGAGAGGAGAGGACGGGGAAAAGAGGAGATTATTCATGCATAAAAAGTAAAGTCAGGGATTCAAAGGAAGGGAGAAAATTACCCAAAAAAAGTGAGGAAATTAGAGGTAGACTTGTAATTGTTAATACTGGCATCACTTTTTGGACTCATTTTTCAAACATTGGAGAATGAAATGGAAAGAGAACCAGAAAGAGAGAGAAGAAAGTCAGCTGTCTCTGTGATGGACAGGCCTGTGTTTGAAGAGATTTATTGAAATAAGGCTTTCATGATGAAATACTGTTTGCATTCCCTCACTCACTCTCTCTGTCATTCATCCACATTACTTTGTCCTTTTGGCTATGTGGATAATATCCTCCCTCTCGCCTCCCAAAACTTGAATCCTTCACATTCTTTATCCCTTTCCTCTCACTTCTTAAGAATCTCTCCAGTCCTTCCTCTTTTTAATAAGTAGTCTTCGCAATCCTTTTTCAAATCAAGAAAAGACAGCTCTAATTCTCCTTTTTTTAATCTAATTACATGCTTTTTAACGGACAGTCTCAAAAAAGCCTCTTTAATTCTTCAAAGGAAAAGATGTATAAACTGTATGTTCAGTGTATCCACAGAAGGCAGTGTGTGTGTGACGGTGCACATCTGGGAGGAAGCCAACTCTTTTCTCTGTTCTCAGGGAGGAGAGGAGCAGTGTGGAAAATTAAAAAATAACGAAATAAATAAGAAATTCTATGACTCACCTCAAATCTACTCAACCAAGCTTTGCTCTCTCATTTTCAGTCGTAATTTCCCATGTTATTATATTTAATACACAAGCTCAAATCTATCCAAAAATGTCTGTTTTTCCTTTCCCTAAGCTGCCTGGTTGAATATGTGAAATAAAATCGTATTAAAAGTGCTCAGAAATACTCCGGTAACTGTTATCATGACCTCATTCTCAATATTACATCAGGCAGTGCTGTCTTTAAAAGGTTACATAACTATGAATATGCAACATATGTCATAAGAAATATGTGTTTAATGTGGCTGTGATTAATTAAAATTGCGGGGGTTCAATCTCTGAGGAGATCACATTTCTACTCATGTCTTCTGGAAAGATTTTGAAATTTCACAAAAAAAAGAGTTTACTCAATATCTCATAGTTAATCTTCGTGGGGCCATGAACATTCCTACATACACTTTATACCAGTCTTGTTGATAGGAGTAAGCCTGAGCTACAGGGTAAGCTTTGCTGATAAAAAATATGACAATTATCTTAATCACAAGGGTTCATCCTCTGGGGGGGGTCAAATATCTCAAGCCAGTTCCATCCATAAATCTTTTGATCAATTTTTGACAAATTTTGTTACAAAACATAAAACAACAAAAATGGAAGTACTCATAAAAAGACAGAGACACATGAGACCCTCAAGATTCATCATCTGATGGTCATGAATGTTTCTATCAAAT
Source organism: Thalassoma bifasciatum (assembly GCA_008086565.1). Lineage (NCBI taxonomy): Eukaryota > Metazoa > Chordata > Actinopteri > Labriformes > Labridae > Thalassoma > Thalassoma bifasciatum. Next base: position 27,812 of record RPOG01000256.1, on the reverse strand, counting down.
TAGTGTCAGTTAACTAATTCAGTGTTTTATCAATATAAGATACTTGCACTTGGGGGTTTATTGATGTGTGGGGGACAGTGAATCATCAAAGTCTCAAAGTCTATCCTTCGGGAGCCATGAACGTTTCTGCCAAAGCTCTTTTTTGTTCTTATGCCTTAATAACTAGATTAAAAAGCTGAGAGTAAAAGGAACGTGCAATTTGCTGGAGTTAATCTCCTGGGGTGATTGAATAGGTGGGTAAAATTTCATGAAAGTCTTTCAGATAACTTTTTCAACTGTATGGCTGCAGAACAGAAAAGTCTGGAAACGCTGTATTTTGGTTCTTCATAGTCTCTATAGAGGACTGTGAATGAACAAAAAGTATATGACAAAAACGAAACTGGATTAAAAGGAAAAAAAAACATTCTAAACCCAGGAACCATGCTATCATTCTTGCAAGGACCAGTTCTCCTGCTTCTCCAACCAGTCTACCAGCCTTATAATATCATTCTGATCACAAGATTGTCATTCAGTTGAACCACCAAGATAGGAAATGTGTCTTTAAGGGTTTTGATAGTAATGCTTAATTGCTCGGTTTTTAAAAGCATCTCTCTTTGTGTCTCTGTGTTGTAACAACCTCATAGGGGTTAAAGAGACGTACACTTCCCTCTCTTGAGACTAAGCTAGTAATAATCTTAATGAGCTGTGTTTATGTCATGTCAACCACTTAGCTATACAGTCAGTGGCCTCATTAGCACTAATTCTGCAAATGGTGTAAACAGTATGTGCATATGATTAGGAGGATACCAAGGGGAAGAGGAACTCACTTTGAAAGGAATAATCACTTCACAAAGAGCCTCGGCAGCACTCTGGGTCATAATCTACCATGAAGGGGAATGATCACAGGAAAAGATACAAGGCGGGTTACTCAACACAGACAAAAGACTAAATAATCAAAGATTGAGAGATAAGTTTGTGTCAAATATTCACAGTAAACTGCAACAGAGCAGCTAGAGTGCATATTTGTCTAATAGGACCCTTTCTGCAGCCCTTCTCCTCTGCACTGCTCCCATGGGTAAAATATAGGCTGCTAATGATTGCGGTACAAGGGTACAATTTGTACAAGTGCACAATTTATACGAAGAGAGGGAAGTCATTGGGTCTGTGGTGCTTCTATGTGATGGGGAAGTCATTCGGTCTGACTCATTATTCTGGTCAATTCAACAAGAAGGAGTGGGCTCAGCAGTCCAGCACTTCCAAGGTCAGCTAACACGGGCAGACAGTTTGAACCCAGTTGAAGCCATGAATTCAAAAATCATCTGCTAAGGCTAAAGGCGATAAGCAATGTCAGTGAATGTGCTATTTTAACCAATGTTTCCAATGCCACCGGGGGAGCCCTTTCACCTCCTTTGATGATAGCACTTTCCCACCAAGTAAATTCTGCAGTAAACTTCAAAAGACAAAAAACTAACACCTTTAAAATCTCCTTGAATAACAAATTTCTAAACCCAATAAATGTGAGAACAGTCTTTCCAATTCACTGACTCCATGAGTATATGACCTGAAAGTGGAGAATCTACCAGTGATTAGTGGGCTTTCATTGTAAATCTTAACTTCCTAATGAGATGTTCAAAAAGCTAAGCGGTTTTTCTGCATGATTTACTCCAAAATCGTGCTCTGTCTCTCTAAACAGAACACTGAAAATGCTTTGAATGTACTTGTGTGTGAGTGTGTGATGGGTAGGAACGCAGACTGCAGGTAAAGAGGAAAATCTCAGTCCCTTCCCTCAGCAGGCTGATGTATAGCAACCATAATTTTGCTTAGCACAAGCACGCTCACTCACACAATCAGGAAAGGCCCTCACATGAAAGCTCGGACAGGCACGGGTAAACAGACCTATACATAAACAAGGCTATTGTGCGGTATCGTGTAAACACCACAAGCAGAACAATTACGGTAAAGAGCGGTTTCTATTTTGCAAACGAGCACTTTAGTCAGTATAATGAAAACTTCCAGTGCACGCAAGTGGAAATCGGCTCATTATGCCTGGGGGAATAATGGAAACTCAGCCGTGTCATTGAGCCTGGCGCTGCTCCGTCATGCCTGGGAGCCGTAATCAGTTGGGAAAGTAACAGCTAAAGACTTTGAAAGTCAATGGTTTGAAACGGGATCTTCAGGAGGCAGAAAGCTGTGGTTTTCTTTAACCAGACAAACAATACACTTCAAAGTGTGATTAACAAGATCACTTGATTAGGCAGCAAAACCAAGTTTAAATGAAAGAAACAATCTTTATCCCTGAACAGAAAAGTGCAACATTTATTGATGCTGGGAAACCAGAGAGGGAAAAATCGATGTATCATGTATTGCCAATACTGGATAACCTGCCAGCACACTTTTTCTTAAAAAAAAGACTCTCTCTAAGTTATTTGCAGTCATTTCTTGTGAAACAAAACAAAAGATGAAACTATAGCCTTGCTTCCACCAGGCAGTCTGGTATGGATCAGTACAGTTTGGGTCAGATCGGTAAAGCCTGATCTTGTGCATGTTTCCACAGCCAACTGTACTCTGCTTGATGGGCCGAATGTCGAGAGCAGCTTCAGCTACGTAAAAGCGTAACGTCACTGGAGCGCTACACAGTGTGCCCCGCAAATAAATGCAACAGAGAAGAAATTAGCGGCATTGTAAACAAAGAGCAAGATGGAGGACATCCAGCAACTCTTCTACTTTGTGATCAGCATGTGGCTCTTTATTCCATAACGTAATGAAGCTTTGTTTCAGGAAAGTCTGCGTGGGGGTTGTATGCCGTTCTTTATTACCGCTGTTGCACAGGAAGTTACAGTTCTTTTGACCAATCAACGTACTGCAGTGACTATAGCCCCACCCCATGGGCCGGTTTGGTGCGGCTTGGCACCCCAACGGAAGGGTACTGAAAAGTGGAGCGGTACGGGTCACTTACTAGGGGACCCGAACTGGTTTTGGTCCATGGAAATGCCACAAAATGCGTGCCGTACCGAGACGAACCGAACCGATCCGCTTGGTGGAAACACGGCTTAACTTATTGATCAGGGCTGACTAGTCATGTAGGAGGAACTTGACTGATGCAGGAGCAGGTAACAGGCAAATTACATCACTGCCAACTTTTTCAATCTTTAAACTGCACAAAAAAAGTGTTTCGCAAATTGCACAATATCTTCTTGAGATCTTGTAAAAATGTTGAAGTTACTGAATGAAACGCCAAGGTTTACCTATAGCTCAGCCCCTGACACACCTATCAGAAGGATGGGGTTTGTGGAGCAGAGAGCCTTAAAGGGACAGTAGCCAAAACAAGGCATCACAGACAGAGACCTAATATGAAAGCATAATACTTCTTCTTTAAAAGTCACAGTATGAAGAAAAAGTCAAACTAAGATGAAAAATCAGCCCACAGTACATATTATGGTCAGTTCAGTGTAATTACGGAAGACAAACGACGCTGAGGTGAAAGTGTGTGTAGCTCCTGTGTTACACTTGTAGTGGTATAGATTTCCTCCTAACGACTGCATTTGTGTCAAGTCCCCAAAGGCGCTCTCCACAGTCCCCATTCTTTCACTCCTAAAAGATTCAAACAGATTTCTGCACATGAAAATCGAGTCACATGCAGAGAGGAGTTGAATGTAAAGGGGATATTTTTATTCATTATCATTCCACAAATTGAATTGTAATAAATGTAATTCCAGTGAGGCGACATGTAATGCATCATACCTTTACTTTATATGATTACATTGGATAAGTTCACAATAATTACATCACTCTAGGCACCATGTGCCCTGCTCAGCTGTGATGTGACAATAATGGTTTATAAATTGTATTATATGCATATGTGGTAAATTTTTAGAGCTCCAGTTGTAGGATTGTCAAGATATGATAAGGAAACAATGTGAAAAGACAATGTGTTGATATGACAAGACGGAGCAGTATGCAACAATAAATCCTTTTTATAGATTTAAATTTATGACTGAAGGTTTCTCTGAAGTGGCACTTTTCACAAGGAAGATGATGTAGTTTCATCATTTATAATATCTAAGATGGTTGCTTTGTTTTTTATGAGTAAAATCTGCTCTAAAATACTGAGTAATCAACTTTGATTCAGCATTCCTTTCAATTTAAGTTTTCATGCTCCCATTGCAGGCAGTGCCAAATCCAAAACCTTTGTATCTGCAGAATACTGAGGAGACAGACTGTTGATTGAAGCCTTAAAAACGCATCAAACGCCTCCTGTAAACCCTCTGAGAGTTGTGTTCCTATTTGCAATTGAATGACTTCTGTGGCTGGAGTGTTTGGTGTCTCATTGCCTGGGTATGAAATTATGTGATAGCGACAAGAGAAGTGAAGGAGTGTGAGAGTTATTGAGACACAGCGTTACTGCTCTTCAAGTGGAGAGTGGGAAACACTTGGAGACAGGTTGACACACTGCTACGTACACACACACACACACAAATACACCCCTTTCTGCCAAGCGGGAACAGATATAACACTCTGAGGCACAATAACGAGACACCTACTGTTACATGCTAAAAAAACAGTGTAAATAGAGTGTTTAATAGATTCATTTAACTTTGTTGTTTATTGATTAAGTGTAAGAAACCAGCTGAGAAGCAGAGACAAATTTTCGATCAAACTGTGAAGCCAAAAGATGTAGCGCTCCCCCTGCCGACCCCCTGTGGCGTAGGCCATTAGTCCTGCCTCTGGCTTTTAACAGATGTAACGAAGGTCTAAACAAGAAATGTAAATACACGTCAAATTAGTTTTGGTAGTTTGTGGAATTTGTGTCTAAGTGCTAATCTTTTGGGATATTGTTATTTGATTGATTGAAAAATCAAGCTCCTGCAGTGTTATGCATCAGAATAGAAAAACAGAGGATTGGCAAAGGAAAACATAACAAACACTGAGACTAAAGGGATTGATCTTTCCTTTACCACATCTGCTCTGCTGTAGACTGTACTGACCTGGAGGATCTTTGGCATTTTATCACTAAGTGTTACCCACGTAACAGAAAAGACGTGACGTCAATCCTGTGGCTGTAGCAGTCGAGTTGCTTCTGTGAAAACCTTGATTGCACAAACACAATATGTCGGTTCCCATAGAGGTGACTGTAAGGCGGTAAAGCTGACAATGAGCAGAAACGAAGGCACATTGTCCCTTTTATCTTCAAGATTTGCTGTCACTACTAGCCACTCCATGATGTTGTGATTCTTTCCTCAATAATTGTACTGAAAGGGGTAGGGGTGGTTTTAGAGTGAGTGACAAGGACAGACTGACATGCACATGTGAGGGGGGGCGTGGTGCTGAATCTAATCAAGACGCTGCACCTAGACACAAGAACGCTCTAGCGTCTGGCTGGAGGAGAAACATGTGCATAAAAGGAAGAGATGGAGGATGAAGAAGAAGGAAGCACAATTGATCACACACTACCATAACAGTACCACAACTATACTAAAAAAGCGTGAAAGAGGGCAGGCTGGCCGGGAAAAGAGCGATGTAGTGACAAAAGAGACTGTCATTCTAGCTGACTTTTGCGCTGGTTTGTTTGGGACAATCACTGTGTCTCTTCCTCTTTCATCCCCCTCATGCTGTAATTGTGGCAGGGTGAGTTACAGCACACCCAGCATGTGAGTGGAGTGAAGTGGCAAGAATTTCCGCTCGTGCTGCTCCACCTATTACTGAACCAAGATTGCATCCCGCTTCACTCCCGTATTTCAAACAATATGTTCTGATTGTCATTCTTATTTTGGGCATGTTTTAGACTTGTGATGTGAGCGGTGACGGGGCAAAACTCGAGCAGGACAGCGCCCACTTGGCCTTCCTGTCATTGAAAGAAATATCCCACTTTTCAAAATTCACCCACTCCTCTCCCCACTTGCTCGCTCACTCGCACTCCGCTCCACTGTCATGCAGGGATAGGGAAATTTTGCACTCACCCGACATAAAAGAGACCCACAGCTTTCTGGTGACAATCAGGGAAATAATGTTCTTTTAGAGACTATCTGGATTCTGTCTTTTGAAACTAGGCAATCTGTGGAGATTTATCTACGAATATGGGTAAAATATGATCGTTCTTGTTAGAAGAGTGCTCATAGGAGGCTGCCATCTTCAGCTGACCCTTATCTCTGTCTTTAAACCCTTCATAACCCACCATATCAAATCTGCTAGAGCATATTTTTACAGTTTTACATGCTTCAGTGTCCTTTTTAACTTTACAACTTTAGCTATACATCAATAAAACCCTTATATCCCAAACTTTAATATAAGACACAGGCTTATGTCCAGGCTAACTAAAAAGTGCTCAAAAAAGTGCAAAAAAAAAAACTTTAAAACTTAAATTTCTTAACATATTTTTTAATACGGAAATGTCATGGCTGCATTCCTCAAAAATGTAAATTCAAAAACCATGATGACATGTATTGAACATAGGGAGCCATCTGGATCCTTAAGTTCTTGTTGTTTTTTTTTTTTTGTTTGTTTAACTGGATTTTGTACGCAAAAAAATAAACAATCGGTCTATTTCATCTGTTTTTGAATCAACCACCAATTGAAAATGAATTGCAAATCATAGAGCCAGCACTATGCTTTAAAAAGTTAAATATTTGAGGGCTCCCCCAGTGGTAACAATAAGTAACAGCAATACTTTTTTTTTTTTTCAGGGGTAGGGGCAGGGGGTTGAACAGCCATATATTACATGTGAAAAATCATTTATCTTTACAGGAAGGCCAAAATTCAAAGAGACACCTGACTTTTTTTCATTAATAAATATTACCTCTATTCTCAATCTGTGATACCTAAAGGTTGTATTACACCTCTTTATATCTCTCAAATCATAGTAGAATCAATCAAGGATGTCAGATGCCTTGGATATCATTTTTTCTTCCACTTATTTTGATAGATGATTGTGGAATTTTATTTGGTATTTAGTCTTGTATCCATGATGTTAAAACTCTATAGGTCTCCATGTGATTAAGCCTCAATCAAAACACTCCACTTCCCCTGGGCGTCCTGAAAAAGATGAGGTTTATTACACGTTTACAGTCTATTCCTGTGAGGTTATACGTGCCGTTCTAAAACGGTAAACCAGGCATTAAATTGGAAGTGGTTAAGACGTTGTAAAGTTGGATATTTTTCAAATGTTTCATCTCATGTCTTTTAATCTACTAAATACTCTCCAGGAGTAATCACTGAATCTCTCTTGTGACCCGTTTCTTCTGTCTTCAAGGGTATAACACACTTAAATAAATATAAGTGAAGTGTCTCTTCATCCGACATGTTATTTTCTCCTCACCCTCATTTACAATGCAAATCAATCTCATGCGAGAAATCCTGATATCTGCACTCTGTCATACATATCTGAAATTAAATATCACGAGTTGTACAACGCGTGCCCTCCAGAGATAAGAGAAAGCAGGAGATCTAAAGGAAGCATGAGAGAAATGTATAAAGTATGCAGCGTCAAGATAGCATTGTGGACAGAGAGGCCTGTGATTTGACAAGAGTGAAACAGAACAATGGGAGGAAAGACTCAAGTATGGAGAAAGGAAGAGCAATATAATGTTGACAGGAAACGACACATAAAAACAGAACTGTCATGTCAACAAAGCAATTCATTACAGCTAACTGACAGAGAAAGACGTAAGAAAAGTAAAGGGGCACAAAGAGCATTCACTGGAGAAGAGAAGTAAAAATTCAGTGGTGAATGCACAGAAAGACACCAAGAAAGAAGGGTTTAATGGTTTTCTCTCCTTCTATTTCTATCTGTGTTGGAGCAAGAGTTGTGACCACCTCATCAATAAGAGCTGAGTGAAGGCAAGACCTGGAACACAACGATAACAAGCACACACTCTGGTAGAACACATTAAAGAGAAAAAAAACTCAAAGGCAAAGAGATAAAAAGAGAAGAAATGAGCAAAAAATGAAGGTACAACTGCCAAAGTGCAGCACCGAGGAGGAAGAAGCTGTATATATTTTAAGTTAATGGACTTGAACTTCACTCGAGGCAGGAGGTTGGGAAGTGATTACTGCCATTAGGATGCAGGGAGAATGCGTGTGTGTGTCTGTGTGTCTGTGTGTGTGGCTGAGCATGTAGTGTTGAGCAGAACTTTTTATTGTGTAAGCGTGTGTTTTCCACACGCTGCCTTGACCTTGAATGTCAACGGGGGACACACTTATCCACTTCTTCAGCAGGCCTCTTTTGCTTTCCGTTCTTTTATTTCAACATTTTACCTCACCTCCTTCCACCTGGGATAAAACCCACGAGGGCCACAGTCCACTCAAGGAAAAGGTCAGAGCCATTTATTCTCTTATTCAATGCCGAGCAAACCCCAAAACCCCTGCTGCCACTTTTTTTTCAACTGTTTCCCTCTTCTTTCCTTTCTTATACACACTGATCTATTCTTTTATCATGTTTCAATATTTTTCCCAGTGTAAAACATACATGTTCCTGGAAGGGCCTCCATATTTGACAAGAACATTATATTGGAGGTTTTCACAGAGGCAGATTTGGTTTAATCCAACCAGCAAATCATTTACACTATAATTAACACACTGGGAAAAACAATTTTCATGTAGACAAAGAGAAATTCGACAGACAGAGGAAAATAGACACACAAGCCAGTGTTAGTTTTGTATTAAAGGATAAGTAAATGGATTATCATGCTGATCGTGAGAGCATAATTACAGTTATTGTCAACTCTGTTGCTATCTTTGCTCTAAGTTTGTTACATCATGATGTTTGATTGTGTTCATCTTTTTTCCATCTCTTCACTTCTCTACAGCTGTTGTCCTCTAACATTGCCATCCATTTAGGCCAAATAACTAAATAAAAGTTTTCACAATGTATTTCCAGCACAATAACATTCAGTCAGAGATGACATTCGCCTTCAGTGATTTGGATTTCTGACTGTTTAGGGGTTTTATTTCCCTTTCTGAAAGGGAACAAAATAGGTGCTGGACAAAATAGGTTATGATGTAGCAATCCACACTTTGATTGTCCAGCTTCCTTGTAGGTTCTCAGGTTAAATAAGAAAGAGCTGACCACCACCCCCTGTTCGTAATGCGTTCACCATCAACAAGTACTTCACACAAGTTAACTTTGGACAATAAACAAGCCCTGTAATCTCTACCGGGTTGCCATTAAAATCAAATACAACTTTGTCAAATATGAGAATTCTATATTACACTTAAAAGCTTAGATTATTCACATTTCAGTCACTAAGTTTGTTTTACTGTTTTCTTGATCAACAAAGTTTACTTGGTGAATCACTTGGATAGTAATCATGACAACTGGGACGTCCTACCTGTTTGGGGGTCATTACATCACATCTGCAGCCTGTCCCAGAATTATTTACACTCCTTATGACCGGAGGCATCCAGAGTTCAAACATATCAAAAGTGTTGTTTCATAAAACTATTCCAAGTTGTGAAATTTCTCCTGTAAAGTCTGTTGTTTGTTTGTCTGTCTGTCAGGTCTGTTCTCATAAATAACAGCAGCTTTACAGTCTTATAGCATTTCTTCCTCAAAGTGAATCTGGCAAAGCTGGGTGCATTTGTTTTTCTAACATTTCTAACCACAAGAAAAAAGTGACCCCATTTTTTTCTGTTAATCCCAGGGCAGCTTGTGATAGCCAACAAACACTCCTTGCTTGACTTTCAGCTGTTGCCATTGAACATTCTATATAATAATTCATATATAAAATTGATATTTAATATTCATATTTACACAGTGGCAGTATTAGTATTAGTAAACTGTATAATAAAAGTGTCAAAAGTGTTTCCTGTATCACAGAAATGAGTAAAAACCATTTGGCCCAATTGTGATAGGTTAAGTCACCTAGGACTCACAGTTCTACCACTCCTATAAGATTTCATCTAAAAATTTCACCCAGATGTAGATAACAAAGTGTATAAGTGATGTGGTGGATGTCTTATCTCTGACATAAAGTATCTTGAAGTAATTCAGTTTCAAAATTGGTTACAAAAAGTGAAGAGAAAAAGAATGTTTCAGCTACATTTACCCTGATGTGGACTTCAGACACATATTAAAAATAACATTTCCTGAAACCAGAGGTTGGTAACTTTCAAATAAGGTGTCACTGATTATTTTGACCTTGCAGATCCTCTGTTTTAAGCTTTGGAACACAGTATGGCACACAGGCCAGGATTAGGTGGGAACAAAGAGAAGTACAACTGCATTCTCTCCTGGATAAACATTGAATTAAATATTGGGAACATTGATTTTCACTGTCATAGTAAGATTTGGGTTCCAGTGTTATGCAGATGAAATACTAATTTCTGTTTTCAAAAAAACAAACATCACTGTGCTTTTCTGCCTTTGCCTCCTGACTGCTCAGAATGGCATAAAAAATATGTAACTTCTGTTCACTTTCCAACTGATAGTTCATTTTAGAGCCAACAATGAGCCATGATTCAGCCCACTGTTCTCTCTCTTGTCTTGTTAAAAACCATCCATACTCAACTGTTCAATCTCATTTCTCCCAGTCTCTCCAGCTTCCCTGTAACAGACTTTAACCAATGGTGGATGCTTGCTTTGTGGCTTTGGTCGCTCCTTGGCTAAAATTTCTCTGGGTGAAGAGCCAAAACCAGCACTTACACTCTCAGGTATCAAGAAACTTCTTCAAAACCAATCTGTTCAAGACAGATCAATCACTGGGGCACTGTTGAAGCATCAGCTTGAACCTTTAAATTGCTTTGCGGTTTGACAAATGCCTCCTGTGTTTGGTCAGCGCTTTATTGGATGGCTTCCTTTTGCACTTGTGTTGATGTAAACTTAATCTTTACTTACTTGTTATAAATATGTGACATTTTGAGCTTGGAAAGCCTTTCTGTAAAAAGCTTAATTTTTTTCCAAGATTGCTTTTTGGACTATCTGTGGAAAGAACAAGACTGCCAAAGAAAGAGAAATTGTGGGAAGGAGAGAGTGGTGGTGTCTTGCATCAAATGGTCACAAGTACGGCTGCTAGAGTCTTATAAATGCTGATTCTTACTTAAGAATCAGGGTTGAATGAGTGAGTCTACACTTTCCTGCTTTATATCAGGAACTTGACCCTACTGAATGAGTAAAATCAGCACCCAAGATACATCAAATGTTAAAAAAGGGAGAGAGAAAAGAGAAAAATTTGGATCTGGACATCAGTACCCAGTAAATCTTTGCCTTAAAGTACACATTAAAAACTACAGTTAGTGGTATTCAGCACTGACCTGGTAAAGTGTGTGGTTCTTATTCTCAAAGCATGGCAGGAGGCGAGAGTAGATCTGTAAGGAGTAGTAGTAAGCAGCCAGCTGGAGTGACAAGGCAGAGTGACACTGTTTCTCAAAACACCTGTTGGCATCCAGCACCTGGACAAACAGATTGACATGGGTAAGGAAAGAAGCTACAAAGCATCAACTACCATCATCAAATTCATATTAAAAAGCCTCTTAATTAATAAACTAAATTCGAAGAAAGACAGCAGTGTTTAATTGGTCAAGTTTTGCACATGTCTGGCACAAATGGGGTCAACAAGCTCTCCAGGAAATATCCATGTGACATCCACTCCAGCTGTCTAGTCCCCCAGAATTCCTTGAGAAGTGTCGAGACACATGAGGGATTTCATGACCTACACTTGAACACATCTTTTTGCTGTCGTCGGTGGGTTTTCTCTGCTGTGAATTTTGTTTTCTCTGCTGTCAAAGTACACCGGCTTGCCCCTTTGACAGCTGTGACAAGGTGACAGCATATACACATCGCGAAGAGGTTCATAGAAATGTACGAATGTTGATTGAACCGAGGGAGACATGAAACTCTTTTAGACACATGTATTGCATCACTAACAATCTAGGTCGTCACAATGTCACGCTTTTGATGAACTGCTACTGTTGTGTGTCATTCACACACTTTCTGGTGAATTTTAACTGCAGCTTTGATTTGACAGCAATAATGTAAAATGTCAAACACAACAGCTCATCTGGAAAAGTAAGGTTCAACAGAGGATGTGGATTCACTCAGTTATCTGCTTATAATACAGTCACACTTGCATTGTTGCACACATTCCCTGAGTCTGCTATAAATAAAGATCAGTGTGTGTATTTGTGTGGAACAGTGTGTCCACCTACCTGAGGCAGGGCTAGTAAGTAGGACAGAGCCAGCATCATGTCCCTGGGAAACGCATCGTTGGCCAGCTGAAGCAAAACTGGAAAAACAAGGGAGGGATGGAAAGAGACAGGAGGGGAGAAAAGACTTTAACTAAAGCACAGTGGATTAACAACCAACCCTCCCGTCTTGGATGAGTCTCATCCCACGTTTGTTGAATACAGACAACAGGGCCTGTCAGAATGCACCTCTCTGCAGGCCAGACAAAAGAGAGAGAGAGAGGGTAAAAATAGAGAAAGATGAGAAGAAAAAGGGAAGACAAAGTCAAGAAGCATCATTAAAAATCCCCCCTCCCTGAATTCTGGGATTCTGTCCATCTTCTTGCTGGGCTATTGTGTGACTGTCTGTGTGCCTGTTTGCATATGTTGTGTACAATTGTTGTACGTGTGTGAGTGTGCATGGAGATGTGTGAGCATGTATTGTTTCTTTCACTGAGTATTCATTATTTAAAGAGGAAGCACAAACCCTCTTTTAATAAGTGCTCTTAAGATGAGCCCAAACTTCACCTAAGTGCACTTAAAATTTGAAACCTCTGAATACAAAATAAGTCTCTGAATATTGATGGGGAAAGACAGTGATGTTTGATTATGAGAATCCCATAGTTATATTTCTGGAAGAAGACTAAATTGTGAGCACTCAGAGGATCTTCAAGTCTTGTGGATATGAAACAATGAGGTCAGCACATAAGGATCCTCTAAGTGGTGCATGACATATTGGAAGGGTGGGCCTTAAACACCAAGGTCTTCCCGTAGCTCTGCCCCCAACAGGCCTTAAGAGAGCTGGCCAATCAGAGGGACGGGGTTTGTGGAGAAGAGAGTCTTAAAGATACAGTAGCCAAAACAAAGCAAATGAAGTATCAGAGGCTAGAATAATATATTTTTTTAAAATCAATGTGAGAAATATAGATACATTTGAGCTGTAACTCATGTTAAGCCACTACAGGGACACAACAGGGACAGTATAAGCCTAAATAAAAGCACAATACCCCTTCTTTAAATAAAAAGTGTTGGTAATTGCAAGTTTCCTGGTTTTATCTTAGTTTATAAAGAGCTTTTTTTTCTTTATTTTTTTTCTAAGTTTGCTCTGCCAGACTTAAACAACAGTCAGGATTAGTTTAACTATCCAAGTACAGCAACTCTGTGCAGACCTGCATAATATAATTTCCACATAGCTTTTGTTTCACTAGTTTGACAAAAAAACAGATGAAAAAAGCCAATTTAGAAGTTGCTAGATCGTTGTTTAATCCTTCCAAGGATGGAACACAAATATGCATCTTGGGGGATACACAGAAATGTTCCCCAAAAAACAAGTTGTACAATCTTTTATGCTCTCCACGTACAGCGTTAGAACGTCATCACTGTCCTTGAGCATCAGATGTACCAAACAAAAAAATCTCTGTGCAGCTGTGCTGTACTCCCACTTTACACCATGTTTTACAGACTTCTGAGACACACATCTAAGCTGTATTTTTTCCTTCATAGTTTCTCTTTTCTCACAAGCCATAGTGCCCTCACCTCAGAGGAGCTGAGGGTACTATGGCTGTGCAGCACACACCTGATGCTGCTTTTGAAATTTGTTCACTGACTATCAGTTTTTTCTGTCCTTAGAGTCCAACATAAGTAGATGGAGCAAACAGTGTAACAATTGGTGTTTTGTGCATCATTTGGGGAGAGACGCTTAGGGTCAACCTTATTGCACTTGAAGTTAATTTCTCTGGGTGGATTTTATTTTATGTACGTGTCATGCACATAAGTGCCCAACCCTCATGGGCTTATAAGACACCAGAGATTACATTGCAGGGATTCAAAACAGCTACAAATGTGCCTGAACTTTTCTCAGCTCAGAAGAAAACAGAACAGTCTGCCTTCTTTCCCAGCCTTTCCAGATGTAAATGGCTATGGCAAAAGTTCCTTTTCTGAAACAGAATTCAAATTTCTCATAGTCATTAAGCCAGAAGAACTCATCATTAATCAAAGACAGCTTCCTAAAAAGTAAATCCCTTAAGGCATCATAGACTGGACAGTAACACATTAAATGAATCTCGCTTTCAGTTCCACCAAAGTTACACAACATACACAACATACACACTCTCTCTTCCTCTGGGATGGTGTTAAACCTACCAGTCTCGGTTGCTACAGGTAAAGTTTCCGAACTCAGCTGTGAACATAAAGATCTCTGACTTCTAGTGAGTTTAAACTTCACATAGGGCTCTGCACTATAACTATTGTTAATAAGATAATATGTTCTTAATTTAGTCATAATGTCACAAAGTATATACATGTAAAGAAGTTAAATATTATATACTGTATGGTGTAATGTTGTGTTTATATTTTTGTATATAGGCAGTTATGTGTTTTTCAATAATGATGTTGAGAATTTCAGTATTATATACATATAGGGGTAATGTGTGTGTATCTGTATATTAGAAGCTATATGTATATGTGTAAGGAAACCAAGTATTCCTTATTGGGGTTCTTTATGTGTTTATTTGTTTATAAGCAGCTTGTTGTATAGTATAGCCAATTTGTTATGGATGTATTTATCCCTAAGCATACAGTAAAAGACTTGAAGACTGTACCTGTGAGAAATTTAAGAAAAAAGGTATTCAATGGCCATAAAAGGGGTTGCATTGGACAAGTTTAAACATCTTCCTACTCCTGTAGAGCATTGTACACTATCACTGCTTATTTTTGACATTCAAAAAGCCAAACATCATGAGTGAGCATCTAAGAGACAAATCTGAGCACAAATGGCTAATGTGCATCTTCTAAGACTGAAACTTTGAGACTTGTACTCCCCAGTCAGACAGATTGGAGGCTTTTTTTTAACCAAGTTTTTCTTATTCTGCTGACAGCGCATGAATGCAGCATTAAACCTCAGAAAAGAGAACAAAAACTGTTTTTATAATCATTCAAACATTTCCCCAAGCTGCGTCAACCCCACGTGCAATAACCCCTAATGTTCTGCAGCTGTGAAATGTTCTCTCATTTGTTTTGAACAAAGCATTATGGGATGCATCAATGGACCCAAAACACACTTGAAAACAAGCACATTAAAGTATGCATGATGACTGATTAACATTTTCCATCATTTTTCAGTTTATTACATACTAAGATACAGCCTTGAGTCATTATTTGGAATAACATGCAGTGTAAGGAATTGTAAATGTCTCACTGCCCCTGAGGTTGATGGGATATTCAGCTTGGACACACTTCTGAGTCAACTCCAAGTGTGCGTAACAATTATCCGATACTCTATTATTGAATGTTTAGTACTTCTATACGCCGGATAAACACCAAACACACTGACTCCCACAGTTAATCACTCTCTTACCCACTCACTCAATCACTCAGTCACTGAGAGGAGACAGTGGGGTGAGAGCAGAAAGAAGCAGAGGCAGACAGAATCACTTTGTAGTCTCAGGCCCAAGGAGAACAAAAGCCTGTGTCGGTGATAAGAGTCTGAGACAAACTGGAACTGACAGAGAAAAGTAGAGCATGGACACTGGGAGAGCAGCGGAGGCGAGGGCAAAGTGAGCGAGACGTACACTGTAGAACAAAATGCACACTAATATGCATATGTGCACACGAAGGCCAATACCTGACTTGTTAGCCAGAGGTTTGGCGAATGTGCAAAAGCTTCAAGAGTCATAACATCTCTCTTAAACAAAATGCCCACCCCTCTCCTTTTCTCCTTTTCTCCTTTTCCTCTCCTCCCCCCTGGGTTTCAATGAGCTACACCTCAGAATGAGCTGATTACACGCCTCTCTAAAGCTACTGATACCATCGGGACAGGAATTACCAGAGGGGTAAACACACACACACACATGCATGCGCACACACACTCACAGAAAAGATAACCCTGACTTAAAAGCATACAGTATTTTTTCTTGTGAGCGAAAAGAGAAACACGAAGAGTGATAAAGAGACGCAGCGTGGAGGAGTTGGTGCGTGAGACTGGATGCTTATCCAGTGTGTGAGCATCCACACACATACAAATACACGCACCAGAGCTCATGTGTTAACTAAATCTGGCAAATAGTTTGCTGGATGGTGAGACAGTGACTTATTACTGTTTCACGTGTGATGGCAGAGTGGAAAAACATCTGATTACAGCCTGGTCAACAAGCAGCCAATGGCAGCTCACCATTGGAAATGTGTGTGCAAGTATGTTGGAGCGTGTCCCCTCTTCTGTGTTCCTTATTCAGCTCAATCCCAATGACTCACTTTCCTCTCGTGCCATCATTAATTACCTGCTCCTTATCTGCACCAGGTGAGAAATCAATGTATTTATTTTCTTAAAGGCCATCTCCCAGTCTGTTTTTGAGGACAGTCGGCGCAGCAGGCCGGTGGAGGAGTCATTAATCGAAGGTTGTTATCGAAGCGACTGGCTTTTCTCTTTCTTTCCACGTCGTATGCTGCAGCACCTCTAGAAGGAAGGTGACTTTTAAGGTGGGGGATTCATTTGAATGACGGCAGCAGAAAGAAAGAGAGGTTGTTTGTTTGTTTGTGTGTGTGTGGGTGTGAGCTTGTCCATGTATTAACACTACATGGTCAGAGTGTGACTTGAATTCTTCAGCATCCACGTATTGGTATTCAAGCACACACGTGAAAGTTTGTGCTTTATTTTTGGAGTGCCATTGATTTTGGCGAGCGGCTGTGATTTATCACGCAGTGCAGCCTTGATGTTTTGACTTGATGCTATCTCTTTGGCATTGCCGCTGTGACGCATCGTTATTTACCGTTGCCCAGGAGCGCATGGGTCTACATTAATTAATCAATACGTGGCTATTGTTGCATGTCCTCACCTGGTTCGGTTTTCACCCGGTTTTCTGGCTGGACGGGTGAGGAGAGGACAGGTGAAGGAGCGAGACCTGCTCTTTTTCTGCAAATATCACAGCCTCACCAAGACGGAGCGCTGAGGCACGGCTAAGGTTTAACACGCACTCAATCAATCTTTGACACTTTGAAAACACTTTGAAAGACCTTTTCACCTTTTTCAAACTTTGGACTTTGAGAAACAAGAAGACAAATCAGAAAAAGCTCACTCATGGGCTCACAGAGCAGAGAAACGCCAAGTAAATGTAGAAGTGAGCCACAAAATACAAGCGTGAGAAATGAAGATGGATCTTTAAGACTTAAATCCTCTAAATAATCCAGGAATCGTCAGCAGCTAACTCTGTAAGAGAAACATTTCACCTGGCACCTAAAGACATGTCAACATGGTACATTTTTAATTTATCATGTGAGTTTTTCTGTCCTTCAAAAGCTGAGCTCTTACAGCACAGTTCATGAACAATGCAGACACTCACACCAAACTTGCCTTATTTTGAGCAATTGTTATACAAACAGGGGAAGGCAGGAAAAAAATATCAAAAATATGGAGCCACAGATGGCTGGAATATGCAGACAATATGCTCTGCACAGAAGTTCAGTTTTATTTCTATTACAACACAGTCTCTGTCGAGTCCTTAGGAGCAACAATGTGTAAAATTCTACTCCTACTACAGTTATCAAGAGTTTTTTTTTTCTTCTTTCAGAGGAGATGTGTAGAAAATTAAAGCGTGGAACATCTCAAGCTGTGCGATATCCAACACAAAATAAACGTCAATTGACAACCAATCTGGCAGAGAAACAGCCCAGTCCTGTAACTAGTCAAGGTCCAATAGACCAGGTGTTGTCAAACTTTAAATCAAAGCTTTTTCCTCAAAATTCTTCCTTTTTCTAATGATTAGGCCATAATTTTTACAGATTCTGTTCAGGTATTGGTGAACATACATCTGCCTCCAGTCTGTTAGTGTTAGTGTTTGTGTGCCATCTGCCCTCTTCTTACCCTCTGTAGCAGGAAACAGAGTTTCTCCCTCAGTTTTTGCCTCAGCCAGTTTGCCCGTCCTCAACAAGACCTCCGCAAAGTTTTCCTGTGGTACGTCTTTGTAGGACGAATACACATCTTGACTCTGAAAGAGAAGTAAGAGATGAATAAAAACCGTGCTTATCATTGCACTGAGGAAATCCCAACAGTAGGAAGCGAAGATCAGAAAACAATCACAGGGAGAGGGAGTCAGACGGCTGAGAGATGGAGTAAACAAATTAACTTCAGAGACAAATGAAGCCTTTTAACACTCAGTCTTTTGGTAATTCCTTTATAGGATTCTTGAATGCCGACTTATTTCTCAAGTGTCTGAGAGGTGAACAATGAAGTTTCTAAGAGCTATCACGCCGCAGCCCCCAAATGTTTTCTGTCCGTCTGCCGCACTCTCACTCCATCCATCTTTCTGTCTTGTTGCATTTGTCCCTCTTTCTCTCTCAATCAGCCTCTACCTCCCTCCTGCTTCTCTCATTGATACCGTTAAGGTAAAAAACCGATCCCATTGATCAGCCAGCTCACAGCCAGATGGATGTGGGGAGCCATTATTGGTGGACGGATGATTGAAGATGGATGAATGCTGGATATGGAGCGCAGGAAGGGATTTGGAAAGGCCTATTAAAGTGTCATAAGAGGAGATGTATCGGCCTTCTGTTTCCCCCCCATGTCCACTCTTTTAGCTATCCACATGATTTGTGTCTCGGAGTAAAAAACCCAGTCATAGCCCAGGGCGACCATTTTCTAGGTATAAAAGGTCAAATGACTCTTTTTTTACTTTTGCTCTTTCTACTTTCACACCTCACTCTGTCGATAATGTTGTCTTTTAAGTTTCTACGACTTTCTCTCCCTTCCTTTCACAGACACATCACCTCCTCGGTTAGTGTTATATCTTTTACTGCTTCTCTTTACTGTTGTCACACCATCACTTATAAGTTTGCCTTCTTCTCCTGTAAAGTGCTGTTAGTTCTTCCAAATTGCTTTTGGCATAAAAATTACTTTGCCTGAAATCAATATTCATTTTGTTTTAAAAGCATTTGTGAAGGTATTTATGAATCATAGGTGAAAATCCAATTAAATGCCTCTAGTCGTAAACCTACTCAGGCATTTGCGCTGTTCTTTATGAAAGTGGCCTGAGGTCAAACAGAGAGGACTAAGAACAAATGAAATGAAGAGAAATAATAGACCATGAGAAATCAGCCACTCACCAGGTCCACACAGGGATCATCAATGAGTTCCTGATAAAAGGGGCTGCAGCCTTGACGCTCCAGGTTGGAGTTCTCACACGCCCCATCCCAGCTACTGTCTCCCGCGTTGTGACCCTGAGGAGCCATCAAAACATCATTAAACTTTCACGCCCTGCCCGCAGCACTGTCATCCCTCTCTCTATCCCACTGCTCACATCCTTGTCGTTTTTCTCTTGTCTTAGAAACTCGCCACCACGATCCAACCAACCCGTGATCCCCGGCTAGACCAGAGGAGCCATCAATCTCCAAGCCGGCGACCGCTGAGCTGGTCGAGCCGCCGGCGACCGCCAGATATTGAAATATTCAACAGGCAGGTCAATTAATTATGCAAGAGATGAGCTCTTTATTGGTTGTTTTTGGATGAGGAGTACGAAGTCTGTGAGCAAGGGAGTGCACAGGGGACGGCAGCTGGGGCAGACATGCAATTGGGTCTTTTTAAATTTGCCTATACTTACATGCTGGACACACACACACACACACACATCAATAGCACCTTTACAGCACAGCATAGCACAGTGAGGCATAAAACCAAATACATTTGCAAAATACAACTCCTCAAATTACAAGAGACCCACATGTCTGATTAATCAGACTTTTCATTCTAAAAGCATAGAACCATTTAACTCAAACAATATTTAAAAAGACAAATCTGAGTATAAGTGGCAACCTAAGTCTGAAAATATGCATAAAATGCATAAATTGCTAAAATCTTATTCTCCAGTGTCTGCTTGAGGTTGGTTTTTTTTGAAGTACCAAAAGTCACATACACACTAAGCACAGAAAAAGCTGTTTTTACGGCTTACATAGATAGGTTTACGGCCTGGTACAAAAAATGTCTCCTGTTTCGATTGCTAATTTTGCAAACCGCAAGCATGATACTGAGGGTGAATTTTTGAGTAATTTAGCAGATTAGAAGCTATTGAGAGGCACGGCTTAGCTCACGTGACCAGCGGGTGCCCTGTAGCGGTTAGTGTGGAGACTCGTCACCTGCCCCATTTCTAATATGACCGCTCCAGCCATTTGGCTTTGAAACTTTTGTTTCAGAAATGATCGTGTGACGTAACAGAGATTACACCCATTTATTGTACAATCTATGCTCTACACAATACAGCCACAACATAGGGAGCCAATGCAGACACATGAAAGTTGACTGCTGTTTTTTTCTTAACTTCTTTTAAGTGAAACAGGGTTACTTAAATCCTAAAAAAGTTGTTAAGAAACCCGTTCCTGGTCCCAGCAATGCTAAACTTTATCACATTGAGAATAGAGTGTAAAACATCCTGAGAGAAGACTGAGTGAGTCTCTTATAGAAAGTGTGTTTAGAATCAACCCACATGACACTGCTTATGACAAAATGAAGTGTTCTTACCTGCAGCGGTCGAAGGTAGTTCAATGATTCCTTCCACCAGCGATGATCGCTGACTGCTGTCAACACAGCCTTTGTGGTCAGTCCTGTGGTGGTCAGGACTTCCATGGTCTTAGCTGTGGTTCTGTGAAGGAGGTCACCTGCTGTCCGAACAGGGGAGCCCACAGGAGAATCTTGAGCCTGGATACCAACCAGAGACAAGTTCGACAAAGAAAAAAAAAAAACATAACAGCAACATGATTCAAATGCAGCACTTTTGTGTCTCTGCATATTCAAAACTTGAAAGTGACTGACATGGCTAATAGCAGATCCTCTGAGAAAATTGAAAAGCAGCATTAGGAGTTTTCTGATCACTACATCGTTGGATAAGACCTCAGGAAAAATCCTGAGCTGAAGACTCTTGAGTATCACTGTGGTATAAGACATGACTGTGTTCTGTTTTTTATTAGGCACCAAAGAGAGGCACTTCAATGAGCGCAGCGTTCTTTGTGTTTGTCGGTTTGTTTTGAGTGCTGCGTGAGGGAATTACAATATGCACTCCCAGCTCTGCATGAGAAGCAGACAGCAAGTACTCGAAGAGAACTTTGTGCCATAAGTCACACAGGAAGTACTTGTATATTCATTACATTAGGAAGCAGTCCGTCAGAGAGCTGACTCCATTTACTGAGTTCAGGTAATTCATCAACCACACCTTGAAAAACAAAAGTGACTGTTTCTTGAGATTTATTTTAAAATCTTGGACCACATTAAATATCCAGATACTGAGCTTATCCTAAGATTATCTAAGATCCACACTGTCCATACTATACACAGTCTATGATGCAGCAGCTCATACCCTGACCAGGTCACACAAATATTCTATGAGCCCATAAGTCTGCTTATCTCCTCTCTTCATTGGCTCTCTGTTCAGGCCAAAGCAGATTTTAAGGTGCTGCTGTTCACTTATAGGATAGGAAACAGCACTGCACCTTCATATCTGACTGACCTAGTGAAACCATATGTGCCTGCTCAGACACTTTGTTCTCAGGGGACGAGCCTTCTAAGTATTCCCAAGGTTAGAAAAAAGACAGTCGGTGACTTTATGAAAGTCTCCCTCTGATAACTTTCAAAAAGCTGGAGTCCAACTTGTTAACTGCTGTGTAGGATTCCTAGAGTTGTCTGTACCTTTCTTTGATGTCTTTTCTTATGGTGTTTTATGTCTTTACATGGTGTTTCCATTCTCTTTGAACTTCTGTTTTAAACCTTTGTGTTTCTGCAAAGGACTGTGATTGAAAGCCCATTTCATTAGACTCTGACAAAAGCAACAGCACATTTCAAATTTCCTATGTGGGACCATGTTAAAATAAATCCAGCATGTCTTCTGATGAAGCTATTCTGAATTTACTGAAGCTAAAAGACCAACCATGATATCTCCAGCTCAATGAAAGAATTCTGAAAAAAACTGGCAATAAAAAATAAATGGTCATTGCACTGTGACTGACCTGCTTGGATTATTTTTGAAAACAAACCAATTTTCATGGCGTATTGGTTACTCTGCAATTGAGAAGGAATTCAAAACCAATTTCAGAAGGCCAATGGGCCTAAGCCAAATCGTTTAGTGCCTTTCATCAATACTTTATTTGACCAGGGATTGAGGGTCAGAGAGTGAAAGGAAGTCAAACACGCACACTGAAGGAAAAAAATAAACACAAACACACAAAAATAACAGATCTCCAGAGTGCCCGCACACACTCATCCAGGGCTTAAATATACACGGATGAGGAGTCAGGACATCAATACAGCAATAAAATGACAACAGACAGCTTCAAATGAGCACCCATCCTCACACAAAGGGGACGCAAAGCAAGTCATGAAACATTAACACCCACTCAAGGCATCATAAAGCTGGCAGTACTGAAGGAGAGGAGAAAGGGAGGGGAGGGCATAAATAAACCAGAGGAGCTGAGCAACCTTAACACTAGATTTACACCTCATCAAATATGGAACAACAGGAAAACACACAAATTGAACCAAAGGAAGGAGACGCCCATAAAAGGATAATTAAAGTTGACAGTTTCGATTCAGTCACTGATTAGGGACACTCTAAGCACATTAACATAAGGAGGAAAAAAATATTTTTTTACAGACTGAGACACACACCTTCACAGAGTCTGTCTCATCCGCCTCTCGCCCACTCGCGGTAATAACAGGCTCCATTTGATAGTTAACTGCCTGGTACAGCACCTGCAGGACAGATAGAAGCAGGGGGGAGAGAAAGAAGGATGAAATTTATCTTCTTTTTAAAAATAAAAAAAAATCTCAGAGGAAAAAGGAAAGGAATAGATTTGTCAGCTATCTATGCTTACTTTTTGGGATTGTGATGACTCTTTGTCATGCCGCTCCCAGTTTCTTTTTTTTTTTTAATAAACATTACTGAAAACAATCATATCATATCCTACAGAAACGGACCATACAGGATTGTATATCATATCATATCGTATTGCATCCTCTCTTAACATATAGACGTGATCAAATTTTTAAGATCAGACGAAAAATTGCATGAATATTGCATTTTGCACTGTTAAATCTTAAAGGTGTTCAAAGTAGAGTTTCAAAAATTTCAATCATTTTCTGTCAGGCATTCACCATCATGACCTCTGGATGGCAAAGGCAAAAAAATTTTCTCTCTTTGAATGTGGTCGTATTGTTGAGCTGCATAAGCAAGACCTCTCACAACTCGCCATCACTGCCGGGGTTGGACAGATTAAGAGAGTCAGTCTAAATTCTAAATCTCTTCAAAGATCCTGAGGGTTATGGGGAAAAAAAAAGTCAAGTGGTCGGCAAAAAAAAAACCTTTGTGGAGTCTCCACCTTGGAAACCAGCGTGCCGAGACACATTTTCGAAGTGCTGAACAAGAGGGACGGAGCTCCTCATTTCTGAGTCCTTTTATGAAACTTTCATTTCTTTTAAGGGGGTTATGGGATTTTTTTTTTTGAGCTGTGGTCTTAAACTTTTAATTGGCTGATGAACAGCCTATTGCAACGTTATTGTTGTTAGCAATTAGTCATTTACTACAGTTTTTTTCACTCCAGTTTCTTCTTTTTACATTTTTGAGCTCTAATTAGAACCTATTTAAGATACAGCAATGTAAACTATAATTTCTTGCAATTGTTCAACTGGTCTTTTGTCATATTTTGTCAGATCAGTTTTTTATTTTAAAGAAGCATACAGTATTTATTGAATAGTTTGTGTCATATCATGTAGTTTTGCATCATATTGCAACATATTGTAACACATCATATCAACTCATATCTTCGTGTACTGTTTTGTCCATATCATCTGTTCATCATATTTCTATATCATAGTTAGATACTGACACAAACACTCCAACCTTGTTTCATAAGAAAAAAAGTGCACACTGAATACAATTCTGCACTCATTTGTGAGAGGAAAAACCTCACAAATGATGTCAAACTGTGACGACCTACCTGAGTCTGCAGGTCACTCGAAGCAGCCAGGAGGCCATGGATGTTGTCAGGGGGACAGTGGGTGAGAGAGTAGGCCAGGAGCTCCTGCCGGGCCTCTAATTCTGTATAGCCTTCACACTGACCCAGCAGACTGCAAACCTCCCACGCCTGACTGTAACCTGGAGGCAAAAGGGAGAAAAAAGGGGGAGCGCATAGGGAGGGTAAAGTTAGGTTAAGAGACGAGGGAATGAAGAAAAAAAAGCATGTTATCAGTGTTTCATCTGCAGTCCATTTCATAAGTAAGGACAGATAACCTTCCTGGAAAAGAACCTAGGTATCTATTTTTTTCTCGCATCAGGTGGAGATGATGCAGAACATGATGTCGGAGTTGTCACATAAACACCTTTTCTTACTTTGTACAATCTGATACATCAAGCAATATAGCTACTTCCATTTCTATCAGTGTCTGTCATCGCTGCTTATCTAACCTGAATCATATTACACTGAAGATCTTGGGCTCTGAATAAATAAACAAACACATACTGGATTAAAGCTAAGAATGTGCAGAGCAAAAAAAAAAAAAGGAGGACACAATCCAAAGACACTGATGTAACTGTGTAGTGTAACCTACCAAGCCTTTGAGGTATTAATACATATTTAAGTCTAAAACAAGTTTCCCCTTGAAGAGAATATCAAGCTGGTGCATTGTAATAACTGTGCTACATTTGTTCCAGCTTTATCACAGTCACAAAGCAACACGCTGCCATCCTGACTTCATTCTTACAAATAGATTCAATTATTCCCTCTGCGTTCACAGACAGAGAACACCAGTGCTTATCTGATTACACCTTCTATTTCTCCCCCACACCTTTTTCTCCTCCACATCGTCTGCTCTTCCTCAGCACGTAGGGAAGACTGTGAAATGTGATTCACTTTATTTTTTTGTTAGGATGTTACACAAACTAGGGTCAGGTGAAATATCATTACAGCAGTGACCACTTAAAACCCTGATTTATAGAGACTGCAGTGTCTTTCTCCTTGGTGTTGTTCTTGTTCATATAAAGACAGAGTACTCCTGACTCTGTATCACACATCAACAAACAGATACAAGGCGGATAAGCTGTCTGTCTTCTTCTACCCCAAAAATGTTCTGACTCATAAGCTGTAAAAGTTTTCAATGATGATGTTAGGCTAGAATTCTTATGAGGGTGTCAATGGGGGATTGATTTGCTTTGCGGCCAACCTCTAGTGGCCACTGAGAGAACTGTAGTTTTTGGCAACTCTGTACTAAACGGCACCTTCTGGTTCAAGATATAAGCCTGTGGCAGAAGTGCAAAAAAACTACAGTTCATCAAGAGTTTGCAAAATAAAAATGACGTTCACATAATGCCAAAAGAGAAGATTCTCAGTCTCACTGTGAAAAACTCATTCCTTTATCAGCACACACTGTTCACAGCATGAACTTTTTCACAACTTGTTATTTTCAGGGTTATCAAACTTTCATGTTTTGCCCATATAAGGAGAGGGCTAACTTGACTGACAGGCAGGCTGTCAGGTGAAGAGGCTAAAGGTCAGACGAACTGGGAAAAAATTGTTGCCCCAGGGTGTGTTGCAACATACGCTAAGGATAATAAACATGCTATGGATACTGTGTGACTCATTAGCTGTCCATAATTTATTGGTTAAATGCTTCTACAGCATAAGAAGACCAAAGCAACCATGTGCATGTTTCACAAATGCACTTTAAAGGTATCTACAGTCATCGTCAAAGAGATGTTAAAAAGTGGTCCAGTCACATACATATTAATGTTAATTTTCATTCAATTTCCATACAGTGTGGCTTAAATGATTGCATTAAAATGTTTCACATCCATTACTGAAAATCATAAGAGGAGGTGGTAACACCTGATTGAGAACGCATGCATGAAGTCTTTACCACTTTGCACCAGATTGTTCAATCAATGTTACTAAGAAACTGTATGTTTAAAATGTCCAAGAGATCTACCTTCACAATTCCTCTAAACCTTCCTGCTAGCATCCCTTGCCCTATAAAGCACCATTTATGATTGCACATGAAAATTTTAATGTGTTGAAATTACGCTGGAATATTTCCAGAAATGTTCAATGTTGGAAACTTACCATGGAATTATCAGACATTATTGGGACTTCTTATTTACTGTGTTTACCTGGTTATGTACAGTGACTGATGATGATCAAATGTGCTTTGAAATGTTTGCACGTTTCATCATAGACAGATGGATTTGTTTTCAGTCATGTTGTTTAAACCAATACTTTTTTTTTTTTTGAAAACGTCATTCAAGTTAATAACCAAAAAAAATAATATCCTAAATTTCCTAGGGATTCTTAGAAAATTCATTCAAGTTGTTGACAACAAAACCCCCAAAATTTCCAATATTCTCAGGGTAAAATACCCATGCAAATTTTCAGGAAACTTTCCTAAAATTTACCAGAAATTTTCCACCACTTCGCCACCCTCATTAAAACTTTGTCTTTGTAAAATTTAATTTTCTAAGGAAAATTGTTTGAAGAAATAGCATTACAATATTCATTTCCATTTTCTAAAATCATGAAGTAAACTGGTGTTTTCTGACCCACTGATGTTTTAGCAGTACTTTCTGCCAGTAAAACTCTGAGTTCTGGGAACGGTTGTTAAAAGAACAATGAAAAGCACAACATTTCAGATACACAACACTTTTCCTACATAAACTCAATGAAAGTTTGTTATCATAATGTGCCTCTATTGAGACTCGGGTGAGTTTGGCTGATAAGGAGAGTTGTTTGGGAACATTCCCTTTATGTCCCTCTATAACTAAGCCAAATGAGCAAAAGGCAAGCAGCCAACAGGGAAGTTTGATATCAGCTTTTGAACAGGTTTCTGTGCAATCTGTCAGCTACGTACCTGCAGCCATGAGGTCCTGACAGTGGATGTAGGAGGCCTTGAAGTCCAGACACTGGAGAGCTTGTTCAGCCAGCAGGGTCAGCACTTGGCCTTTTCGTGTGGCTTTGTCATCTCCTAGACACAACATCACTCACAATTATTAGACACATCTTATCAAGGAAAGATGCAATACAGCAATACTGATATGTGGCTTAGAGTTGGAGTGTAAGGATATCTAAATGCATTAGCTGCACCACAGACAGAGCGCAGGAATACTTATTAGCTTTGTCTACAACAAATGGAGTTATCTTTGCATTTGTAGATGTCAAAGAACGAGCATGAAATATCAACAAAAGCCCTCCTGCATTGAAGGAATATATTAGAGTTTTGTAACTTAGTTTTGCCGTGACGGGTACAGGTGCAGCTCTGGACAAGCTTTGATCTCACACAAGGATCGATAAACAAAATTGAGATGGACAGAAGAGCAAAAGAATCTACAGCAGTAGTAGAACTTCTGAAGAGAAAACAATCAGAGGGGAAGATCAAAGAATTTAAAGGATGTGGCACTGGTTTGGATTGGTTTGTGTGTGTGTATGTGTGTGTGTGTGTGTGTGTGTGTGTGTGTGTGTGTGTGTGTGTGTGTGTGTGTGTGTGTGTGTGTGTGTGTTTGTGTGTTTGTTTTAGCAAAGTAAGTGACTGATAGAAGTGCTGTGTTTACTACAAGGAGGTGTTGGTCAAATATTTTCTGGGTGGCTGGTCAAAGGGTGTCTTCAAAAGCTGTCAAGACTTGAATACAAAGTGGAGAGTGTGAATGTATGTGTGGTTGTGCGTGTGTTCA